>JABTXL010005929.1:27496353-27533260 GCA_025134845.1 Neodon shergylaensis
AGAAAGAAAGAAAGAAAGAAAGAAAGAAAGAAAGAAAGAAAGAAAGAAAGAAAGAAAGAAAAGAAAGAAAGGAAGAAAGAAAGAATGAACGAAAGAGAGCTTTCTTGTTAGCACTGACACTGTACTTCTTGAGATTAGGATGATGTCTTCGCTAGGGTTTCTGTTGCTGTGAAGACATGCCATGACCGTGGCAAGTCTTATAAAGAAAACATTTAGTTGGGGTGGTTCGCTTAAAGTTTCAGAGGTTCAGTCCATTATCGTCACAACATGGAGGTGTGCAGGCAGATGTGGTGCTGGATGTGAGAGTCCTACATCTTGGCCAGAAGGCAGCAGGAAGTGGAATGCCACACTAAGCAGTATCCTGATCACAGCTATAGGAAACCACAAAACCCGCCCCCACAGTGACACACTTCCTCCAACAAGGCCACATCTAATAGATGTGAGATCTCCCTGTGAGATCGTGGGGGCCACTTACACTCAAACTACCACAGACATCCTGATAGTGTCATGCTGTAGTTGGGGTGTGTCCTCCAGACTTTGTCTCCAGAACCGCAGAGCTGGGAGGTAGGACCTGCTAGAAGGGATTGGCAGAGGAAGCCTTTGTCCCCAGAGATGGATGCCATGATTGCAAGAACAGTGAGCTGTTCTCAGTGGGTTGTTCCCCTCCATGCTCTTGTTCTTGTGTTATGTATGGTGTCTTCTGTATCTGTGTCCATGGTGGGGGGAGGTAGGATGGGAGCTCTCACAGGTCCTCCTGCTGTGCCTATGTAAGGGTTTCTCACAGCTATAGAAACTAAGACATGCGGATGCACACGGCACCCTCATGTGCACCCCACTGCCGCCCCACTCTCTCGCTCACACACACACACACACACACACACACACACACACACACACTCCTCCCCCACACAAACAAAGCATAGATCTACTATGAGATGCTATTTGTTTTGGAATGGTAGGGTATTTAGAGTGGTCAAGAGTTCTTTAGCTCAGTTAAGTCCTCCATGGAAGACATGTAGCATTATTATCATTTCAGGCTGGACCTTGCATGGGTAGATTATGGCTTTTTTCCCCTCATGTGTAATATGTGCGCATATGTGTATGCATGCGTGTTTGTATGATTGTCTGTGTGTGTTGTGTGTATATGTGTATGTGTGTGTATGTGTGTATATATTTGTGTGTATGTGTGTGTATGTGTGTATTGAGTGTATGTGTATGTGTGTGTGCTCAAGGTTCACAGCTGTATTCTTTCTTGGTTGCTCTTTATGTTATTTATTGTGTTAGGGTCTGTCTCTCAGTAGAGTCTAATGCTCACTAGTATGGTTAGTCTAACTAGCCAGCTTGCTCCAGGGATCTTGTCTTCGCTTTTAGAGTACTGTAAGTACAGATAGGTTGCATCTACAATGGCCATATGATCAAGACACCACGGAGCCATCTCCCCATCTCCCCATCCCTTGTCTGTGGCTTTGACACCTGAATTTGGGAGCAGGAAAGATGTGAGAGAGACAGAAATGTTGGGGCTCGCCCCCTCTCTTCCTGCTCTCTCTCTCAGTCTCTTCTTGTGCTGTGGCACTTCCCCTCAGCATTGGCTCTGCCCCTTGTTTCTAGGGAAGATAGCACTCTCAGTCCCCAAAGGAACCTACTCTCCAGAGTCAGGCAGGGGCTCTGAAATATCACTTATAAAGTGAGCGTTTTGTTTTCAGGAGACCATGGGCTAGTGTTAGGCAAGTTCATCCCAAGCTCACAGCGAGTGTCTAACCTATAGACAGTTATGTGATACCAAACAAAACACAAATTGCTAGTCAACAGAGAGCACCAAGCATTGGAAGACAGCATCTAATTCTCCAGCTTCCTTAGAGATGGCGTGGGTGTAATTGTCAGGGTTAGAAAGCCACTCATGATCAAGGGCCGTGAAGTGGGCTCTGCTTTGTGTCTACTCCAATCGTTCAGCAAGCACAAGTCAAATCATACAAGTTTGCATCTCTTTAGTTACGTGCCATCTACACCCACTCCAGGAGCCAAAAGATCCCAATTAATTTATTTTAAATAATGCATTACCCAAGAATGGCTTAAGGGCACCACCAAATTCTGCCCCTCCCAACGTTGTGTGGTTGGGATATTCCAACAGCTCTGCCTCCCGCTTTTTATTCCTGATCCATATTAGGCATATTTCTTTGGTGCCACATGTTTATAATAGGCACATACGCTGAGCTATCCAGTGCGTGGTCTCCAGAAGTTTCTTTTCTCCTGTGCAGAGTTGAACTATGATTTCTAGGTCTTCTTGCAGTTAGGTATGGCTTTAAAAGACAAATAGGAATGTTGGCCTCTTTTCTCTCTCTGGTCTGCTAGCTGGCATTAGCATCTGGAAAAACATGTAACTCGTGTTTTATAGTAATGGAGTCCATCCAAGTCCCCACATAGCATCAACAAAGTCCATTTGTAGGCATGAGAAGAACCCTCTATTTTGTTTGATTGCTTTACTAGGGGATTTTCCGCTGCAGCACTGATCTTGTTAGATCCGTGGGAGATCTAATCCCAGACAGCAGCAAGTGCCTCCACTCACAGTGCCCAGCATCAGATACTGTCTGTGCCTCACTGTTTTTACACACACCCATGATAGCATGGCCTCATGAGCTAGGCAGAGGGAGAAACCAACAATAATAGCATGAATAAAATAGAGCCACACTCTCTAACAAGACTCGTGTGAGCGCGTGCTATCCTAAAAGGCTCAAGACTAATGTTAACACTCAGGGTAACTGAAACCCTAGAAATCCTTCCGATGAAGCCGGTGACTGTAACACAGCACCCACAGCCGCAGGTAACAAAGACACAGCGATGCCTACTATTTATAAGATACATGCTGGGTGTTGCTCAGAACGGGACCCTGTAGGCCGGTCCTCCATGTCCCTGTGGAGATGACTGTGTCATTATTTTCACTGAAAAGACTGGAAAGCAAAAGCACAGAGATGGTGTAACTTGTACCACAGATGATTTAATTGTCCCCAATTATCCACCTTCTGTGATGTTTTGCTTTTTTACTTTTGAAATCTTATTTTAGACAGAGTCTCAATACGTAGCCCTGGATGGCCTGAAGTTCTTTATGTGGACCAGGCTAGCCTTGAATTCATAGAGATGGACCTGCCTCTGCTTCCCAAGCAGTAGGATTAAAGGTGGGAGCCACTACCATGACCAGCCTTTCACTTTCAGCCCTGGAAGAAGATGAAGTCTATGACTTCATTGTTGCTGAATGGCTGTGGTAGCTCACGGTGGAGGGAAGCCATGTCTCCTTCCCATCAGCCACTGGCAATAGTGTGACTTTGCTGATGCTCTTCTCTCCCTCACCCGAGAAGGGGGCATTCCAGGTCAGACTGATCCTTCCGCTCGGATCTCTGAATGAAGAAGACACAGGGGCAGAGCCTGTGCTGACCTGCAAAGGTATGGCTCAAGGGAGTAATGTTTTATCTTCAGCAGGGCTGTTATGATGCCACTGAATCTAGAGAGAAGGAGCTGATACACCGGAACCTCGATGTAAATACATTTATGAGACTCCAGGGTCAGGGCTCTTAATCAAGGAGCAAATGACTTGCCTAGCATACTGCCATGCACACAAGAAGTCCTGCTGGGTGACACAAAGTAAATAAAAACAAACAAACAAGTCCTCATGCTGCATGGGGGAAGATCGATGCCTGTACATTTAAAGGGAAATTCTGCAGAACGGGGATTAACTAAACCTGAAACGTGTCGTTCACTTGGCGTGTTTCTGCTCTCGGGTTGTCTCACACAGCATCTGGGGGATGAGGATCTTTTCACCCACAGATGGACTCGCCAGTTCCTTTATGAAAATTTCACACCAAAAATGGTACCTCTGTGGCTAAAGACTGGACGCTGGGATGCAGGGTGGAGGAGAGTTAGCCAAGATCTACTCGCTAAAAGTATCATCAGTTGATAGACCCGGATCAGAGTTGACTTGTGGGGAGATACAGAACATGGGGAGGAAGGGGTTAAGGCGTTCAGTTCAACCTGGACGCATCTGCAGAGATGTGACTCCAGCCACCATTGGCAAACAATTGAGCATTAACTCTGTGTACTGCAATTAGCACAGCTGATAGATGGTCTTACTGAATTCCGAATAGTGTAGAGATTTGACCGACTGTCTGAGCATTGATCACTGAGCAAAGTAATTCTCTGCGGGTTTGTTCAAGTAACTGTTCATTAATAAGCAAATGAATATAGTTGGTTTAAGGTACGGCTGCGTGAAGGCTATAACTTAGGACACGTTTAAGGATAGGTGGTCTCTGCTTTATCAAAGGCAGCTGGTGTTGCCATTAATTAATGCTGTAGGTAGTTTAGGGTGATGGAAGGAAGACCCTTGGATTCCACTAGCTTGTCAACCGTGATCGCCTCAACCCTTCTGTAATGGACTTAATTATTTCCAGAAGTCACTATTTGCCATTGTTCAAGACACATTTTAAAATCCATTTCACTCCCAAATGGCTGCGTGCTAATTTGCTAGATTCCAAAACACTTCAACTAATGTGAATGGAAATAACCGCTACAATGAAACTTCTAATGGGTTGGAAGCTCTTTAATATGCTTCCAGCCTAACCAGCAATTCCCACTTCCCTGATATCAGGAAATTTCATAGTTTGGTAAAACTCTGGATGGATTAATTCTCCTTTGGCTCTTATGTAACAATTATTACAAAGTAAGAAAATAATAGGTACATACCTCATTAAGTTCTGAATCTAAATTAATTACATTTAGACACCTGATTTCATCAAGCTTAAAGTTCTGATATTCACTATTTAAAATGTAATTTCGAAGGAACAATCACTTTGGAGAGAAACAGGTAACTGCTTTTCTTCGTGTCCCCCGCCCCTTACTCAGTTTCTCTATGGCCAGCTTTCCTCTGCAACCTTCATGCTACTCTTGTTTTATGAGACCAAGGATGAGGTGTTTGGTTTTGTCTTGTTTTAGGCAGAGCTTCCCTTCATACAGACTCCCATCAGCAATGAACTCTGGAAGGCAGATTCATTTTTTATCTTTGAACATCAAAGGTTGGTGCTAAGCCTCGAAAAGGAGTTGTTCACCCATTTTAATCACCAATGGACCTTCCCTGCTGTTCATTTTAAAGCATTTTTCTATTTTTAAAAAGTCTATAAAGTAGAGGTAGTTTGCAAGAGGCAGGGGGAACATAGGCAAGAACAAAAGCATTTGCTTAGCTTGGAGAAAACCATCTATAAAAGTGCTACCGGCGCAGTAAAGACCTGGGCCACAGACACAAATGCACTATTTGCTGATGTTACAGAAATAAGAAAATGAAGCATTGGTATAATTTTTGAAGAATTTAAAAGAGAACTGAAAACAGGGGTGCATCTTATGAAGCTGTTCTCCTTAACTAATCTTACTTGCAATGCGTAAACCAATTAATCGGGAGTGTGCCGTTGATGACATGAGGACATAATGGCACTTTATTCAGTAATTAGCCACCCGGCAAGTAGGCAAGTCATAGTTTGGAAAATTAGTACTGAATCTGTGAGCCTGGAATCCACCATGACTAAAGGCTATTGGTCAATAGATCAGTTGATTGTTTCATAGAACCCACTGGAACTAAAGACGGAGAAGTTTCCTATGCTTGGTTTATACACAGCCTTCTCAGAGTCTGTGGGAGACTTTGGACTTTAAAACCCAGAGACAAGCCACTCTCTTTATCCAACAGTCTCCATTATTGCATGCCTCTAATCTCCAGCTCCCTTCTGTTGGTAATAGCAGATGGATTGAAGCCAGAGTACAGCTTGTTTAAGTCCCAAAATACTCTACACATCACTTCTATTTCAGATAACAAGCCGAATAAATTAAAACATGGATAAACTTGTCAACACCCAACAGAATCTGACATTCCAGAGACAGTATGATCTCTCACCCATTTGCCTGTGATCAGAAAGCCCAGCTCTGCCTTTGCTATCTAGAGAGGAGTTAAAAAGAATAACAGTCATCAACACACTCCTTTAGCCATATCCCAAACACTCTGTATGCACGTCTTTAGGAAACAGCACCACATCCAGGGTGCTGGGAAGCCCAGCCGTATACCAAAGTATATTGTGTTTACCTTTATAAATAACAAGTCAGGACCAGCTCAAGATCTCACAGACAAGCGAGCCCTCGAGAGGAAAGCAGCTCAGGATATCCTAGAAGTGTTACTGACATTTATTCTTCTCCTTAAACCTTGGTGAAGTCCCACAGTTTAAGTACCCACTGCTCCTAGGCTTTCTTACTTGGCATGCAACTGCCTGCACTATTTTCTTCATCAACCATGATCAGTGGGGACCTAGGACCACTGATGGAAAAAGCAAACCAGTGACCAGATTCCAGTAAAGCAAGGTTGAATGGAACCTTGTACTCACCTGGATCAGTGTCTAAATAAACTTGGATAATAAGCCTCTTCCCCTGCTCGAGTCCTCCCCTCTTTCTATGAACAGGAATGGTCCTGTGCACTTCGCTGTGTCTGGAATCCTGGAAAACCAGCTACCTTGCTCATAAGCTGACTCGAAGAGCTCACTACCGGCTCCTACCTCCCTATCCCAAGAGCTCCTCACTTTGCTGAGGATCCGGTCCAGACTGAATGAAGAGTAAACTGCTTCTTTACTTTCTTGGATCTAAAGAGAACCCTAGGCAGGAGTTGGTTGGCTGCTCTCATACGGGCCAGGATGTCATCACACACCTTCCTGACACTGTGTATAGCACAGATTTACAGGAGGGCGTGAGGGGAGCAGGAGCCAATGGTGCTTTCTGTGAGTCAGAGACTCTCGGTTCAAATTCAGCTGCTTTCTTCAAGCTCTCTCTCTCTCTCTCTCTCTCTCTCTCTCTCTCTCTGTGTGTGTGTGTGTGTGTGTGTGTGTGCTGTTTTTCTTCCCAGAGGAGCGATCTTTTCTCTGTTCTTAGGTCAGCTTTAGTCTTCTGCAGCTCCCGTTTATTTTATTTTATTTTATTTTATTTTGAACAGTCACTTCGATGCACCATCATGCATCGACTGGTTGATTTGCTGTCTCCTGTGTGCCACGTAATTTCTTGGGTAATCTGATGCCTGCTTTCAGTACAAGCAGGGAATTTTTTAGGACATGATTGCTTTCCTAAGACCTAAAAGCTCTAGAGGTTGCTAGCTGGGTCAGCCATCCTATCAGAGAGGTGAACACTCTGCACCTTGCTCTGGCCTTGGTGCTGAACCGGGAGCTTGCTTGCTGAACCGCATTCACGGACATGGGAAACTTTGCTGAGTTGGAGGAGAGCCTGGCAGGTTCTAAGTATCCTTTCATGGTTAACCTCTAGGAAACTGGGCCCAAGTGATGACCTAGGGCCCCCCTCCATAGACACGGAGGGCATTTCTTTGCCTGGAGCCAAGAAAGTTTTGTCCAACGGTTTTTCCTGTCACTGGCGCTGCTACGTCCCCTCCCACCTGGGTCGCTATGGAGACTCAGCTCCTTCCTTCTCCAGGCAAAATGGGCGAAGCTTAGTTAGCTCAAACCTGACTGTAGGTAGCCCACTTTCTTCAACATTCCCTTTATCCGTTTTCAGCAAAAGACAAAGGTAGCCAGAGCACAGTGTCTGCAGGAAAGCGGCACAATGCTGGGCACCCTTGTGCTCCCCAGGACCCCGAGACTTTTGGATAAAGCAATTGGGGGCATTGTAAAGATGCAATGAATTGCCAACTCCAAGATACTGGAGGGGTTCTCCTCTTTCTGTGTATGTGGGGGGGGGGATAGAGGTGGAGAAAGGAGTCTTTGGAAAATTCTGTGATTTCCTTTTCCTCTAAGCTCACCTGGCTTCTGTGGTCATTTCTATGAAGATCTGTTCTCCCCTAAGAGTCTCTCTGTGTTGAGCCCTGTAAATACCTGTGGATCCACCCAGGACTTCATTAGGCTTGGGGAATACGAATGCCATTTCAGTTAAAAACTAACCCAAGCTTAACCTCTTGGTGCAAATGAACACTTACCCAGGAGAGAAGCTAAGCCAGCAGAGTCACCCAGTCCCTTAAACGGCATAAACACCTCATTTGGTCCAAGCTGCTCCTTCCTTTCAGTTAGTTTACTTGTGAGGACATCTTCCTAGTTGGTGTCTTCAATCAGTCTGCCACATCTCGGGTTTACTGATGAAAACCATGTGGAGTCCTCCCCTGTCTCAGGGCTTATTCCTCCCTTCTGTTCACTTTCCCTCCTTCGCATCCTCTCCTCTTTATGCCAAAACAGAGCCAGGCTACAGCCTTCCACCAAGACAATGGGCTTTTCCTAACTTCCCCTGCCTACATCCGCCAGCCGCGCCTGCCTGCCCATCATCAGTGTGTTTGATCTTCACCAGAGGTGCTGATATGAGGTCCATAATAACTGACCCATTCTCTGGCACCCAGGGCAGGCAGACCCATCCTCCCGCGCCCCCCCTCCCCAGGCGAGTTTTTTTAAGCTGCTAATGAAAACCCATGAGACACATTTCCTTTTGGTTATGTAACTAGCTTTTCCTGCCTCTGGTGGACTTCAGCATCATGTCTCCTCGGAGTGGGGAATGCAAAAAGGCACCAGAGGGCTGGGGACCTGAGAGCCAGGACCCAAAGGCTCGGGATCCTAGGACGTGGAACATCTGGCTGGGATCCATGCCAGCTCCTAGCCTTCCAGCAACTTAGCGCACTGCTTACCTTGTGGCGGACAGGGTGGGTTCACTCCATCGTGGTCGCCTGTCTTGGAACGGAGCAAGATTTAATAATTCACTCCTCTGTGAATGGCGAGGGAAGAAAACACAAAAAGAAGACGTAACAGACGAACTGGAAGCAGATGGTCCAATTTCACATCAGCCTCGGCAGCCTGTGGGGAGACTCCATTCTTCTGCTCGCGGTTGGTCCAGCTTCTGCTCCAGCTCCAGGCTCTCCGGTTCCCGCGGATCCCTACCCTCGGCCCGCCCAACCTCTCCAGCCAGGTGCTGCCGTCTGGTGACTGGCTCCCTCTGGCTGGAGGGCTGGGCGCTGGGGCCACCGCGGGGCAGAGTAGTGCGCGTGTGGGCAGCGACGGAGGAGGGAGTCCGGCAGCAACGGAGGGAGCTTAGAATGGCAGGGGGTGGGGTAAATCCACGTTGAGGAGCAAAGTGAAGGACCTCGTAGGGAGACTTCATGAAAGCCGCAGATTCAGTGAATTCTATTCGGTTCCAGCCCCACGGACTGAACCGCGCTGTCAGCGCACTAAGCTATGCTTCTCTTCTCGAGATAAAAGCGGGCACAGCGCCGCACACTGGAGAACCAAGGTGACACAGAGGCAGGCATCAGCCTCGCAGGAGAGGCAGCGGCGGGGGGCCTAGAGATGGAGCCGACCGCCGACCGAGCCGCCCACTCTTCTGGTCCAGCTTTCTTTCTTTCGTTTTTAACCTGCAATGAGCTCTGGGAGGCGCGGGAACAGACAGGCGCCGCTCCTCCAAAGAGAACGTGGAAAAGGCTGCGGGAGCCTTTGGGGCGTAGATCCCCAGGGACACCTGTCCCCTCGTGTCACCAATAAGTCCTAAACTCCAGCGTCAGCCACGCCCGCTTGCTGTAGCTTTGCTGTGGGCTTGGTGAAATGTTTAGAGTGGGGTCTCTTCACTGCCTCCCACAAGGGTGACATCCTCCAGGAGTGCACATGTGAGCCCGGAAGGGCACAGCCAGCAAGATTGGTCTGAGGGGAGGTCCTGCACCCGGGGCTTTACTGGCACAGACCCAGATCCAAGAACCAAGCCTGGTACCCTATTCAGTCCACCCTACCCATTGTTCCTGGGACCTAGTGCCAGCTGCCGACACTATCCCTACTTTATTTTCACCTGAGATAAAGGATGTGCACTTTCTGAGTATTATCCCAATTTCCTGCAAACTCATACCCTTTGGACAGCCACCTACTTTGGATTTAGCCTTCTTTGTGTGGTTATTCCAGAGAGCATCCCACAGGAATCTCCGATGCAACCTGTCTTTTTCTTAGGGTCATTGCAAACAGTAGATCATTTCCAAAGCTGTCTCACATCTACCTCCCACCAAGTACAGACCGTTGTTCATGCACCTTTAACCTAGGGAGAAATAGTTGAATGGGAGACTAAAAGTAATTCACACCATTGACTGATAATTCTATAATGGTTCGTTTAATAATGGGCTATTTTGTGCCGCTAAGTAAAAAAGACTTTTCATCCCATAAAACACACAAGTCAAGAAGGTGACTCTTCTAATGAAGGGACTCATCAAGACCTGCTCTCAGCGATGGATGATATTTCATACTCAGTTCATACTTTAAAAAAGATTTAAAAGGGGTGTGTGTGTGTGTGTGTGTGTACCCACAGAGGGTAGAAAACACACTGGATCACCTGGAGCTTGAGTTACAGGCAGTTGTGAGCTGGCTAATGTGGAAGCTGGGAATAGAACCTGGGTCCCCTGAGAGAGCAGCCCATGCTCTTGAACACCGAGCCGTCTCTCCAGCCCAAATCTGTACTTTTTAAGGACACAGAAATCCAGTCCCTCAGGAACGTTGTCTGCTTCCTGAGGATGGCTTTAGTACAGGAAGGTGTTTCCCTCAGTTTGCATCAGCGGTTGGGTCCTTCTCACTCACACATGCTAGGGGCTTTGTCTTTGCTGATGCCTTTCCTCCGGAGGTCTTAGGATCTCCGTTGCTCATGCCTCAGTTTGGTGTGGTCTTCAGAGGTATTACTATGCACAGCGTGTTATGTGTATTCTACATCAGGTCCACTGGGCCAGGCGATTGTGTCAGAAATGAAGACAAACCAAGAACCTGGCAGAATGATGCCCAAAGGGTGAGGATACAACATGTGGTTTTGGTCAAATAGCACCGGCATGGTGAAAGATCTTTACTGCATAAAGAATATCATTTAATCTACAAAGCTGTTATGGACTCAACAGCTCATATGTATTCTACCAGAAGAGTTTTCAAAGTGTCTTTCTTACCAGCAGCTGATGAAGTTAGGAAATGAACAGTAGGCAATGGCCGTTAAACATCCGGAAACTTAGAATGAAGCAGCAGCTAGGGTGGGATGGGCTACTGACGGTCAAGAAGATGCAGAACCATGTTTTGAATGGGGTTCTGTGAGACAAGAACTACTGGCTGATCTAGATTCATGTATTCCGTGGAGCTTGGACCATGATCTGTTGAGTGTGACTGAGGAGTTGGCACCAGTGCCTGGAATTCGGTGCCTGGGGGCTGCACGAGATGCTACCCCTCTGAGCCTCAGGAACTCAAACTCCGAAGCGCCTCACATCTGATGTGTCTCAGATGTCATGTATTTATTTCGCAATGTCGAGTGCAGGCGAGGAAAGGATCTAGGTGGATTCCCTAGGTAGATCTCTGCTCCAAAGCTGACACTGGCTGTAGCTTTTAGGATTGATTAATTATACGGATGAGCCTGGTTCCTTCATCTATCAATCCCTAATAGAGTCCCATTAGCCAGCAAAATGGACAGAATGAATGATATCCATGGGGCATCATTTGTTCTGGGCTGTCTTTTTCTTCATCATTGACTGGGTCAATTTACATCCCAATCTGTCTTCCTGGTGCATATGTAGACCAGCCTTGCCCTGGCGTGCATGGGTTTTCTGGCTCCTTGGTCAGGGCTTCTTATTGATTTTAAACCCTGGGTTCCCATGGAAACTCAGTTCTTCTGCTCTAAGCCAACTCTCCTACAAGGAAAAAAAACACCCAACACCCAAGCTTAGGTCCTTAATAGTCAGGGTTGATATATGAGCTCTGAAATCTGATTTTGGCTATTAAAGATGAAACCTTAAAAGAGTTTCAAAATTAGCACAGGGGCTGGAGAGATGGCTCAGTGGTGAAGGACACTGAAGACTCTTACAGAGGGCCTGGGCTCAATCCTGGCACCCACATGGGAGATCACAACTGTTTATAACCCTAGCTCCAGGGACCCAACACCCTCTTCTGGCTTGACCAGATATCAGAGATGCAGATGGCGCACAGACGGATGTGCAGGTGAAACAGGAAACACATAAAACAAAAATTTAAAAGGATGTTAAACAGTTACCCTTTCCTACAAGTCTACCTTCCAAAGGACCAAGATTCCACTCTGTGTTTTAGGGAATAGTTAAGTTCCTTTTTCCATCTCTATCTGTGCATCGGAAGGTACGTTCTTAAGACACAATTCCAGGTATGAATGATGAAGATGAAGGTCATCTGCCTACACTAAGTATCTTAGGGACCACTGCTGGAAACTTCACCCTCAATTATCCAGTTATGACTTCTCGTTCCCTTCAGCACACTCGATTTCCTCATTTTGGAACAATATTCATGGTCTTATCTATTACCAAATTGGAATCATTTGTAAGTATTTTGACATACATTTTTAAGTTTAATTCCATGACTTGCTAAAGGAGTATAATCCACAGATGCCTTTGATCACGTCTTTCTATAAAGATGTATTATTAGCTCACTCTTCAGCAGGTATATACCCTTTTTTTAATCACACGCTTCCCCAAAGAATTCACTAAAGTACAATTAAAAAATTATAATAGCTTCAAATACATTTCAGAGGACCACTGGGAGGTGAGTGTTAGAGGAACAATCGTGTGAAGGAATCCCATTAGCCTTCCCATACCTCTTAGGAAAAACCATTCCAATTAACAGGACATCTGCAGGGAAGGAGAATTCCAGAACAAACAGGCAAATTGAATCTGGGAGCTGTTCCTCCCATGGTTCATCATTGATAAGACGCCCCAAGTCTCTGTGTGTTTTCTGACGCCACTAACAGCAAGGCTGAGTTGGAGAGAGAATGATATCAAAGCCTCCTCTCTGTGTCATGACTACTGAGTCATCATCCCACACTAAGCAGCCATCCACAGAGGACCTGGTTTGCTCTCACCAGAGGTGCAGCTCTTGCCTGGGATCCCCAAGCTTTCAAGTCTCCCAGGCCCGCTTTGCCCCCTGTGGTCAAGTCAGCTTCTAAATCCCAGATCAGCAAGAAGTCCCGGCCCCAGCTATGCAAAGGCTTGCCAAGGGATGGACCTGAGCAGGGGTTTCCCGCATTGTGGATGAGACAGACTCAGGTATGAAGCTAGCACGCTGGATCTTTATTAGAGCTAGTCCTAAGAGGTATAATATACATGGAAACAGTTGTGGAGGGTAGGGCAAAAGAAGAGGTGCTGGGCCTTTATCTCGGCTGACAACAAACAGAACCCTGAAGCCAAAATGGCCGCCTGAGTTGCCCTGTATCAGGCCCAGATGGCCTCCACCAGTTGATTACTATGTGTGAGCCAATCAGGTAAAGATGGGACTTCTGGCCAGGTGGCCCTTCTGCACCTGACAGCTCAG
Source organism: Neodon shergylaensis (assembly GCA_025134845.1). Classification (NCBI taxonomy): domain Eukaryota; kingdom Metazoa; phylum Chordata; class Mammalia; order Rodentia; family Cricetidae; genus Neodon; species Neodon shergylaensis. The sequence continues at coordinate 27,509,679 of JABTXL010005929.1, forward strand.
TACTGATTGAAATGGCCTCCTAGTCCCTAGGTCAACAAGCCTTTCTTTGGAGGGAGTTCTGGCATATCAAGTTACTGAAGTGTGTGTGTGGGGGGGAGAGCATCACTGGCTCCTAGTGTGGGCTGTGTGTGCTGTGCACTTCCACACCTGTATGCAGGGAATTAGAACATGCCCCAGGACTTGTTTGCTCTTAGACACCCAGGGAAAGCAGACATTTGGGAGCTAGAGTGAGCTGAGCACCTAAGCCTAAGGGTAGTCCTCCAGGGTAGAGGTAGTCACATTTCTGTGTGGCCTGTCTGCACTGGACCTGAGAGATTGGACATCTGGTCATAGATGTGAGGCCCCAGAAAGACAAAACTCTCTGGGCTGAGGTCCTGAGTGGTGTCCTGCTCATAGGCTCTGTTAGTTAGCGGTTCCTCACTTCAGATTGCTATATTCTAGAATGTTCGAGTTAGTCTTGAGACCGAGGGCTATCTGGGATGATCTGACATTACCCAGGAAGCTGCCCTGCAATCAGAACCTGGCCTACAGTAACCTGACACATGCTATCTGTTTATGATAAACTCTGCTTGCCATGGGTGGCTCCGAACCGGCAGTTATGTATTTCCAAGGAGGTGAAGATGTGAACGGACTCAGCTCCAGTTCCCTTGGGACTAGTTTCACCTCTTCCCCTTACAAGTTCTGGTAAAATTGGGGGAAACCTCTTGTTGGCTCTGACTGGTTAGCAAGCTTGATCTCAGAATCAGATACTGTGGGGAAAGATGCTATGCCAGAGTGGTGTGTTAGGATCTAACGTGTCTCCCCATGGACTTCTGGTACCCTGACTCAAGAATATTGTGTTAGTTAGCTGCCGTTCAGAGTGGAATAAGGGCAAAGCTGGCGGAGCAGGAAGTCAGGATGCTCCCACTGTGCTCTCTCCAGGATCTAAACAAAACCCAGTCTCCCACACCAATTGCCTTTCCTTCAGCTTGATAAGCCAGGGTCTAATGAGCGGCACATTAGGAAATGTTATGTAGCCTAGTGGAGCGCAAGGAGGTTTGGTTGTTTTCATTTTTTATTTTGTTGAAAACAACCAACTGTCAACGGCATGGAGAATTGGCTTAACAGTTGTGAGCAATTGCTGTTCTTGCACAGGATCTGAAAAAGGTGGCTCACAACCAGCTGGAATTCTGGCTGTAAGGGATCCCACACACTCACATGCCCAATAGTGTCTCTTTTGGGATATTTCCTGAGCTTTGGAGAGGGTAATAGAAGTTCCATTTGGGCTCATATACTCCATGGTCCTTTGGGATAATAGTATTATTATTTATTAGTATTTATTTATAGCAAAATTTCAACAAACACAATAGCTTTTAAAAAACTATCCATGCGTTTAGTGTGGAGCTGAAGGGTTAGAAGTCCCGCAATGCAGAGCTTCTCTACTTAGCAGATCCGTGCTAAGATCAGCATGCCAGACATTAGGTTATTGTCCATAGTTCTGGGAAAGAATTCACCTCTGGTTTATTTTCATTGTTGGCGGAATTCAGTTGCCTGCCTTTGTATAAGTCCCTGTGGTCCTACAGTAGAGGGTGTTCCTTGAAACCCCATCTGTATCTATCATCATATGGATTCTCTGTGAGCCAGGGGTGGTACCCTGGGCCTTTCCCATGGTTCATTTCTCTGACCTCTCCTCTTTCCACCAGCTAGGCCTCTCCTCTTGTAGCAGACTTGTGTAATCAGGCAAGGTCTACCTAGGCTCTTTATTTATTTGGTGGTCAACTGACTTTGAAACCCAAATTATGCCTGGAAAATCCCTCATAGCAGTGTCTGGAGTAACCCTTGGTTTGGTAGCAAATGGAATTGTTATTTGATATTGAATTTGATAACCAATTTGATGTTATGGATATTGGGGCATCTTGTAATTCTGCCTACCATTTTACTGCCTCAAGGCATGTCTCTCTTGAGACAGTGTTTTTGTAGCTTAGCTGGCCATAAGCTCTGTATGGAGTCAAGGATGACCTTGGTCTCAGGTCCTCCTTGATCTTGATGGCTGGGATTATCAGTGTACATGCTGATGTCTCCGGAGAATTTCCTTTGAATGACAGTGGACACAGATGAACGACGTGTTAAAAGTGAAGCTCAGGTGCAGATCTAAGAGGCACGCTATTGCTGATGGAGCAACGAGCCTGTAACGGCAGCACTTTCCCCTGGCCCTCTGCACATCTATCCCCGCCAAGGCCAGACGCGATTAGAGTTAACACACGCTCAGTTCATTTCTGTGGCTTTTAGCATGGACTGTGGTCTCCAGTCGGATTTCATCACATGATTTTACAGCCACATTTTCCTCATCTGTAGTTGGTCCTAAGGGTTTGGAGAGGAGACATGTGTCCTGCAGGTGGTCTTCACAACAGAAGGAAAGGGATAAACCTGACAATAGGAGTTATCTAGAAGCTCAGTGGGCTGAGAAATTGTCATCCGTGTTAACTTGGTAGACAGAAAACAACGGATCCTAGCAGAGTGATGTAGGAGATAACAAATGTCTGGGGGATGTGAGGTTGACGCAACTATAGAATCAATTAGACCTTTGTTCTTGATGGAGTAGTCTTTAAACATGTACATTGCCCTATAGAAGTATGGTTTTGCATTATTGGTCTTTATACCTGAGAACACAGAGCAGTGTGGTGCCCTGATTCTTTTAAAAATAAGATTTTTATTTTGTGTTTTGCCTGCATGTATGTATGTATGTATGTATGCATGCACCATGGGCATGCAGTATGCATTAGAGTACATCAGATCCGTGAGACTGGAGTCACATGAGCTTGTGAGCTGCTGTGTAGGTGCTGAGGACCAAAGTGCTCTGCGCGAGTAGCCTGTGCCCTCCAGCCTCAGTTCTTGTTTCTTCCTGTGACTACTCTCACTCAGAGTTAAGAGTCAAAAAAGCATTCAAGCCATAAGCTTTACCTGATACAGTCAGGTAGGCAAATTTCTGTAACTGAGATGGTTTTGGCGCATCTTTGCTTGAAGAAAATAGAAGAGAAGAGGCCCCAGTCTTTGGGCCTCTGTGCACAAGCTAAAGAAAATGCTCTATAAAGGGCTGGAGGTGAAGGGCTTCGCCACCTCGGGCTGACATCATTCCAGGGAACTGCGGATCACTGGTTTGCAGTGGTTCAGGACCCAAGCCAGAGGCAGGCGTGGGGTTTGTTGGTGACTCCCTGCGGAAGACTTCAGACTCCAGACTGTCACTGATGCGCAGACATAGGCTCTCCAACTCTGAGCGGAAGCATACAATTATCTCTCGGTGTTTTTATTTCCCTTCTGATGTGTGTTGTCCTTTAGACACCGACATCACAGCCAGGGTCAGGTAATTGGATTTGAAGGCATGTTTGCTGTACATCAGTGGACTTACAGGAATGGAGAATTCTACTTGATCTTGCCCTCGTCTCGAATCGAAAGAAATCATGCACCTCTTTTACCTTTAATGATTCATTCTGAGAACAGCAAAGACTTAGTGCTATTAATTAGGGCTGCTGAAATATTCAGAGTGCTTGAGGTGGAAAAACAGTCTCAGAGATTGTGTTTCTAAGTAGTTCTGTTTTCTAGGGATTTCAAAACAAGCTGGGATGAAAAGAAATCTCGCACACTAAAATATAAGAAAATTCCACGCTGCCCTCATGTGCTCGGTTGCACTCTACCGAGCAGTGATTGCTGGGGATTCTGTCACGCTACGTTGTCAAAATACACCGTCTTCTTCTCTCACTGGCTACAGGGAACAAAGGCCCTTGGATGAGAATTTAACCAGTAGCAGAGAGAGGCCAGGGTCTATTGCATACAGGAAGGGAGTCTCATGGGGGAAGGCAGTCTACCAAGCTCCCCTGGAACTGGCGTAAGACTTCTGAAAGGAATGGTCCCAGTCGTTAGTCTCCTTCCTTGCTGTGTACTTTGGTGTGATTCTTGAGAATCAGTGTTTACCCCAGGGAAAGGTGTGGTGTGTGTGGATGGGTAAGGATCTGCTAAAGGCTGGCATCCAAAGCAATAGCAGGCGTTTGTACATCTGAAGCTGGCACCAGAGTAGCTCCACCTGCTTCAGGTTGTCCTCTGACTTCCATATGTGCACCATGGTGTGCAGTACATGCTTGCACATAACACACATACATACACACACATGCACATGCATGTGCATACAGAGAGAGGAAACAAATAAAGTGTAAAAAATTGAACTCAAATATCAGTATTATTTGTCTACAGACATATTACTGTGAACACACCTAATCTTATTAAACGTTAGCATCATACTATGGTGGTCTGAATGAAAACGGCCCCCATAGGCCCATAGGGAGTGGCACTATTAGGAGGTGTGGCCTTGAGGGAGTAGGTGTGGCCTCGTTTGGACACAGTCTGCCACTGCGAGTGGGTTTTGGGGTTTCAGAAGCTCAAGCCGGTCCCAGTGACTCTCTGTTCCTGCTGCCTACCAGATATGGAACTCTCAGCTTCCTCTTCAGCACCATGTCTGTCTGGGTGCCACTGTGATTCCTCCATCATGATAACGAACCAAATCTCTAAACTGTGACCAAGCTCCAGTTAAATGTTTTTCTTTAGGAGAGTTGCTGCAGTCATGGCGTTTCTTCACAGCATTAGAAATTCTAAGAACATGCTTTAAATTCCATCAATAAAATTCAGTGTAGATTTATTTTGTTCTTTATGTAAGAACTAAGACAGTATTTTAGACTTTGACTCTTGACTCAGAGACACACCCACTCCTATGCAGTCCTTTGCCAGAACACAAGACGGACAGCGTTCCTGCTTTGCATGTAACGCGCATGGTTACATGGTGTGATGATGAATCAGAACAAGTGCTGTCATATGTCAATACTCTCCTTATTAAACCATCGATTTAATAAAAGAACAAAGTAATTTGACCAGAAACTTGTAGCAATTGACAGGTTGAAAAGTTAGAGGCTAGAGCACCAAAAACAATAGTGAAAAATACAAGGTGGCGTGTGCACACACGGGATTTAAGCCACTGAAAAGGGACAGCAGTCAATGCAGTGCATTGAACGGCAGGCGAATGCTGCATGCATCAGGGGAAAGCAGTGAAGAATCCTGACATCTGCACTGTAGTTCTAACGATTTAATCCTGACAAATGCATGAAGGCGAGTCAATGGAGCAGCCTGAGTCCGGCAGACAGTCCTGGGGAGACTGGAGAGCAGCCTGTAGGTGAGTGGGGCCTCGTCTGCATCTTCTCTCACACACAAAGTCATCTCAGAACATGTCATAGCCTCTTCATGGAGCGTGAACACGTCATAGCCTCTTCATGGAGTGTGAACACGTCATAGCCTCCCTCTTCATGGAGCGTGAACACATCATAGCCTCTTCATGGAGCGTGAACACATCATAGCCTCTTCATGGAGTGTGAACATGCCATAGCCTCTTCATGGCGTGTGACGTTGCTAGCTTTGATGGGAAGCATCAAGAAAAAGGTTGTGACTTCTGCTAGATTTTTTAAACCTTTAAATATGATATGAAATGTGACTCACAGAATAATTAATTCAACATAATTAATTAAAATGAAAATCATTTGTCCTTTGAGATATATTTTTAATGGAATAAAATGCAATTCATAGGCTGGGAGAATTCTTGACATATGAATATAACTTATCTAGAAATATATAATATAATAGTATATATATTTGAATTTACATATATAATAAACTTTTAGCAATGCTTGTAATCCCAGTGCAGGGGGGGTAAAGAGGGGCAGACTTTGGCTTACTGGCTAGCCAGCCAACCCTACTTGATAAATTCCATATTAGTTAAAGACCTTGTCTCAAAAAATAAGGCGGATAGTGTCTTGAGAAATGACACCTGATGTTGGCCTCTGTCTTTCACATGTTTGTGTATACATATGCATGTACATCCACACACATGTTCAGCCACTCACACATGCAGACACACACACAAGCGCGCACACACACAGAAAATCTTTAATGTAAACTGTAGAATAATTATCAATAAAGCACGGCACTACCACAAACTTCTACAATGCATGTGACCATAAGGTCATCTTAGTCTATGACCAGTGAGAGAATCAAACCCCAAAAGACGTCATACAGTGGCACCCTTGTGACATTCTTGCAGATGTGACCACAGGACTAGAAAGGGGCCCAGAGATTTATAGCAAAGAAGTGTTGGAAAACTGGGGTTGGCTAGGACTGCTCTGCGTGTTGATTTTGGCAACCAATCCAGGACTGTTTGTGTCTTTCAAAATTGGACTACACAACAAAAAAGGATAATTTTTAATTTATGTAAATCATACCTTAGAAAATGTGGCTTAAAATACACGAAGGCAAAATGAAGACATTTCCAGATAAAGAATATTGGAATAACTCATCGGAAGCACACCTGTGTTATTCTGCCTAAAGAAATGCTGCAGGCTGACAGCAATTGACTCCATATGGTGACTCAGGTCTCAGGAAGGAGGCACAGGACTGGAGGTTAGAAATGGTTTTTTTATTTTTTGCCTACTCATTTTGCTGTTTGCCTTTGTAGGTAGTTTGTAAGTCATATAACTGTAATGTGTTGTCAGTACCGTGCCTGCATGTGACACACATGAGTGTATGATGCGCGCTGATGCAGAGAACATTTATATGCTCCACATGAAGAAACCATGTTGGAAATGCACATTTTGATCAAGATAGCTATAAAAGGGAGAGGAAGGCAAAGAAATAAAACTGAGATGCTAGTGGAAAAACTGTTTGCTAAGAAATACTTAATAGGGAAAAGAGTGGTTTAAAAAGAAGAAAAGAAGGAGAAGAACCCAACTGGAGAGTTGCCAGGCCTAAATTCAATTGATGTGAGCAACCGTATTAAATGTGCCTCTTTGAACTACTCTGTTCTAAAAACGTTGTCCTGGTGAGTGGAACGTCACGGTCTAAGTTTACGCTGCTTACGAAAGATGTACTTTAAATTCAAATGTGCAAGTTGACTGAATGCAGAAGGATGGAGAAAAGAATGCTAAACACACAGAAACATCAGAGGGCTTGGATGCTTGCAGCAGACTCACACAGAGACCCAGATATGAAGAGCATCTCTGGAGACAAGGTGGGGAGTTGTGTTGTGGTGCAAAGATGGATATAGGCAGCCGAGGCCATCCTGGGTCTTTTGTATATAAAACATAAGATTATTTTTTCAATGTCCGAAGAATTGTGATAGAATTTGATGGGGATTCTGTTGCGTTCCTAGACTGCTTTCTGCAGAGTGTCCAATTTCGCATGCCGTTAGTCCCGCCACTCCGTGGGCATGGGAGGTCTTTCCACCTTTTGGCATCTTCTTTGGTTGCTTTTTTCAGCATCTGAAGGCTTTCCTTGTATAAGCCTTATTCCAAGATATGTTTAGTCTGTTGTGGATGGTACTGTTTCCTGATTCCTTTCTCCGTGTGTTTAGGAAGGCTAGTGGGTTTTGTGCATTGACTTTATATCCTTTTTCTTTGCTAAATGCGCCTGTCAGCTATATGAGTTTTCTGGTGGCGTCGTTAGGGTCATTTAAATATAGACTCATGTCATCTGCAAATAAAGATACTTTGACTTCTTCCTTTCCTGCTTGAATCCCCATTGTCTCACTCACCTGTCATATTGCTCTTGCTTAGACTTGCAGTATTATGTTGAATGGGGCAGGGGGGAGTGGGCATCTATGTCTTATTTCCCATTTTCATGGCAATTCTTTGAGCTTTTCTCTGTTTAGCAAAACATTAGGTGTGGGCCTGCTGTATATGGCTTTATTATGTTGAGATATGTCCTTGTTGCCCTAGGTTCTCTGGAACTTGTATCATGAGGGGAAGTTGGAGTTTTCAAAGCCCCTTTCTATGTATAATTAGATGATCATGTGGTTTCTGTCCTTATGTCTATTTATGTGATGTATTACGTTACTGATTTACGTATGTTGAGTATAGCACTCCCTACATCTCTGGGATGAAGCAGACTTGATCTTGCTGACTGTGCACATGTAGAAGAACGAAGCTGGATCCTTGTATTTCACTCTCTGCAAAACTCAACTCTAAATGGATCAAAGACTTCAACCCAAGACTTAATACCCTGAATCTGATAGAGGAGAAAGTAGGGAATTCTCCTGAACTCACTGTCAGGGAGAGGATTTTCTGAGGAGGACCCCAGAAGTACAGGTATTGAGGCCAACAATTAACAAATGGGACCTCCTGACATTAAAGTTCTCTGCACACCAGTGCCAGCTAAGCAGAGAGGCAGCCTACAGAGAGGGAAAAAGTCTCTCCTAGGTGTATTCTTGCAGAGGGTTATTATCTAAAATACACAAAGAACTTAATAAGCATCAAGAAACCCCAATTAAAAGTGGGGCATGGTACTAAATAGAGAGTTCTCAGAAGAGGAAATACAAGTGTGTTCAGGGAAAGGCAAACCAAAACTACTTTGAGATTTTTACCTTTCCCCAGTCATAATGGGCAAGGGTCAAGCAAGCACGTGAGCAAGCAAAAAAGCAAACAAACAAACAAATAAATAAACAAACAAGGAAGCAGCAAACATCTACAAGCAAACATAAAAACCACTACCACCACCACTACCAAAAAAAAAAAACCAAATGATAAAAGCTGCCATGGGTGTGTGGGAGGGGAACATATTAGTTTTTGTGGGACTAGAAACTGGTGCGGTCACTGCCACTATGAAAATTAGTGTGGCAGTCCCTCAAAAAGCTGGGAACAGACCTACAACTGATCCAGCTGTACCACTCTTGCACAGGCACCCAAAGGGCTATATACTCTACTGTAGCGACACCTGCTCATCCGTGCTCATTCATACAACCCCGACGACTCTCCAGAACACCATACTGGGGCTGGAGAGGTGATGGCTCAGCAGCTATGCGTGCTTGCTGTTCTTGCAGAGGACCAGGATGCAGTTCCCAGTACCTCAGTTGGGCTTTTGAAAACCACCTCTAACTGCAGCCCCAGGGGACCTGACTCCTTTGTCTGGCCTCCTTGGGTAGCTGTGTATGCTACACACATGTGTGCACACACACACTCACAAAGACACACTTCATGTGACACAGCTCTATCCTGTGGAACCCTGAAGACCCGAGAAGACAGGACCTGACCTCAGGAAGACACAGGGACCCTTCCTAGGGCGACAGGAATACTTCAGACCTTATAAACCTTACATGTCTGTATATACTTTAAAAATCCATTAGTCACCTTTCTTATTGCCATGACCAAATGCCTGACAAAGGGGTACTTGAGGGGAAGAAAGCTCCATTTTGCTTTACAGTTTGAGGGAAGACACAAACCACACTGCGTGTTTGGATAATTTTTTATTATTGGCTGTGTGAGTCCAGTTTAATACTATGTAGAAGACCGATACCAGTAATAACTTGTATATCTCAAAGTGGCTGACCAGGCCAGATGCCCGTGCTACTCCGGTGGGCTGTGCCCCCCTGAAGTTGCCATGGTGCCTTTTCCTCGTATTTGCCAACTCTTCACGCACTCCACTCACTCACTTTCCAAGTGGAATTCTGCCATGAACATCAAGATCCTGGGCTACCCCACCCTTTCAGTTAGTAGCAGGTGCTTTTAGTCTCCTGCAGAAATTCTCCTCAGAGAGCATGTGGGTTGTGTCAAGAGAGGGCTCGCAGACAGTTATTGCTTCTCCCTATGTGGTTCAGACCAGGCGAACGCTGTTGTTAGGACAAGGGCACAGCAAGTGTGAGGTGGAGCCATCAGTGTCTGGGTGGTCAGACACCGTCTGCTGAGGGTCGGTGAGAAACACATTGATGTCTGTCCTAAGTGCCCCGTGTTCCAAGCTGCAGGCTGAGGTGTCTAGTTTTTGAGGAAGACAAACTACACCATCCTGCTGCAGAGCAGCAACTCAAGAAAGAGCTGCCTGGGAGGTTGTGCGCCCTGGAGAAGCTGTCTATTCTGGAAGTGGTTGCTTGTTCTTCCTGTTACTATTCCTACTGCACACAGCAACTGGCTCCTGGCAGATCCTTCATTTTTATGAAAATACATTTATTTTGGGAAGATCTGACACCTACCTGTGCTGTGATGTGAAGTTTGGCCCATATCTTGTGTTGTTGTGTGGTGATTGGGCAGAGAAGGTGCCAACCTCTTTAATAGACGTGGCCGAATTCATAGCCGAATGGAGGAGCCTTAGAAGAAGTGGTCACTGGAGGCAAACCTTGGAAGGGTGTAAGTTGTTCCTGGTCTCCATCTCCTCTTTCTCTTCCTCCCCTTCTTCCTCCTTCTCCATTTTCCCTGTCCTGCACTGGCAGCCTTCTCTGCCATACACTCCTGCTGCTAACCTCTGTCTCATCCAAGGCTCCTAGCAAGAAAGCCAGCCGACCTTTGCAAAGGAGCCCAAATAAGGCCCCTTCTTCAGCTGGTTCCTTAGGTGCTTTGTGAAAGTGACGAGAAGTTAATAATAACAGCAGCAACAGCTACAACACACACACACATGCACACACGTGCACACATACACACACACACACATGCACACACACAAACACAAACACTTCTGACGCTGGGTAGAGACTGTAGAGTGAGGTAGGGTAGGCTTCTGACAGGTGACCTCTTTGTCCTCAAACGCTAACCTCCTCTTTCCGTAGATAATTTAAGACCCAGATGTGCCACACAGGCCTCAGCTCTGGGGCTGTAACTGGGTGATCCCAACAGCTATGTTTGCATCTTTTATTACAGTTCACTTAATTACAGAAAGAGGTTTGTGATATCCTTAATAAGTCGAGCTGGTATATGAGATTGAACAAGGCAAGTTTTAGTATGTTCAGACGCTTGGCCTCGAGCATGGCACAGACACCCAGTGCATGATGGGAATCACAATACTGCGCCCCTTCCCAGTGGCTCTGACCGAGTCTGTCTGCTCACCACATCACCCACCGTGGCCTCCCAGAGGCTCCCTGCCATGGGACACTCTCCACTCATTCAGTCTCTGCGAGGGTTTTGGAGTGTAAACAGCCTACAAATGGGTCACAACGGAAGTGTGCTGTAGTGCAATCAAGTAAGGAACTTGTGTGTCGCCTCCTTAGTCATCTCCATGCACCTCTGCCTCGTTCCTTCTCGGCACCACTGCCCCGTCCCATGCCAGACAAGGCTGGCTGTATCACGGAACTTCAGGCACATTTTCATTTTCTAGAATATTACATAAACAGGAAATGTGTGCTGTCCCCTCTGCCACTCTGCACAATCACTGTGGAGCTGGTAAAGGTTCTCATATCAGTAGCTCACTGCCCCACCCACCCATCTCGAGTCCGTTGCATGAATATAGGACATTCTGATTATTTACCCGTCTAATGATCGGTCGGGGATACCATAAAACAATCCCACAGTCCCCGGGAACATTTGTGTGGGCAAGCGTTTCTGTACATAAAGCTTTTTCTTGGTTAAATGCCTAGACAGAGGGTGCCTGGACCTTATGGCTGGTATGGATTTAGTGTTTTGGGAAACCACCAAACTGTTCTGCCAAGTTTACATTTTATGAGCTCTCATCCACGACAACAGTGAAGAACTCTAGCGGCTGCGGGTCCCTGCCAGCGTTCGGTCTGTTAGGTTTTAGTTATCCTCATGGCATGCACTGTGAAGCGGCGGCAAGCGTGTTTTCACATGTTTATTTGCCATCTGCACATCTTCGATGGAACAACCGAGTGACTCCCTGCTTTTAGAAATGTTTTTATTTTGTTTGCTTGCCTGCATGCATGTCTGTGCGCCATGCGTGTGCCTGTGGCCTTCAGAGGTCAGAAGACAGAATCTTGTCCTTGGAACTGGAGTTATAGGTGGCTGTGAGCCTCCACGTGGGTGCTGGGAACCAAACCCAGGTCTTTTGCAAGAGCAGTCAAGGTTTTTAACTGCTGAGCCATTTCACCAACCCCTAGAAGTGTGTTTTTTAGTTTTTCTTTCTTTATTTTTTTTTAAATACTGAGGCTTGTTTAAAATGCAGTCTGTGGATCCCCTTTGTTCTTTATGGAGTGGTCTTACCACAGGGCTCAGTCCACAGACGATTTGGCTGGGAAGACAAGGGTTTTACATCCTCTCCCTCATTCTCCACTTTGTGTTCCTCAGGATCCTGTGCCAGTGCAGGGCACGTGATCTGTAGCTTATATTTCAGTTCAGCCTGGCCCATTTCATGGTTTCGGACAGATGTGTAAACACCTGTGTCTCCCATTATATTATCATATGGAATACTTTCAACCATCCTAAACATCCGACGCTCTCCTCCTGCCCTTCCCCGCAGCGCTGGAAGACACTCCTCTCTCTACCACCTCCAGTTTTTCATTTCAGGACTGTTGTATGGTGGGAATTCTGTCGAGGGAGACTTTTCGGATTGGCTTCCTCCGCCTAGATAAACGCACTTACGGTTCTGGGGTGACTTTCAGGGCGGACAGGTCACGCCCTTTGTGACCTGTGGCCTTCAGAGGTCAGAAGACAGCATCTCATCCCTTGGAACTGGCTGTGAGCCTCCACGTGGGTGCTGGGAATCGAACCCAGGTCTTTTGTGTTCCATTCCCTTGTGTGGATGTGTGGCTGTTTGTATCTGAGCCCCATCAGAAGGCTATCTTGGCTGCTTCCAAGTGTTTTACGGATAACTCTGCAAATACCAGCACGTGAGCTTCTGTGTGGACATAAAATGTCAGCTCCTAGAGAGAAGTATAACTGCTGAATTGTGTGGTTAAACCACCTTTGAGTTGTATAAGAATCCATACACCAAAACAAAACAAAACTTAACTGGGTCATGTTGACTCCCATGCAGCCTGCCCTTCCAGCGAACAGTCTCTCCCCAGGCAGTTATCACCGACTTTATGACATCCAACTTCCCTGTTTCTTTATTCTTTATGATTTAGCTGTCTATATAGAAAATATTTCCCATATTTGAAGTCACAAATACTTATATTTTTATATTTTGCCTTAGAAGTTTTACATTACAGGCTTTAGAATCAGGTCCAAGATCCATGTTGGTTTTTGTTTGTTTGTTTGGTCTGTAGTGAAATGAACGGCTCGTAGTCTGTTTTCTGCGCAGACAGGAAGTTAATGGATCAGGACCATTTGATGAGAAGGTCTTCCTTTCCTCACCGGATTGCCTCCACACCTCTGCAAACACATCAGTGATACATTACACAGGACTCCAATTCTGAAGCCACCATTTTAATCCATTGTGTTCCTTGTTCTGACACAAGTCCTTTGGCTGGGATAGCCCCACAGTTAGCGGGATCACTGTCCTTAATTTTAATAATTGCTCTATCCAGAGGATAGATCGCCACAGCCATATTTTCAGTTCAGATCAAGTATTTATAAAATATGCAGCAAGCAAAAATGAAAGAGCAAATAACAGGCAGTAGACAGCTAGCAAAACCATCAAGCAGGACTTGCAGCTTTCACAGCATCCTGCAGGGCTTCCCAGAGAAGCCAGCTGAAAGTGTCCCCTGAGACAGAGTCCAGGGGGTCCCTGAGGGCTTCCAGCTTCCCATGTTCCTCTCCAATCCTCAAGTCTCCAGTTGTAACTGAAGACTGCCTGTTCATTTCCTGGCCACCCAGACCTGAAATAATTACACAGAAACTACATTATTTAAAATACTACTTGGCCAATAGCTTAAGCATATTGCTAGCTAGCTCTTATATCTTAAATTAACCCATCTCTACTAATCTGTGCATCACCACGAGGTCATGGCCTATTGGCAGGGTTCCATCCAGCGTCTGTCTCTTGTGGAGGCTACATGTCATCTCTCTGACTCCGCCTTCTTTCCTCCTCTATCTGCTTGGAATTCCCACCTTGCTCTATTCTGCTAAGCCACTGGCCGAAACAGCTTTATTCATTAACCAATAAAAGCAACACATATATAGAAGAACTTCCCACACCATCTAGTTTTTTTTCCCACCTTGTTACACTAGAAAGGGTTTCTTAGGCAATGCAGAACACAAATTGAGACCATTTTCTCCTGTTCTTTGTTCAGAATTGTTTTCTGGGATGGATACCGGACTCTGTCAATGTTTCTGTTCATGGAGATGATCATATGTAAAGATTTTTAATACAATAAACTTGTTATTTTATATGAATTCATTCCATGTTTTGGACAAATCATATATGGTCACAATGCATTATGGTTTTCATATAGCTTTGAATTTGAAGTTGCGTATTATTTTTAAGCTTTGTTTATTTTCGAGGCCACAGAACAATTTCAGTGGGTAAAGGCGCTTGCTGCCAAGCCTGGTGACCCACTGCATTTGGTCCCTGGGACCCAGATGCTGGGAAGAGAGAACTGGCCACGATAAATGCCCTCTGTCCTCCACAAGAGTGTTGTGGCACACAGGTAAGTCCCATGCATATGAATGCACACAAATTAAAAATATAACAAAATTTTAAAAGAGGAGAAAAGCCTTTGCTCGTTTGCTTGTGGCAGACCCTGGTTAATAATTTTATGTGGTGTGCTTGTCTGGTATTAACAAGAGGGTGGCATCGGCTGACCTGGTGCTCCCTGCTTTAATTTCCTAGAGAGCCTCACATAGAACGGGTCTGTATTCCTTACAAGTTTGGCAGCATTTACCAGTGAAGTAGCCTCGGCCTGATATTCTCTCTGAAGGGAGGCTTAAGCTATAAATTCAATTTCCTTAAGCAATACGGGGCTGCTCAGGTGGATCTTCGTCTTTGAAGCTATTTCCCGATGTTTTCCCCCAGTTCTCACTTGTGCAAGAGGCCGTTTCTCTCAGAGCAGAAAGCTTGCTCCCCTCTCCCCAGAATGTGTGTTTTCCCCAAATTCCACCCTTCTTTCTTACCCTAATCCCTGACTGTTTTGTTTGTGTGACTTTCACAGATGTTCTAGGGCAAACTGCCAGCTGTTTATATACCCTCTCTTTTCAGTCCATTGTCTTGCTGGCATCTGGTCTTCCCCCACCTTTGTTGGGGTCTCAATGGGAGACTTGGGGTTCTCTTAGCTGGAACTCAGAATCGTAAATCAATGCAAGAAAACAGGAAGGCCGGGTTGGCCAGCATGGTCCAGTCTACCTGTGAGGTGGACGTCAGTCGGCCTTGTTTTCAGGTGTATGACGCCCACGCGGTCCTCGTCACCCGTGTTCCGTTTTTCCATAGCTCTCTCGGCTGATCAGGCTGTTACCATGTTATCATGAGACAGGAACATCTCAGTCTCTTATAACCCAGTGCTTCTTACTCTATAACGGCCATCAGAATTATCTGGAAGGTTTGTCGTTATTGGGAACCCCTTCTAGAATTTTCTCCTCTGTTTGGTCTCGGGTAGGGCCTTACCTGGGAGGGGGAAAGGTGTAACAAAAGCTCTATTCCTGAGAGAGCTGGCTGCCGCCACAAGCTAGAGCCACTCAGGAGCCTCATCTCAAGTAGAAGAACCCGTGCAGGCTTTGGCCTGGTAACCATGGTTACCATGGGCAGCCCCCTCCCCCACCTCCACTCCACCAAAATAATGCACTGAGAGATTCCTCACTCCACTGAAGCATGAGCAGGAAATAGGTAGGGAATGGTAGGGAGTGATTCTTCCCAGCTTGATTTGAGGCTGGGCAAAGGGTTTGGTCTACAGGCTGAACTCGCAGAACTGGTGCTTTGGCTGCCGAAGGTCTCTGATTCTGTCACCCCATTAATAATTCCCATAAAGGAAGGTGACGCCCCCTACATTCACAGTGCTTCCCCTTGTCTCCTGTTGACAGGGCTACACAGGAGTAAAAGCCTCCAGGCTGGAACAAAGTTAGAAATTCTCTTTGAGGTGAGGATCTCCGGGAAGGGACTTGGCTTAGCAGCCCGAGGTCTCTGTTGTTACTTCTGGCTCTTGCTTGATCCTATCACAGGGGTAAGTGGGCAGACATGGGTACCTTGAGAGACTCAGGGCACCTGCAGCCAGTGCCAGGCTGTGAGATCCTGGGAGGTCACTGCCAGCCCTAGGCCTTGGTTTTCTCACCTATGAAATGGAAATAATTTCTAACATTTACTTCTGTGATCTTCCTGGTCTCAAATTTAGGTTTTGGCCTCTACTTGGGAAAATCATAATAAATTCTCCCACTATCAATAAATCTATTGATTGCTGGACATGATACTTATGCTGTTGAGAGAAAACACTTATGTGGCCAAAACCACGCAACTGCCTTGGGCAGATCATCAGAATGCCTCTCCTGACAAGCTCCGACAAGGAAATAGGACAGCGAAGGCACGGATCTGGATGGTAAACTGCCACTTGCTCAAAGTGACAGGCCGATGTACTGTGACCCACATCCCCACCAATCTGTGCCCTGTGCACAGGCAAAGAGTATTTGACCACCAGCCTGGGGAGATTCAGGACAGGAATGCCAAAATTAGTCCTTTACACCCACCCCCCGCAGGGGCCAGAGGAGATCCTCACAGCAGCCACGACTGCATGCTGGAGTCAGTGACCTCAGAGCTTCACTTCACATGGAGCTCCACGGAAGACCCTGGACAAAGACAAGGACTGCCCTTCTGAGCTGGGCAGATGGGAGCGAGGAGTGTCAAGGCGGTGAGTTCCGTGAACTTTCCTTTCAGAAGCATCAGACATCCTGGCCCTCCTGGGCTGGAGAGATTCCCTGCAGAGACCCCTGGGAAGAATTCTCAGCAGCCAGGGTCAGCAGGACACACATTCCCCAGAGGAAGAAAGCTTGTGGGTGTAGTCTGGATATTTCCACCATCTAAGTGGGGGTTCCTTCCTCTGGGCTCTGTTGTTTCTGACCTGGAACCAAGTTCAAATCGGGATTTGAAGGCCTTAGGCTCCATCCCATAGGGGATTAATGATTGTACTCTAAGACTTCAAATACCTGGATTATTGCGGATAGAGCCAGGTAGAGATAAGCGTATGCCTCCCAGTTGAATTTTGGTGAGCAGTGACCAATTGCTTTCTTTGGTGCCATCTTATTCGTGACATCTTTGGTTCACCCAAAATCCCACCCCCTCCGTGTGTGGCTGTCAGATCTGTGTTGAGTTAATTTGGAGATATGATGTAAAAGCCACTGTTTTTACACCTATAGTCACTTGTCCCAGCATCTCTTGGGGAGATGAATACCCCTTTATTTCTTGTGAGAGCCCAGTGATCCTTTCACATGAGCCTAGCTCTTCTATTTGGATTCTCTTCTGCACAGAATTCTGTTTGTGTGTCTGATCGCACTCAACACGACTTTGCATTGGTTGCTGTCATTTTTACCATCGCTAGTAAAACAAAGGAGTGGCATTCTCCAGAGAAAGGAAGGAGCTGACGCCCTGGGGGACAGGAGGGTGGAACTCCATCTGGTCCAGTGCTCGGTGGTCCTCACAATGGGACACTGAGATCTGGTTTAAGGATACAAAAGTCCAAAAGACTTGAGTTGGTCCACAGATTGAGCGCATAACAGAGAAGGATCCAGGGCCCTGCTTCCTTCCCATTACCTCAGCAATAGTCAAATAGTGATGTTAACAAGACACTGAATTTTCCTGCTTCGTGTGCCAGCTATGTGGTTTGCAGTATTTCATGTAACATTTTATATATGTCTACAGTGCAGTGCTAGCTTGTCCATGTTTCTGTATTGTTTATTCTGTAAGTGAGGAAACAGAGCAGGAGAGATGAAGGGATGGGTGCCGTGTTGTGTAGTTATTAGGTCTCAGGGATGAAATATAAACTAAGGGTAGCACATGACCAAGATTGTGCTTGTGGTGGTCTGAAAGAAGAGAGTGGCCCTGCTAGGAGGTGTGGCCTTGCTAAAGGAAGTGTGTCACTGTGCGGCCAGGCTTTGAGGTCTTTTGCTCAAATTACGTTCAGTGTAACACAGTTGCTCCTGCTTGCTGTCTGTGGATCAAGATGCAGGACTCTCAGCTCCTTCTTCAGCACCATGTCTGCCTGCATGCCACCAAATCCCACCATGATGATAATGGACTAAACTTCTGAAACTATAAGCCAACTATTTAAATTTTCTTTCTAAGAGTTGCCATGGTGTCTCTTCACAGGAACAGAAACCCTAAAGAAGACAATGCTTACTCCAACAAAGCAGTGTTCAGTGTGGTCCTTAGGCTAAAAGTATCAGCAGCATTTGGAGGCTTATTGGGGTGCCAGGTTCATACCCCAGGTGATTCCCACAGGGTACGGCATCCGTGAACAGGGGTGGAAGTCACTCCAGCATCCTCTGCTTTCAGGGAGCTGCTTTGATGGAGGTGTAAGTAACTGACTCTCCTCCTGGACATGTTCAGCGTCTCCAGAGGAAGGTCCATGGGTGCAGACAAACGTATCATATTTAAGTGAAGGATAAGGGCTTGGGACAGGGGCCTAGCAGACGCTTGCACAGGGATCTGCTCTCTGTATGCCTTTCATTTCCCCTGTAAAATAGCAAGGACAGGAATGACTGCCTCCTTCTGAGGCTAGGGGCTGTGAGGGTGAAGGAAACAAGGGAATGTTTTTGGCATGGGGTGAAGTTTATAAAAGTTAGATGTCAAATTATATATCTGTGCATAGTACAGATATATGTTTTGTGTGTCTGTGGAATATCCACGTGTGAGTGTGTATGAGCATGTACGTGGTGTGTATGTGTGTGTGTGTGTGTGTGTGTGTGTATGATGGGCATAGGCCAAGCTCTAGTGTCTTCTTCTAGCTCACTTCATATTGCATTTTGAGGCAGGGTCTCTCACTGAGCCTAGAGCTCACCAATTCAGCTAGACTGGACAGCTGGTAACCTCCAGGATTTGCCGATCTCTGCCTTTCCAATGCTGGGATTATAGATGTGAGTCACCATGGCTGGCTTTTACACGTGTGTCAGGAGATGTACACTCGGGTCCTCCTGCTCGCCAGGCAAGAACTTCACTGAACCATCTCCCGAGCCTTCAAATTGTATTTTTCATCACTCCGATTTAATTTCATGCAGACACTTCAAGATCATAGGCATTCCAAGGAATGTGGGTTAAGATTTCTGCCTGGCAAAGTTTCCAGATAAAATATAGAGATGCCTGGTTGCATTTAAAGGGCAGATAAACAAGCGGTTTGTTGGTATAACTCATGCAATATTTGGGCTACAGCTACACGGAATTTTTTGTTGCGCTTTTTGATGCCTGGGATTTAAATGTGAGTTCCCTGGAGTTGCATCTGGTTAATATATCTCCTGATGAGGGTGGCCTTCCAGTAACAGCTCCTGGCAGGAGCGGAGGGACCCCTGGCCCTGCCATATGTCCTCCTACCTAGCTTTTGTGGTATGTGTGCCCACTAGTTTTGTGTTGTTTTGGAAGTTGGAGTCATTTTGGAAGAGGGAACTTCAGTTGAGAAGATGTCCCCACTAGACTGACTTGTGGGCAAACCTGTGGTATCTTTTCTTGATCACTGATTGATGTGGGAAGGCCCAGCTCGTCCTTGGGCTTCTGGTGCTGTAAGGGAGCAGGCTAAGCAAGTCAGGAGGAGCTGTCCAGTGAGCAGCGCATCTCCCTGGCCTCTGCATCAGTCTGTTAAACTCGAGGTGCCCGCCTGGAGTTCCTGTCCTGACTTCTGTTGCTGATGAACAGTGCTGGGGAAGAGTAAATTAAATGAACCCCTTCCTCCCCAAGCTGCTTTTGTTGCGGTGTTTTATCCTAGCCATAGAAACTCTACCTAAGACCGTGGGGTACAGAACATGCCTGTGAAGCCTCGACACGGCAGCTTTCCCACCTGCCTCTGTATTTAGTCCCACGGAATGGAACCACGGAGATAGAAAGGAGCGGGGTGATTCAGGGACCTGATAAAATTGCTCTAATCTGGCCGACTCAAGCTGGGAAACAAAAGCAGAAAATCAGGCTTCTTTGTTCTGGGAGAGGAGCAACAGGGAAAGCAACAAAACAAGCCACAGACGCATCCCAGCGCCTGTGTTTATTCAGCCCTGGAAATGTCTTAATGTGGGGCTAGATGCTGTGTTTTATCAATCTGTAATTACAAGTAGCGTGTGTTGCAGTGATTATAAAATTGCTCTCTGTTTATTTAGGGACTAAATGGCATTAATTGGAGAGTGGAGAAGTGTGTATTACTTAATTAACCTGAGACGGAGGCCTCTGTTGAAAACCCACAGCTACCAGTGTAGGTGAGGGAGTGACCCTGGGACAGCCACGCTCTGCTATCTAATGGGCTTTTAAAGGACACGGTGACTGATGGCTCAGCTTCTTGCTGAATCTGGGCTCACCGATTTATCTACACTGGCTGGGCAGCATCAAGGGGTCAGCCTGTGTCCCCAGCCAGTGTTAGGCTTACAACACGAGCCACTACATCTGTCTTTAACGTGGGTCCTGCGATCCAGACTCAGATCCTCATGCTTAGATCCTCATGTCTGTGTAGCGAGAGCTTTACCCCTGTGTCACCTCTCCGGCCCCAGCCTTTTATACAGGGAGTAACAGAGTAAGTTTGAGAAATCAGAGTCGCCATAAACCAGCGAGATTGTGTTGCGCTATGCTGTTCTAACGGCCACGACACCAGTGAGCGCTGAGTTCTTTAAGGCCCACCTTTGCATGCCGTCTACAGGTGATAGAATTGTGTTTCTGCGGTACATAACTGCATCTTGCCAGCCTTCTCACCTCCTATGGCTCCCACTCCATCAACGCTGCACCCTTCCACTCATCCTGGTAATCAGACTCCCACCCTGACACAGAAGGAAGGTCTACGAGAAAGCACTGTAGTCTGCAGTGTTCCAAGGGCATCTGAACAGAAGCCAGGAGACCTGCAAAGGAACGGGGAGGAAGGGAAGCTTGGCTGTGTGGCCCTCACAGCCCTCCTTCCTCCTATTCAAATGGGGATTTCATTCTTAATGCTGATTTCTTTCTTCCTCTCTGGAATTGTCTTATATAATTCAAGAAAGTGAAGGAGCCAACTTAATTTGATGGCATAAAAAGAACTGCACCTTTGTTTTCTTAAAAAGAACTAATGTTTGCCTTTGTCTATTATTTATGAACACAATAAACCAAGCTCTACTGGGGAGAGACGGAAAATGCACCGGAAAAGGACGAAATATTTATAACACTGTGATTGGAACATTAGAAATGGGGAAATTAAAACCATCCCTCAGCATAAGGGATACACGTGTGTGCAGAAACTCCTATGTGTGTGTTTCAGCCTCAGCACAAGGGGCACACATGTGTACAGAAACTCCTATGCGTGTGTTTCAGCCTCTTCTATGGGGTTGTTCTGCTGACAGCCTTGGTCATGGGGGAGTCAAAGCCTAAACAGTTGGATTTAAAGAATCATGTGTCCTCATGTAAGAGGAAGAACAAGCCAGAAAGCCTTGAAGCTTCTGGATTCTGGAAACTTCATGATCTGAAAACACTGTCATACACGTGCCTCACAGGGCCTCACTGTCCCCGAGAAGACATCATGGCAGTCAGCCTTCAAACGCCAAGTGGGATACCCAGAAGTTCCACTCATAGCTACTGCAATAGCTTGTGGCCGAGGTTTCCTGTCCCGGCCTCCTGCCCCCAAATAACCAACGCAGAGACTCAATATTAATTATAAATGCTCAGCCAATAGCTCAGGCTGGTCACTAACCAGCTCTTACAAATTAACCCATTTCTACTAATTTATGTGCTGCCCTGGGGCTTGTGCTTTTACCTCTATCCCATTCTGTGTGGCTGATTCCTTCTCTGTCCAGCCTGCTACTGCTCTGGCTCCGCCCTTCTTCCTCCCAGCATCCTCTTAGTCCATTTTGTCCACCCTAACATCCTCCTGCCCAGCTCTTTATTAGCCAATGAGAGTAATGCATATTCATAGAACACAAAGGATTGTTCCACAGCAATAGAGAGGAAAGGGGCGCATATTTCCTGGTTTGTGAAGCAGGATACTTTTCGTTGTTGTTGAGAGAGAGAGAGAGAAAGAGAGAGAGAGAGAAAGATTGATCAAATGTAGAGAGAAAACTGAGTTATCAGAAGGGTTCAGAAGTGGGATCTGGGGGAGCACAGGGAAATCTTTGCCTATAGCTTGTTTACGTTCCTGGAGAGGTTGTGTGTGGGTGCAGACTGAGGACAACCAAATTTTAATTTTTGGTTAATAAGAATTTTAGTTTCACTTGATTGGTAGAGACTTTCAGTTTCTCCGCTATATGTGGATGAAGCAAAGAGAGGAAGGGTGGAGCCTTGTAAACCCAAGGCTCCTCTGAGCAGGGATACATCCTGCAGAGAAGGGCAGGACGCTGAGCTCGAACACAATTCAGCCTGACACTAAGAGACTCTGTCACTGCTCTCGCCCACGTATATAAAATTTTGACGTAAGGAGAAAGACTGTAGAACCGAAAGCAGGGGAGAGGAAGCCGGGGCAGGAGTGGGTGCAGCGGGGCAGTTGGCTGTGCTCGTCTTAGACCACCCAGATTCGGGAACAACAACTTTGGTGGGTTAGAAATAGCAGGTACTCACTGCTCATGGTCTTAGAGAGCGGACAGTCCACGGTCATGGCACCATCAGATTTGGTGAGGGTTCCCTTCTGGCTCATAGAAGGCGTCTTCCAGCTGAGTTCCCACGTGGCTGAGGGGTGTGGGAGCTCTCTGGTCCTCTTTTGCAAGCTTACTAATCTCGCTCATCAAGGCTCCATCCTTATGGCCCAGTGACGTCCCCCTTACATCACACATCTTGGGGAAAGGGGAGATTTACAGATACTGTGTACACCAAAGCTCAGTAGAACTGATTTAGAAAAGAAATGCCGGGTGGTTAGATGACAGTAGCTGTGAGCTCAGCAGGGGGCAGACAGATGAGAGCCTCTGTATCACAGCAGCATCTCTTAGGAGCCCAAGGCAGGCGTCTGACAGCTGCTTATCCCGACTAAGCAGTGTTTTTCCCATTAGTGCCAACCTCCAAAGATTGCTGGGAGCTTTAGCGGCACGCAAAAAGTAAGGACAGGGTAGCATTAACCAGTATTGCTTTCAGCTGTTTCTACACATTTCCATTCCCAGGTGTCTCCTGGGGGATGTAATACAGCGGAGGAAGAATGAGATTTCGAGGCAGGAGGTTTGGGCTGGAGGTCGTTCACGTCAGCGTTTGCAGTGGTAAAAGGGTGGAGCTGGTATCGCTGCTCGGGGGTATCCCGTCACATCCCGGTTGTGACAATCAAATGTGACAATAGAGGTGGAAATTTCCACAGTCTCGGTAGCAGGAGCAAGCTGAGCGGATCCTGCATGAGTCTCCCATTCTTCTTTACATCTCTGGAGTTTCTGGTCGCAGAGAAGATGAATCATTCTCATTATACGTGAAAGAGTAAAGGAGGCCACGGGTCTGAGATAAGCAGTCGGGCATTGTTTCGAAGGCCAGGTCTATGAATAGGGATGAGGGGATAATTTATGTTCTGAGGAAAGGGGACAAGAGAGCTGTCACTAATGACACAGTGACAGATGCTCTTAGAGGGGACTATCTGGGCAACACAAGAAAACCGCGCATCTGTGTACAAGGGCTGTTTAGACTAATGCTCACCCGTGTGCATCTGGAGAATAAATGACTCCACTCTGAGGACAGGGTTCAGTGAGGGGGGGCTTGCTGGGGAGCGTGAGGACCTGAGTTTGGACCTTTAGAACCTTTGTAAAACCTGGGTGTGGTGACATGCGCCTAGAACCCCGGCACTGATGTGTGTGGTGACATGCGCCTAGAACCCCGGCACTGGTGTGTGTGGT
>JABTXL010005929.1:27533270-27551067 GCA_025134845.1 Neodon shergylaensis
CTAGAACCCCGGCACTGGTGTGTGTGGTGACATGTGTCTAGAACCCTGGCCCTGATGTGGTGACATGTACCTAGAATCCTGGTACTGGAAGAACAGAAAGAGGCAGTCCCGGGGTCTCACTGGCCAGCCAGTCTAGCTGAAATAAATGGTAAGCTCCAGGTTCAGTGAGAGATTCTGTCTCATCATTTTTTTTAAAAAAAGGAAAGCATTGTAGGGGAAGACACCCAAAGTGTACAAGTTACCCACCCCCAATATACACGTGTATACACGCACTACACACACACATAATCAATCATCTACTGCTGGACAGTGGTTTTTCAGGTATCTAATATGATTAGAACTCAGAGTTAATAAAATAGGTCACCTTTTGCCCCCGGACCTTGGAGTTCAGAGGGTCCATAGTAAGCAAGGTCTGCTTAGGTGTGACGAATGCTTTTCTGTGACTGGGGATAGAAACTCTTTCTGGATTTGGACAGAGTCGCTGCTTCCTCTCAAGCTTTCTCTACCCGAGAATAGATCCCTCCAGAACTCTTCCTCCCTGGGACCTTGAGGCCTGACTTTCATGTTGCAGAAATATTTCTTTGAAAGCAAAGAAACTCAGAAGAGGCAGAGTCTAGTGTCTTCCTTAGTTGTTAGGAACAGCAAGCGTTCGGCCTGAGGCTGTTGGTTAAAGGATGTTATTTAAAAACCCCTGAAGCTCGTGCTTTTGATCATCCCAATAAAGACTTTTGGACCAATACTATCAACGGATGATAAATCTATGGAAGACCCTGGTTTGAAATGTTTCCTTTTTGATCATTTATTAATTGCAAGGGGTTGGTTTATTAGTGTGCAGAGGAGAGGCCACATAATTCCTTGCCGTGGTGACAAGTGAATACCTTTGAAAAAGAATAGTGAACATAACATGCCTAGTGCATGGTGCCCACGGGTAATCACCACCACGGAATCCAGCAGGGATGTGTTAGCCTGGTGCATGGTGCCCACGGAT
The DNA here is from genome assembly GCA_025134845.1 of Neodon shergylaensis. Lineage (NCBI taxonomy): Eukaryota > Metazoa > Chordata > Mammalia > Rodentia > Cricetidae > Neodon > Neodon shergylaensis. The sequence goes on from JABTXL010005929.1 coordinate 27,534,259, forward strand.
AACCATCACCACGGAATGTGTTAGCCTAGTGCATGGTGCCCACGGGTAATCACCACCACGGAATCCAGCGAGAATGTGTTAGCCTAGTGCATGGTGCCCATGGGTACTCACCACCATGGACTCCAGCGGGGATGTGTTAGCCTAGTGCATGGTGCCCACGGATAATCACCACCATGGAACTCACCTGGGAAAGGGTTAGCCTAGTACACAGTGCCCACAAATAACCATCACCATGGATTCCAGTGGGGATGTGCTAACCTGTATCTGATCACAGTGGAATATCAAAGAGACACATTTTGAACAATTATTAGAGAAGACATGACGTATAGTCTCCAAAAATGTCACAGCTATGATGACAATGAAATCATAGAGTCAGTAGCACAGGGAGATGACAGATAAATGCAGTTCATGATAGTCAGCTGGATCACGCATTGAGGGAACATTTTATAGAGGATGTGTTTTGAATTTGATAAATTGGAGTATGATCTTTATTTAGACAGAAGTATTTTATGATTGTCAATTTTTCTGAACTGATAACTTCTTTTAAAAAATGCCATGTTTTTAGGAAACATGTTGATGAAAAGAGAAAGGACAAGGTATGATGTCTGTACATCTGCTCTCAGTTGGTTCAGAAAACTCAAGATTTGAGTGAGCATGAATTCAGAGGTGACAGACCAGTTCATGGTGGAGTAAATTTCAAGTCAGCATCGTAGCATTTAGGATGCAGTGCTGTTATCACTTGCTGCTTTGGGCCAGGCTTACAGTGAAAAGCCAGGGTGAGCAATAGCGATAGAGCAGAAGATGTGCCCTGTGCAGTTTGGTGAAGAGAGGACCTTGAAAACATCACAGCTGGGGACAAGGTGGGTGTGAGCAAGGCTTCAGCAATTTCTGAAGAGATCAGCACGTCAAACAGAGATGTACTTCATACTGAGACAGCACAAAAGGTGACTGGAGGACAAGACTCTATCTGCAACAGGTCCCAGCATAACGGGCTCCCACAAGCAAACACACACTCATATGAGAGGTGCTGATTTGCACAGAAGTTTGTAAGAGTGTCCCTGCATAGAGCTCTGGAGTGCATTGTATCTTAAGTGATGAAAATGAAGCCCAAATTGCAATGCAGATTTTATAGTACACTGTTGGGAGGCAATCTTCCCCAGATAATCCTTCTGTTTTGGAGGGAAGCTTGCTAAGACATAGGCAGCTAAGAGGGAGGTGAGACATTGGGGTCCTGTAAGTCAAGACATGTACAGGAGGCAAAACAACAGGATGGTTTAAGGGAAGTGAAATACTTCATCCTATGGTAACTCAAATCCAGGAACTGGGCACTCTAAATAGCTCCAGGAAGTCCCTGAAACCGATGATATTTACTATGTACCCCTTTCCTAAGCACATATAAGCAGGGGGGACTGAGGAGAGAAACTCTCAGTCCAGATGAGCTGTGGAGAAGAGGCTCTGGATAAGTTGAACAATCTGGAATAAAAAGAGCAACTGGACTGCCTGGGCCAAACAAAGAGCGGCCGAGCTGCCTGGTAGAGACTCAGGTTCACTAAGTCACCTGTAGAGGACCCTCCAGTCTTCCCAGGAGCCTGCAGGTTTTGCAGTGTGCCCTGAGTTTCTGGTTTTCACGAGCCATCGTCCATGTTGGGCTTTGGTGATGCAGCTGTCTTTGAAGCAATTCTCCTGTGAGTAACCCCTTGGTCACAGTCCTGTGAATAACCCCAACACAACTCATTAGTTCACCAAATTAGACTGGCGCTGTCTGGACTTTAGATAGCCAGTTCCCTATGTAAAATGAGCTGACATTTGTTCATGTCTCCGGGAACAGGGTAATGCCACACAACAACTAGAAATTCCAGAGATATGAGGTGTATGCTAAAGAAAACGGCAGGTACTTCATGAAGCAAGCCTAAGGGAGAGGCCATGTGTACTGAAAATGGCAGCATCAGAGGACGTCCAAGTCAGCTGGTGCTCAGATAGCACCATGTGCCCTGGACCGAGCATGAACACAGAGAATCTTGCTTTGAGCCAGTCTTCTCATCCTAGCCTCCTGTTCCTTCCTCTCTCAGGGGAAACGCAGACTCTGTGCCACTATAGGATGGGAAAGTCTACCTTGTTTCATGGCTAAGAGGTTTCCTTGAATCTCAAAAGAAACTCAGGATTCTGAACAGTGTTAGTTTAAGGGACCAATGAAGCAGGACACCCTCCTCTCCTGTCACTGTGGTTTGTCACTTGGACTTCTAATTTCACCAGACAGGGGAGGGTGAGAAACTTTGAGGCAGCTACGTGACAGGGAGTCTGCCTCTTGGGGGCCTGGGTTCCTCAGGGTGATTGGGGTTGTTGAAGACAGAACCTCGGTGTTCTACAGATTACAGATCTAAATGACAATGCCAAATGTTTGCCACTGAGAAAGTGTCACCCTTATACTACACTATGCTAAAACAATTGTCTCTCCAAAGCCATATGTGAGTTCCACGATCAGACCAAGTATCAAAACATAAGAATGCTTCATCCTAAAATATCCAAGCCATCAGGTATCATGGTGGCCAGCTAACACAGTGATGTGTGAACAAGAGACAGAAAAACGAGGTGACAGCTCACCAGAGGTCCACGTCTCCCATAAAACACTGGAGGAAGGTCAAGGGGCAGTGCATGCAGGGTATGTAGCTAACCGGAGGAGACCCTGGCGAAGGCCCTCCAGTTCCTGGAGCCATGGAGGAGGACTGAGAGCTATGTTGAATGTGACCATGCAGGGATTTTTATCTGGTTCTGTCTTAGTATAATTTTTGATAAGAAAATCTGAGCTTGTTCTGAGGTGGACCTCCTCCAGGAGAGATGAGCTGAGCACTTACAGTCCGGGATCCCACTATTAGAGTGTACACACTCAAGATTTTCTTAACCCCCGGACCCTTGCACTATGGTGCAGGGTGACGAGTGTGTTGGGCACCGTGTAACCACCCACCCAGCCCTAGTGCTTGTGTGAGTGAGCATCTCCTGGTACCGTACTTTGTATCTCCCAGCTTCCTTGTAGGATCTTTCAGGAAGCCTGGTGTTGGGGTAAGTTTCTAGGGTCTTCATGCACCAATATGGCCACATTCCCATTCAGGGGGAAGCCAGGACCACTGCCGGCTGTTAGGGCCTTCAGTCGGCCCGAGATGAAAGAAGATCTCACTGTGGCAAGGTACAGAACACCCTGTGCTTTCCCAGGATCTGATTTAAATTAATGCTGTAACAAGCAAGCCAGAGGTAGAGGTGGGGATTTGATTCTAGAGCTCACGAAGGCAGTGGGCCACAGTCAGAAAGCAGGCTCATGGTCCAGAGAAGGAGGTGTGCTCTTGGCTGACTGTGAAAAGACATGACAGCGTGAAGTTATGGGGACACAGAGAGTGGCTGTTAAAATTGGGCTATCAATCTTGTTCAGCTGCGTTGTTACCTCGGGCTGTGAACGACAACAAGGTGAGGTTTCCTCGTTCGCAAATCTGTGGTTTTAACAGGGTTTCTTTGCCAGGACTGTGGACTGTGGACTCTGCTAGGACACAGTTAAAAGGGCGTTTGGATCTCTTAAGAACATTCAGTGTGCACTAGATAGAAATATAAATGTTTGTGCATGTGTGTTTGTTTATGCACACACACTATACACTTATATATTATTATTCTATATAAATAAATTTATCTCCCAAGTTTATTTATACATCTTGTTTTAATCACATTTATAAAAGAGCATACCTATTTACATGCTGGAAGTGTGTATAAAGTCTCTGTACAAGTCAGTTCTGACAGGGAGGCCGAGCAGATGACTTGGGCAAGATTTGAAAGGAGTTTTTCGTTAAAAATGCGCCATACGGTATCTGTATTAGAAGACAGTCATGTCACAGGAACTCATGTTCAGTTCACCCGCCATGGAGTCAAAGATGGAAACCGCCCTAATATTTAACATTTTCCCGGGGTCTGAAGGTGTGTGTGTGTGTGTGCGCGCGCGTGTGCATGTGTGTGTTGGGCAGGGACAGGGGCTAATTCCCTCTCAGCTGTCTTTTTGTCAACCGTCTGTTCTCTCCTTGCTGTCTCCTTTATGTTTTTTTCCAAGCCTCCCTGCTCTGCACCGTCTTTTTCTTGTGTGAGCCTTTCGCCTACATGGTACCTACATTTACTCTCTGTAGAGTTTAAGAGAAAATAGGAAGGAAAGTACTGTGTAGCCTAAAAGTTCTTCCCTGCTAGAAATATCTCTCTGTGCCCCAAAGTAGTCTTGCAATGTGGGTCATGTGAAAGACGGAGGATGTAGAGGGTCCTTTGATTCACCTCTCGGAGAGTGCGGGCTCCATCCCCACCAGCTGCTGGACAGAGAAGTAACTGTAGAAAAGCCTTGGGGCTGCTGATCTCCATCAAACAGTATCTGCCCCGTGTCAGGGCTGGAACTTCCCTTGGGCCCTTGGGCCAGGTCATTACATCTCCACACTTCCGCCTGGGTGGAAGTGTTCTCTGCCTGCCCTGTTACAGCTCCTAACATTTGAATCTTCCCTGGAACCCACCTGGAGTGGCACTAGGGGAGGCCTCTACTTGCAGGAAGTTTTATGGAAACCGTTCTACACCAAGGATCCAAAATTAAACCTAGCATGAGCCTACACTGGCAAAGGCGGGGGGGGGGAGGGATGTTATTTGGTAAAGAGTGCTGGCCACAGAATGTTTCTTGAGGCTGGTGACCTGTAGAATGAAAGAAGCCTGGTTTTTGTTTGGCACGTGATGCTCTTACGTCTGTCACGGGCTTATTCGGAGCAAAGCGTTCCAAATGTTAGGTTTTGAAACATAGACATGAAGATGGGATGCAGGAAGGAGAAGTGGAGAGGTGGGACAGGGCACAGAACTCCAGGAAAACTCGTTTCATACACAAAGGAAACGGATTTGATCATTCCCTCCGCGTCTTCTTACTCTTTTGTGTCTCTGCAGCCCTGACGACAAAGAAGTACGTCTGATGAACTTTGCTGTAGCCGAGAAGATGAAAATCGTTCTGATCTTTCTTCCTGTTTACTCACTTCCTGCCATTCTCATGCTCGGCTCAAACACTAATTTTAGAGTTCACTGAATGTGACACTTAGTTCAGAATGCGATCCTGAGCATCACAGTTCCTGTTATGCCTTCCCCAATTTAGGCACAGTGCCCAGTCTTCACAGCTCTGAGCAAAGGAACTGGTTATTCCGTGGCATATGAGTGCCGCCATGACCAACGTGCTCACGACAGCGCCCTTTCACGTGTAGTATAACCTCAAACACTTACGTGTGGGAATGCATTTGAGACTCTTGATCATCTAAGCTTGCCTTCTCCCGCCTTTCCTGAAATATCCCTGAGTCCTGGGTAGGATGTTTATTTGTTCTGCCTAGTGTGTGCTTTGAAATTTCCCTCTTTCTTCTGTACACAGCTACTAAGTGAAGAGCAGCCAATCAGTCGATACTTTCTGGAATGGCTGGGCCAGGCATAGCCAGGGTTGTGCTCTGCTGGCTGCTGATTGGATGCTGGAGCTCCGATAATGTGCCCAAGTTGCTCATAGGAGCTGGGAAGGTGCTAGCATTATCAAGGAGAATTTAAACAAGCCAGAGATTGGGAACCAGAAAATGCACAGGACTGGAAAGCTCAGGCGTTTATGATGAGGCATTTATGATGTGGTGAGCTCCCACTCCAAAGGCAGATGGACCATTAAGTGTGGGTCCTGAGAGTGGGTGGGAACTGTTTCTGATGAGCACACGCAGGTGGAGCAGTGGCAGCCGGCTGTCCACATGAGGCCCACTGGGATTCCCAAGCCTGGGGTACATGTTCAGGGGCAGCAGGAATGGATGTCCCTGGTCAACTGCAGCTCTGTCAGTTATGCCAGCAATGCTGCCTGGGGATGATAACCTAACTCTGCCCAATCCAAATCCGACATTTCTAATCCGCGTGTCTTGGTGTGCATGTTGCTTCTGAGTTGTCCAAGAAGCTATACCACCTCTGTAGCATGGCACCTTTTATTCTTTCTGAAAAATAGTTAACTTTACTTGTGTGTGAGAGAGAAAGTAACAATACACATGCCAAGGGCAGAGGACCGTGTATGTCAGTTTTCTGTCCCCGCCTTGTTGAACTGGCAGGAACTCTCCGGTTTCTGCCATTTCTCATGGGGCCAAACTCAGGCTGTGAGAGTTGCGTAGTAAGTGCTTTTACCACTGATTCATCACCGCACCCTCCCCCTTTCTTCCTTATCGTCATCACCAGTTATGACTAGATGGTGGTATTTCATCAACCCAACCTCAGACTCCTTCTAACACAACACCCTGGGCAGCCTCTTCCTATTGACTATGGCCACATCCTGGTCTGGACAATATGGTCATGGCAAGACTTGAATAGACAAACATCAGCTTGTCGAAAATGTCAACCTATAATAGCATCTTAGATTATAGTTTCTGGTAGTAAATTTCCTGCAGATGTTGTGGATGTTGACATAGTTTACTGCACATGACCCTGTTATCATTGCTGGCTATACTTTTACCCCTTAGACCATCCTTTAATGCCACAGCAGTTCTGACTAGGATTTGTTATGGCATTGACTGTCCACACAGGGCAGGCCAGAGAGGGGCTGCTTTACCTCTGCTGGTGGCGATGGGAGAGGGCATGTCGCTCCCCCATCATACTAAGACACCCAATACTCTCTTGGATCATACAGCCGCTGTCCTTCCTCAAGCAGAGAAGATTCAAAATAAAAATATGGTACTATCATCCTTATCTCTCATGTTAAATACTTCCTGCCCATTTAGGAACGGAACGTGAATCTGCCTGGCATTCATGGTGAACCTTCTGAAGCCAAGGTGGCACGGAAACTTGGCTCCATGTTCTGCTTCAAGACAAGATGATGCTAGGGGCTCGCACCTGAAAAGGCAACTCGCTCTGCTTGGTTCTTCCTGGGATCCTAAGAAGCAGTGTGGCCCAAGGAGGGTCTTGGGCATTGTTACCCATTGGGTGGGTTTGAACCTGTGTGAACTGTCTCTGACAGAAGAAGAGAACCAGCCATGGGTTCTGTGAGGGAGAGATGGAGTGCAGAAGACAGACATTCAGCTTGGACACACCTGGCTGCTCCCCTCTGAAGCACACTTGCTTCGTTATTTTGTTGTTTTTAATTGCTGTTTTTAATTGCGAAGGAACTTGTTTTCGTTTGAGGAGAGAGCTTAGGGACATTGTGAGCATGGTTGCAGAGAAGATGGGCTGCGTTGGGGAATTTGCCAGATCTGCAAGATCTGGGTTTAGAATAAGTGTGGCGGTGGTGTGTGTGTATGTATGAATGTGCGTGCGTGTGTGTGTGTGTGTGTGTGTGTGTGCGTGAATGTTAAAAACCCAAGTAGAGTTGCCAGTGTTAATATGCATAATAAAAGTTAATGCCTTTGGGGTGCTAATGGTTCGGGCTCCCTTTTTATTGTTGACATCAATTTAACGCTGTTGGGGAACTTATTAGATGCTAGGCTCCTCTGTTCTCGCTATGGAAATAGGAACAAGAGCCACTTTCCTCTGTTGTTAATTCAGCTTCTAAAACAGAGAGTGTTGGCAAGACCCTGGCGGTAAACAATTCCACACGTTCCCTGATCACCGCGGCAGCCGGGAAAATGAATATTAATGAAACCATGTCCTGCCACGGGTACAAACGCCCCGGGCTTCCTGCAGAATGACCAGGGAGGGTACGGCTTGTCAGCTTGCCTTGGAAGTGAATAATTTTACTCCAAGGTCTCATCAAAGGCGTCCTGAGGGCCAGCTTTCACTCAGCTTTGGACGCCCTGATGAAGAACACTGGACACGGGCCACCGTGCCCCATCAGCGACGTCTCCTTGCTGTTTCAGTGTTCTTTGGCACACATTCACTGTACTCAGGAGTGGATTTCATAAGGATATGATTATACGGGTCTGTCTTACACTTTGACCATGCTGCCCCACTGCTGCTTTTCCCTCCCGCTCCCAACTCCCACCAATCCCCTTTGTCTGTCAGACAATTTGATTTCTGTTTTCAGATCACGTATGCATGATGACTGTCTATGTGTAAAATCTAGGATCCACAGACAAGAGGAAATGCGATCTGTGTCGGGTCTGGCTTCATCTGCCTATGATATGATGCTTTTCGGTCGCACCCATTTTTGCGCCAGTGCCATAATTTCATTTGTTCCTATGGCTGAAAGAGCCGTAAACATATGTTTATATATACTATTTTCTCTCTCCGCCCCTCTGTTGCTAGACAGTGAGGTTGACTCTGTACCTTTGCTAGTGTGATCACCGCCGTCACGACTGTCGATGCAAGTACCTCTGCAATGTGCTGGCATGGAGTTCTCTAGAGAAATACCTGGGCTGGTATAGCTCAGCCATATGCTGGACCCATTTTTAGTTGATTAGTGAACTCCAAACCAATTTCCACAGTGGCTGATCTAATTTCCAGTGTCTCTAGCAGCATGGTAGGGTCTCCTTTCACAGGGGAAATGAGCTTTAAATGATCTTACAATGGCTTCCAATCCTACACTGGCCTGGAGACCTGTTTCATTCCCCTGCATGCAGCCACTCTTTCCCCGGATGTCTACTTGTGAGTGGCTTCGGGGCCCTGGGTTAGCATCTTAGGTCTAGGCGTCCTTATTTGAGGGTAAGCTTGGTAATTCCAAACTCAAACATTTTAAGCCATCTGTAGTTGGTTGTTTTTTACTCTTTGCTTTTTGGCTCTTTGGGGGCCTGCCATCCAGCTGCCAAAATAAATACACAGAGTCTTATTCTTTCTTATGTATGCCTGGCCTTAGCTTGGATTATTTCTAGCCAGCTTTTCTTAACTAATTATCTACCATTTGCCTCTGGGCTTTTATCTTGCTCTATTCCATATACTGTTCTTTCTTTCTTATTCTGTGGCTTGCTGTGTAGCTGGGTGGCTGGCCCCTCGTGTCCTCCTCTCCTCCTTTTCTCGTTCCTTGATATTTTCTTCACATAGTTCTCCTCTTGTTCTTCACTCTGACTGCTAGGCTTTCTACCCTTTCTCCTGCCTAGCTGTTAGTCGTTCAGCTCTTTTGTTGTAGTATGGGCGGCTGGGCTGCGTCCCTGGCACCCGGCCGCCCACATGGCTAGCTTATGCCCGAAATAATTACACAGAAACTGTATTCATTTAAACACCGCCTGGCCCATTAATTCCAGCCTCTTATTGGCTAGCTCTCACATCTAGATTAACCCATTTCTAATATTCTGTGTAGCCCACGAGGTGGCTTACCAGAGAAGATCTTAACCTGCGTCTGTCTGGAGTGGGAGAATCATGGCGACTCACTGACTCAGCTTCTTTCTCCCAGAATCCTGTTCTGTTTACTCCACCTACCTAATTTTCTGTCCTATGAGGGCCAAGGCAGTTTCTTTATTAGTTAACCAATGAAAGCAACAGATAAGATACAAGACCCACCTCCATCATTTCCCCTTTTTCTGTTTAAACAAAAAAGAAAGGCTTTAACTTTAACATAGTAAAATTACATATAACGAAACAGTTATCAAGTAAGAATTACAGTTACAATATTTATATCTATTTTATCTTTATCATAATAATGGAAAACTATAACTATCCATTCTTCAACTCCATCAAAGACTCCAGAAGGATATAATATTACCTAAGCAAACAAGAAATCCAAAACTCTAGAAATGACAGAGACATCTCGCTGCCTGGACAGTCACCCAAAGTTCCTCTGTACTGTTGGGGCATCCATCTTCGACCTACAGGCCCATAGTTTCCAGCAGACATTTCCACAAAGCAGGAAATTTCAAAGGCAGTCACTATCTGCTTGTCCTGAAGAATGTCTTGCAGACTCTTTCATGAATCAGGAACCCCGAAAGATCATCTCACCTTTTGGCAAGTTCAGCAGTCCTCTTTCTGCGGGTTCTTTGTGTCCAGTTTATGCATAAGGATCCTCTTCGATGCCCATCTTCCTCTTGAAGTAGATTGGTGCTGCCAGGAGCAGACGTGTCTCATTGTCATGAAAAGCCCTAAGTTATTAAAACATTTAAAATGCCATATTCTGCAGTCTTTGAAAGATATGAAGAATGCCTATCTAACTGAAATATATCTTTATATATCTAGAAAATCTAACTAACATGACTACAAGCTTGACTATTATTGATGATTATCCATTAACAACCTATAGTTCTAATTATACATTACATTTTAAATGAACTACGCAATCACAATATCTTAATCAAGATCAGAAATACATATACATATAACAAAATTGACCTTAAAATCCATACCAATGCAAATTATTCATATCTATATCACTCTTTATTAGACCATTCCGGTGTTTTAGACAGGCAAGGTAACACAGCTTCACAGGGGTAAACAAATGCAACATAAAAGAACCCAACACATCTCTGCATCAGAAACAAATATTCCACAGCATAAACAATGTAACACATCCTCAGCCAACATTGAACCCACCATCACAGCAGGCTTTCCAAGAAACAAAGTGTCTTGTCAAGCCTGAGGAAGTTTTTTCTTCGCATTTTCTTACTAAAAATTTACTTTTCATTTTACATACCAACCACAACTCCCCCTCTCCCCATGCCCCACTTCCCATTGCCCCCTCCTCCATGTAGGGGGGTAAAACCTTCCTTAGGGAGTTAACAAGGTCTGGCATACAAACTTGAGGCAGGACCAAGGCCCTCTCCCTCCCACATCAAGGATGAGCAACGTATCCCACCATAGGGAACGGGCTCCAAAAAACCAGTTTATGAACCTGGGCTAGGTCCTGGTGCTACTGCCAGGGGCTTCCCAACAGATCGAACCATATAACTGTTATCCACATTCAGAGGGTCTAGTTTGGTCCCATGTAGGTTCCCCAGCTGTTAGTCCATAGTCCATCCGTGAGCTCCCACTAGCTTGGGTCAGGGTCTCTGTGGTTTTTCCCATCATGGCTAAGATTAAAAACACTGATGAAAGCTTATGCTAGAGAGGATGTGGAATAAGGGGAATACTCCTCCATTGCTGGGGGGAGTACAAACTTATACAGACACTTCTAAAATCAGTATGGAGATTTCTCAGAAAATTGGGAACTAATCTACCACAAGACCCAGCAATACCACTCTTGGTTATATACCCAAAGGATGCACAATCATACCACAATGACATTTTCTCAAATATGTTCATAGCAGCATTGTTTGTAATAGCCAGAATGCTGAAACAACCTAGATGCCCATCCACCAAAGAATGGATAAAGAAAATGTGGTACTTTTACACAATGGAGTACTACTACTCAGAGGTGGAAAACAATGACATCTTGAGATCTGCAGGCAAATGGATGGAACGAAAAAAAAACCATCCTGAGTGAGGTAACGTAGACTCAGAAAGACAAACATGGTGTGTATTCACTTAAAAGTGAATATTAGATATAAAGCAAAATAACCAAGCTACAAACTACAACCCACAGTCTCAAAGAAGCGAGGTAAAAGGGATGCCCCTAAGAAGACACACATGGAGGACTCAAGGCAGGAAAATAGTTAAGCTCTCCTGGGTAAACTGGGAGGGGTGTAGAAGGGGTGAATGGGAGATGGGAACATACGGGATCAAGAAGACAGAGTTGGAGGAGGGATGGAGAGGGAGAGCAATGAAAGAGATGTCTTGCTAGAGGGAGCCATTGTGGGGCTATGGAGGAACCTGGCGTTAGAGAAATTCTCAGGAATCCACAAGGATGACCCCGGCTAAGATTCCTATCAATAGTGGAGAGGGTGTCTGAAAGGACCTTCCCCTTTATTCAGATTAGTGACTACCCTAATTGTCATCTTGGACCCTATATCCAGTAACTGATGGAAGCAGATGCAGTGATACACAGCCAAGCACTGGGCTGAGCTCCTGGAGTTCAGCTGAAGAGAGGGAGGAGGGATCTTATGAACAAGGGGGGGTCAAGAGCATGATGGGAAAACCTGAGGATGTTTCTAAAGGGGGCTCTTGCTCCTTTTGCTCCAAACAGGATCCCTCAAATGGCAGAGACGAGTACTTATATTCTTTGTTACTGTCTGGTTAAGAAATTGTCTTTGTAGGTGTGATTGGACCTGAGGGACGCCTGCTATGGTTTTGAACTGGTGGTTGTAAATGACTGTAAATAAAGAAAAATCACTTGGGGCTTTCCCCTAAGTTTCAGAGAAATACTGTGTTTTCTGTGTGGCAGAACAAGCAAGCAATCTTCTAGAGATTGTATCTCAGAGTGTGCAGTGGAAATTAACTGCTTAGAGAAGGAGAGAGAGAGAGAGAGAGAGAGAGAGAGAGAGAGAGAGAGAGAAGCCAGTATTGTACGGCACAGATCAGGAAGCTTGGGGACCATAGGGAAGTCTGATGGAGGGCCTCCCGGCACATTGTGCCAACATCTGAATTGGCCTGGGTCCTTGGCACGTGTGTGGCACTGGGATTCAGTATGCACAAGGTTGAATTCAGGACTTGGGGTGAGAGCTCAGGGAGAGGGGTCAGGAGAGGCCAGAGTCATGGTTTGCATCTTAGCCTGTGAGAGGAGACGGGGAGGGGGGAGGGAAAGGAGGGCACTACCAATTCCCTGTCAGTTACACCGCCCAGATGTTGGGGGACTTGAGGCACATTCTGGTGGCGGCCACCATACACTTCTCGAAGTTTCTGTCTCTTCAATAAAACAGAAAACATCCCTTCATTCAATACCTGTCTCATGCCGCACGTTAGCCGTATCCTGAGCATCGAAAGCTATAGAAGGACACGCGAAGAGGAGGGAAGGTTCCAAGTGCTGCGGGTGCGTGCTCACCCTGCATCCTGTGCAGTTGACCAGTTCACAGCGGCGGAGTGAGAGTTAGAGCCCAGAGCTTTCTCTGTCTTGTGTGCATTGGTCAAGACCACAGAATGTGGCTGGCTTTCAGGCTGCAGCTGGCCATTTGATGTTCATGTCACTCCAGAATGCCAATCTCCCAGCCCCTTCCTTTCCAGAGTGTCCTCCTTTGATTAGGCATGACATGGGCATTTCTCTGCTATGCCTGCCAAGTTTGCAACAGGCAGACATTGACTTTCAGGTTCCTGTTTAGTGAAGACGAAGTCTTCCGTCTCCTTTTGACCTTCTGCAGTAGGAATCTGGGTGCTCGCATCTTGGCCTAATGAGGGGTCCTCCTGTATTTCAAGAGATAATGCCATGCTCATGGGGACACTGGAACAAAACTGGTGCCCACAGCTGTCCAAGGCTAGGTCAGTTCTTCCAGCTTTCCGAACCTGGTTCATATCTGCAAACAAAGGCAACACACCTTCTATTAACCACTGTGAGTGTTGCCGGGTGCTCTGTGATAACACAGGGAAGCTTCCAGCGTAGAATTTTATAGACATCAGCTACATCGACATTCTGCCACACGTAAGTGTCATTTTTACTAATTGAAAACAAACTAGGTTTTGGCAGCTTCATATCACATAACCAAAAATCAACACATAAGTGAAGTTTCTCTGGTTAGAAAATTCCCTCACCCTCTGTGGGGTCAGTAAACTGGGAATTATGTCTCCCAAAACAGAGTGGAGGGCCTGTTGGCCAACAATCACGATCAGCTGGCATGTCTGTGAGCACAGCAATGCTGCTAACAGAATATTTGAGATTATTTCTAATGAACACAGTTTGTTGCAGTGCGTGGCTTCACAGGCTTCTGCCCGTGGTCTTGGGTTTTACTGCTTTGTGGCTGTATATGACTCTGGTGACCAAACTCAAGTGGACTTTAGAGACGCCCAGACCAAGTACCAGGCGAGCCCAATGAGATGAGCCTCAAAGCTGTCTCTGGAAGAGAAAGAGAGACTCCAGTGACAAGTGAACAACCAAGTCCAGTACTGAGGGTAGATGACGTTTGTCCCAGGTCCCATGGCAGACATAATACGGTTTAGAAGAGAAGATCCAATTCTAACAGCAAAGAACAGAACAGAAAAAGAAGAGAAACTGATCCATACTTACTGATCTGAGGAAATGTTTGAGGTTGACTGCTGAGTGGGGAAGGGAGCGGCTGCGATGCTGTCAGGGTGCTCGTCTTCCTTCTCTTCTGTCAATAATGAATGTGCAGATTAATGAGGCGGTCTCGGAACCGCAGCTGTGCACCTCTTCCCGCGGGGGCTCCTAGGGGAACCTCAGGCCCCATTTTCTTTTTCTACAGCATCAAGCAGGATGAAAGCCATTTCTGTGTGACACTGCCTGGATTCCATTCCCACACCTGCTGTCTGTGCACAGCGGCCAAACCCGAGTTTTCTAAGCCTCTATTTTTCTGTGTATATGAAAGCTAAGTAATATTTACCCTGTGGGCTATGAGGATGACATAGCAAAACGCATGTGAAGTGTAGCGTCAGAACCAAAGAGGTGGCTCAGTTGTAAGTGTGTAGGGTAAAGGGAACAACTGGAGCAGGAAATCTACCAATCATTGAGCACCCTGACTCTGAACCCAGAGCAGGTGAAAGAAACACCCTGGATCTGAGACCTGAGCCAGGAAAAGAAACATCCCGTGAACCCGGGACCAAAGAAACATGCCCTGACTCTGAAACTAGTGTCAAAGAAACACTTTGTTCCTAGAACCACAACCAGAGAAAGAAATATGCCCTGGTCCTAAGATTAGAGTCAAAAGCTAAAAAAGGACCAGTGAAAGAAACACAGTTTGGCCATGAAATCGAAGCCATCTCTGCCCAGACCAGCTAAACTAACCAATCCCTGAGCAGGGAAAAACTAACCAATCCCTCTTCTCCCTGGAAAAACTCCGCCCCAGAGAAGCCCTATACAAGTCTCTTTGCCTGTTCATTTAGAAGCCTTTGTTAATCCTTCCCTGGCAGTGGCAGCCACTCTCCTGAACTCCTACTCCCCAAATAAATCTCTTTCTCAAAATAGTCTTAGGTGATGACCTTCATTCCCTGGTGCATAGCAGAACCTGGTTGGGATGTCCCTTAGGGGACTGAGCTTAAAAACCTTGCCTAGACGCTCCCTAGGGGGCCTCAGCAAAGTGGAGCAAAAAAAAAAGCAACAACTTTTCCCTGGAGCTGGAGGAGATTGCTACATTTCTGCAGGGGCTTCCATTTTAGCAGAGTGTTACAAAAAAAAAAAAAAAAAAAAAAAAAAGAACATCTTAGATAGGGGAACAGAGCAGAGCTGAGCTGTAGTGGCTCTTCAGGAGAGGAGGATTGCTATATCCTGCGGGAGACCATCCCCCACCACACTCCAGCTTCAGGTAGTCTGGCTACATCTTTCAACCAGGGCTGAGGTGTCCTACTGTGGCTCCACTCCTCCAGAGCTGTCCTATGGCGGCTCTAACCCATCTAGAGCTATCCTATGGCACTCTAAGTATAGCCTGGCTTCCCGATAAGTCAGGATATCTCTGCAACTCTACAGCGGTAACACATTCTCCTACAAAGAGCATTGCTGTCTCACAGACAGCTGGAGTTCAGATGTAGAACCCACAAGGGGAGGCTCACAGCTGCTGGTGATTCCTAGCTCCAGGGGTCTCACGCAATCTTCTGGCCTCAGCAATCCATCTCACCCCTGTGCCCAGGCACCTGAGCACACACAGGAGCACACATATGCACATGCATTAGAAAGTCTTTAAGAAAGAGAAATACTATAATAAGACACAGATGGTGGCCAAAACTAATATCTATAATCACTACTATGTTTTGTGTAACAAATTGCTTTATACTCAGAAAAAAATATCATTTCAAAGGAACTTGTTTGGGACATACCTAGAGAGACAGTTTCTCAAATTCTAGTGAAACAAGTGAAATTAATAAAAGGATGCTTGAAATGATTAGTGCAGGGAGAAACCCAGGCGAATTTCTGTGAATATTAACTGACTCACACCTAAAACCTACAAAGAGTTTCCTTCTGCTTCTGGGGAGCCATAAAACCAGCTGTACTCATGATCACATTTTATCTTGCCTTTTGTTAAGCTCTGTTGATTGCTGTGTTGCAGCCTACACCTTGCGTTACAGAAGACAGGTAGCCTGCACATGTCTGCCTGTTGTGCTTGACCGCTAATCACTGAGGGGAGTGGCAGGGCTCTTGGCTTTGTGAGAGGACACATGTGACGAGCTGACAACCTGATGTGGGAGTTTTCCGTTTTGTGTTGATTTCATTGGTTAAATAAAGAAACTGCCTTGGCCCTTTAATAGGACAGAAAATTAGGTAGGCGGAGTAAACAGAACAGAATGCTGGGAGAAAGAAGTTGAGTCAGGCAGTCGCCATGATTCTCCTCTCCGAGACAGACAGATGCAAGTTAAGATCTTTCCTGGTAAGCTACCTCCTTGTGGTGCTACACAGATTATTAGAAATGGGCTAATTGAGATATGAGAGTTAGCCAGTAAAAGGCTAAAACTAATGGGCCAAACAGTGTTTAAAAGAATACAGTTTCAGGGCTGGAGAGATGGCTCAGAGGTTAAGAGCATTGCCTGCTCTTCCAAAGGTCCTGAGTTCAATTCCCAGAAAGCACATGGTGGCTCACAACCATCTGTAATGAGGTCTGGTGCCCTCTTCTGGCCTGCAGACATACACACAGACAGAATATTGTATAGATAATAAATAAATAAATATAAAAAAAGACTCCCTCTGTCTGGGCAGATAGCAAGCCCTTCCTTTCCTGAGCTGGTTTCTATTTGCCAAAGGCAGAGCCTTTGCCAGTTTGGCCATTGAGAATTCACTCTCCCAAGGCCTTCTCATTGTCTGTGTAGATGGTTGCCTTGTTTCTGTGCCCTTGCGTGGTCAGTGCTCTTGCGTGGTCTGTGCTCTTGCCTGGTCAGTGCTCTTGCATGGTCTGTGCTCTTGCATCTTCTGTGCTCTTGTGTGGTCTGTGCTCT
>JABTXL010005929.1:27558290-27570232 GCA_025134845.1 Neodon shergylaensis
CTGAGAGCTGGGATCTAGTCCCTGAGCAGTGTGTTGATGGAGGGACCGTGGGCGTGAGCGTCGTGGGCGTGAGCGTCAGAGCGAGGCATCTGAGAGCTGGGATCTAGTCCCTGGATTCCTTTATGGCGACTGTGGCTGCACTGTCTCCCAGTGGGACTCTGTATGCCTATGTCAGAGGCTCAAAGTGTGAGTACAGCAATGCTCATCACTTGAATAATGACTTTTCTTCAGCAAAATATGCAGAGATGCTCTAAATTATATCTATCATCACATCTCTCTGTTTCTAATATTTTTCAAATTTGATTTGGTCTTAGCAGAGTATTTTAAATGTTAATATCTAATTAGTTTCAATGGGTATTGTTTTTTTCCTCAAAATTAAGAGTCGGGCAAATGTGATTTCTTTGCTATGTGTTTGGATCCCTTCCATTGCTGTCACATTCTACTTCACGCTTTTGTCTGTTTATAGGAGTCCTCATTAAAGGAACTCAACAGTTAGCTCTCTTGAGTCACCAGTACACGACTCCAGGCTTCCTGGCTTGGTTGCTACCACATAGCCAGCTGTCTTACACTGATTGTCCTCTATGCTGTGCGCTGTGGCTTCCTGCTTGGGTAGCGAATAGGTGATTTCAAATGCTTTCTTTCTATGTTGTTTGAGGAAAAGCTACAAAGAACAGAAACTCATAGTTATTTGGATCCAAAGTGGTGTTTGAAATCTGTTTCCAGTTGTGCGTGTACTAGAACTCCATCTAACGGGCACAGGATTGAAGCCAAAGCTTTCTGTTGTGTACTCATTTCCTCCCAATTAAACGGCTCCCACCTGGAGGGAGACTCTTAAGACCCAAGAAGTCAACAAAGCTTCCAAGGTTCAGGGAGTTTTTGAAAATTACAAAATTAAAGACCCCCACCCCAACATCCTGCAGATAGTAAGGATTCCTGGAGAAGAGACCCCCAAAGGACCCAGATTTCAGGCAGGGAGCTCCAGAGATGCATCTTCCCTGAGTGGTCACTCACACTAGGGTGGGTTTTGGGGTGACGCTGTCATGCATGCTTCATGAAAAACCCATGATGCCAGCTCAGTAAGTAATCCCAATCAACCCGTTGTTTCACCAAGCCTGACTTGGTGGGCTGTTCCTTCTGGTCCATTGCTGGTGCTGTATCTGGGGTGAGTAGAGTTGTTCACATCTCCTCAGGTGAAGTCTACAATACCTTCAACGTCACCCAATGCTGATTTCACCGCACATCCCTGAGAATCATTGTTATGTACAGGTAATGGGAACAAGCTGCGTTCCTCACATAGTCTATCAAGGACAAATTCTTTCTTACTGTGTGGGGTCGAATTCATCCACGTGTTGGTTCGGGTAAGAAGAACAGATGCTTTTTGGGTGTCACCTACTTACTCTCAGGTGGGAGCTCTTATTCTCTGTTAAGCTATCTGGCCCTGGTGCTAGTTAAGCCACACACTGCTGTATCTTGCTCTCCCTCCTCTCGATGCTAAATCTTTGTTTAGTAGGCCATCTCTGCCTCCCTTCCTGCTGCAGGAAAGAGCTGAGTTATTGTTATAGCAAGTGCCTGGTCCCAAAGTCCTAAAGCACTTACTTCCTCGTCCTCTACATGAAATGCTTGTCAGCTCCAGTTTAAGTAAAATTCACGATGGGGTCTGGGATGGAGATAGGTATTTATTAAACTCACTCTGTTCTCCAGTTTCCTTGAGGTGGGCAAAGCTTCCCCTGTGTTGTCTTTCACATCCATAAATCTCATTCCCAAACAAGGACTGCTCCTTGACACAGAGCATGGTGCTTCATTCAACTTGTTTTCAAATTGAGCAAAGAGAGAGATGGCTATTACCGTTGTGATGGACATCGTAGGAACTCTTGAAACACAGCAGAGATGACCTCAGAAGGCAAGGAAGGCTTTAACCTTGCTGCATCAGAACAGGGAGGAACTCTTGAAACACAGCAGAGATGACCTCAGAAGGCAAGGAAGGCTTTAACCTTGCTGCATCAGAACAGGGAGGAGGTGTTGTGAGACCTGGAGGTGGAAGAGCAGGGTGAGCATCGCTGGGTTGGAGAGGCAGTGCTGCCTTTATTGGAGACCAGACAGCATAGCTTGTCCAACAGTCTTCTCACCTCATGTGCTGGCCAGATTTATGTCAACCTGACTCAAGCTGAAGTCATCTGGAAGGAAGAAACCTCAATTAAGAATTGTCTCCATAAGATCAGGCTGTAGGCCAGCCTCTAAGGCATTTTCTTTATTAGTGACTGATAGGGGAGGGCCCAGCCCATTATAAGTGGTATCACCCCTGGGCTGGAGGTCCTGGGTTCTATAAGAAGGCAGGCTAACCAAGCCCTGATGAACAAGCCAGTAAGCAGCATGGCCCCATGGCCTCTGCATCAGCTCCTGATTCCAGGTTTCTGCCTTGTTGGAGTTCCTGTCCCAGCTTCCTTCAGTGACGAACAGTGCTATGTAAGCGTAAGTTAAGTAAACCCTTTCCTCCCTAAGTTGCTTTTGGATCATGGTGCTTCATCACAGCAATAGAAGCCCTAAGTAAGACATGCCACAAACCTGGGTTTGACCCACGTGGCCAGGCTGCGCACTTGCAAACTTGTGGCTGTCAGCTTTCTCTTTTATCTTGTGAAATAAGAGCAGTGATTCCTTTGCTACTGCTTTAAAGATGATTCTCATGACAAACTCTGAAATCAAAATGCACTTCCTTTCCTTAAAGTCGTTTCTAAATTATCCAGCATGGTGATCACACGTTATATGTTATGTTAGGATAAGCACAGCATATGCAATTCAGAGGGGGTCTGGCAAGCCAAGACATCCTGGGGACGTCCACCACCTTGACAGAAGGTACAGATGGTTGGGCCAGGAGGCTGGAGCCTGTTCAGGTTGGAGAAGTAGCTCCTGCCATCCAGTGCCCGCAGAAAGCCTGTGAGATGGGCATGGAGCCATGGACTTAAGGAGGAACAAGCCTGACGGATGGTATCTGTCTGGGAAGGATAGCTAAGAGGAAGAACAGCGAGAGGGAGAGGCAGCTGCAGGGACTGTCAGCCAGCCTTTAACCTTGGCGAGTTCCTCGGAAGCCATAGAAGGGTCAGGTGTAGGCTTCCTCCTAGAGAGAATGCAGGTGCAGTGGGGTGGGCTCAGAGTGGATGGGGTGGGGGGACTCAGTGTGGATGGAGTGGGGGGAACTCAGTGTGGATGGGGT
Source organism: Neodon shergylaensis (assembly GCA_025134845.1). Lineage (NCBI taxonomy): Eukaryota > Metazoa > Chordata > Mammalia > Rodentia > Cricetidae > Neodon > Neodon shergylaensis. The sequence continues at coordinate 27,561,499 of JABTXL010005929.1, forward strand.
GGGGTAGGGGGGACTCAGTGTGGATGGAGTGGGGTGGACTCAGTGTGGCTCTCTGCTGTGCCACTGACAATGAACTCAGCTACTAGGGTGAACTGACCTTTCAATGGGAACACAGATGCTACTGAAGACGTCAACAGTGGTCCCTGGACTGGAAGGTGACGGGCTGGGCTAAACTTAAGTAGTCCTTAGAAAGTCCTATTTCTACAAACAGAATAACATAAAACCCATGGGCATCTATTGCTATAGCTCTGGAGGCCTAAAGTTTAAAATCAAGGTGTCAGGAGGAGGTCTGGTCAGTTGGGGACCTTTGTCGGGGAGTTGGACCGTGTGCCTTCTCATATCATGTGGTTATCGTCAGTCCTACCAATCCTTGGCTTATAGATGCATCACTGTGGCCTCTGCCTTTGCCTTACGCTGTGTCCATTCCTCATCCAAATGCCCTTCTTCTTATGACAGTGCCAGGTGAGTGGGGTCCTCCTCATCCAGGATGGCTTCATCTTCTCTGCTTGTGCCGTGCCACAAAGCAACATTTCCCAAGAAGGTCACATTTGCAGGTGTCAGGGTTAGCTCTTTGGTGTCTCCTCCCAGAACGCATTTCTATTTGGCACCAAGCATGGCTTTCTCAGAAGTCATGAGAGTGTTCCTCTCACACATATCTGAATACGAGCCTCCTTCACCTGTCCCTCCCGTCATGGCACGCTCTGGGCACTCTGCTATGCGGGGGCCCTGACTATGAATCACCTAAGAATGCCAGAGGCCGGAGGAATCCTGGACTATGACTTCAGTGCAAAGACAAGACTCTGAAAAGACCACTCAGCTACCCAGGCTTGCTCCACACGCCGTGGACTGGGCACCGCGTTAGCCTCCTGTGTTAACTGCATCAGCCTTTGGCCACACTACATGCATTTTCCAGCACACACCATCAGGAAGACACGACAGTTTGACAAATCCATTATCAGTAAAGCATGTTTAACTGGTACAAAATCAACTAAACAAGCATTAAAACAAACAGCCCAGAGATGTGGAAGATAAAACTCCAACATTTCAGGGTTCTCCAAGAGTCTGCTCTGACATGAGCCAGTACCCAGGTGCCATACAAGGTCTTTGAGTTTTTCAGTCTTTTCTTTTGCTGTCTGTATGTTGCCTGTCTATTGACGGGTTTATTTCTGGATTCTTGAGCTTTTATTGGCAACATTTAAGTTTCATTTTGAAACCTTTTGTCACTGGTTATAGAATTATTATTGAATGTGTACATACATGTAAAATGTATTGAATGTACATGTCTAATTGGCTTCTCTATACACGGTATATAAGTGCCCATTAAGCCATCTTTGGAAGAATTACTTGCTCCTAATCACTACAAATGTTCAATGGAAAATGATATGGATAGAAGTGGTGAGTTCTAGGTTTCAAAGGAAGAGCCTGGCATTTAAAACGAGTTCTGAGCTCGGTTGCTACAATGCTTGCCTATCATGTGCAATGCTATGGCCTGAAACCCTAGCACTGCATACAACAAATGCACAAAAATGCAAGCCTATAATCCCAGCACTTGGGAGTCAGAGTCAGGAGGATCAGTAATTTGGGTTCCTCTGCAGCCACCGTATGAGTCTGAGGCTGGTGTGGAATATGTGAGACCCTGTCTCATTTACACCTCACCCCAAAAGAGTCTTAACATCGAGTCACAGATAGAGTTTATCAGAAAAATATTCCCTTCTACGGCTGATGTGTTCAGAGAGGTTTTTCTCTGTAATAGAAGGAGTGGGCTGCTTGTCATCCTGACCAGCCAGCTAGTTTACACCAGAAATAACCACACAGAAATTGTATTCATTTAAACACTGCTTGGCCATTAGCTCTAACTTCTTACTGGCTAACTCTTACATCTTAATTCAACCCATTTCTATTAATCTGTGTATCGCCATGTGACTGTGGCTTACCGGCAAGATTCTAACCAGCGTCCGTCTCAGGCAGGAGATCCATGGCGTCTGCCACTCTGCACTTCTTCCCAGCATTCAGTTCTGTATTCCCCACCTACCTAAGTCTGCTCTATCAACTAGGCCAAGCAGTTTCTTTATTGATTAACCAATGAAAGCAACACATAAACAGAAGGATCTTCTACACCATTTCCCTGTTTTTTCTTCCTGTAGAGATGATTATAGTTCTCTTTTTAGTTTACTGATGTGGTAGGTTACATTAATAAAAGTTGAGCCATAGTGACATTATTTAGATAAGAGAATTTACATGAGAAGCAGCTTAGAAATTCCCCATCTCCTTTGTGGCATGGCAGTTACTGCCTAGATCAGCAGACCTGGGTCTGACAGAGAGTGATCTATCCATATGTTCCTGGGCATGGTCTTTGACTGAGATTCTACATGGAGGTCACAGTCTCAGTGCTGGTTTATGGGTACCACACTGAGAAGTGAGACTACAGATACAGCAATGGGTGACTTCTTTGACATCTGTTTGGCAGACCAAAGAGACTTCACATTGGCTGCAGAATGCTCAGAAAGGGTGTGCATATGCAGGACCTCTCCAACAGTACAGAGAACTTGTCTACCCAACAGTATGGAGAACTTGTCTACCCAACAGTATGGAGAACTTGTCTACCCAACAGTATGGAGAACTAGTCTACCCAACAATACAAAGAATTGTCTATACAGCAACTGGAAAGTCTTGGGTGGAGAGTGGAGGAATGGTTGTAAATCTGTTGCTAAATCCCCAGTGGCACCAACTGCATTAGCTTTCAGTTTCTGCCTAACAGAGAGACATGCATTTATTGTTTCAAATGGCGCTCATTTATCAGCTCCTTGCTCTATAGGTCAGAGTTAGAAGTGTGGCTGACTCAGTGTGGCTGATCCTCTGGCTGGAGTTGCCCAATTCCAAAATCAAGGTGTCAGCAGAACAAGGTCCTTGGAACGTCTGGAGAGGAACGAGCCTCCTTCACATTCCTTGGTTATCATTAGATCTTGTTCCTTGTGATTCTAGGGCAGAAGTCTCCAGTTCCTTGCTAGCGGAGAGGTGGGGGCTTTCTGTAACTCCCCTAGCTTACCGTTGCTCAAGAATGCTTGTGGAGTTTAGCCCATCCTGTGTCCCTCGGTCTTCTGATTGCAGCTGGAGAAGTTCTCCACTTTTAAGGGTCATGAAGTTTCACCGGGCTCTCTTATCAGCTCATGATCACCTAATATTAACCCCCCCAGTGCTATAAATAACATATACACATGTGTATCATAACATGGCCACAGGAGTGAGCTCTCATAATAAGTCTAGATTCTGTGTTCTGGGGGTTGGACATCTCTGGGGCTCATCTGGAAACTGACTACAGTACATCCAAGTCATGCTTCCTCCTGCCATTTTGCATCTCCTGTGCAGTCATGCCGTGGCTCTCCGTTCCTGCACTTTCACCCCTTTGTTTGTTATTTAGGATATCTGTTGCAATTTATGACATTTCTAAATTGATATTCTTATTAATATTCAAAATTGAACTAAATTCAGCAGATTGTAAACTAAAAACTGATTGATGATCATGACTATCCCAGTTCTGTATGTGTTAGCATCTGTAGAAGGGGCCTGTTGATGTGCTTTGCCTCTGAGGTCTATGTTTTTTCTCTTTAAAGATTTCTCAAGCTAAAAGGATAGAATATTTTCCTAGTGTGCTTGGCATCTAACTGTTCCTGTGACATCCTTTAGTTCTGTGTGCACTGTGTGGCTGCATCTGGATCTAGGAGCCTGTCAGGAGCAAGCTCAAACTCTCTGACCTCCAGACAAGGGGGAAAAGACTCACATTTTAGGGAGCCTCCACAGGAGCCAAGTTCACACAAAGCCATGTAGTAAGAGAAAAACAGACACCTTAATGTGTTTATATGTATTTGGGAATCTCCATAAGAGCCGAGGGCTGAAGAAGGGAGCACCACAAATTGCTTATACAAAAACCACAAGAAATGTGTGAATGGCAGAATAATGGCTCTCAAAATGAAGACATATATTTTAGGGACATTGTTAAGAGATATTAACATACTGGGGGTATAACAATGAGGTAGAAGATAAGGACTATCCCAGTGGATTTATTTATTCAGGTAGTACAACTCCAGTGGCCAGATCTGGTGGCTAAACCTATTTTTCAACTTGGTAAGGAAGGGATTCCCCATCTAGAAGTGTATCACAGGTGTGAAGATGGACCACATGGCCCTTGTATCAGCCACAGTTGCTCAGGTGGCTTCAGCCTGAAATACTCAAAGTGCCGATCTCACCTTCAACTCCCCAGAGAGCATACTGCTCCTTTCCACAGGAGACCCTGTTCTGGCTAGAGTCATGCTCTCCACTGCTTCACTAGAAAACTCGTGTGAGCTCAAAGCATCCACATAAAGGGGAATCTTTTCACATGATTAATGGTTGCTGAAATTATTATTGGAAGAAACTTTAATTTGATGGATGAAAGGTAATATCTTGATTTGAGAAACTGAGCATTTCATGCTAATTGGACATGATTCTTGTTCATTTTTATTGGGTTGTAAATATTTTATATATTCAGACTCTGAACATTTTATCTGTAATATTTCTGATGCATATCTTGTCTCATTTTGTCCTTTAACATCTTTTCTTTCTTTTTTTGATGTATGGACATTTCCATTTTTATGACTTTTCTTCCTTCATTGGTGATTCCTTTATTATGTTTTAGGCTCAGACATTTGCTTTTTCATCTCTAGATCAAAAGCATTTTTCTGAAGGCTTTTTATTATTGACTTTTTTGAATCCACTAGGAATTTGCTCTGGAGGATGGTATGAAGTTGGAGTTCCAACCTTTCCCCACTAAATATTTAACCAGTTATTCTACTCTACTTCAAAAATTATTATTTTTCATTTTGCAATGAATTTTTCAACCTTCTTGTATAATATATGGACTCTCATTCTTATGTTCAGGACTGCTCCCAGGCTCTGCTCCACTTCTGTCTCCCCCGGTTCTTCAGCCCGAATGATTGCTTGTTAAATCATTATCACTTAACTAATAGTCTCAAATTTTTGATAGAATATGCCACTCATTTTAAACTGATGTTTTTCAGAATCTTTTGCTATTGATCCAGTTTCATTTAAAAAAATACAAGCAACAGTAATTACACTCAGTGGGTCCCCTCCCAACAGGTAGTAAATCGGAAGAGGGCTCCTTATGAAGAGAAGAGGGTGGGGACGGGGTAGACATGACTAAATACCTTAAGTATACTCATGAAACAGTTCAGAAATAAATTCAAAAAAGTGTGTCTCAGCATGGGGTATTTTAAAATCTTTAACATGAATATTTTGGTCTGGGAAAAAAAGACTTTGTTGGATTGAACATCCGGTTCAGAAAGGGAATTACATCTTTGTTATATTGAGTCTTCCCACCCAGAAGGATGGAAGTCTGTGCTTAGGTCATTCCATGGAGTTTCAAATATTTCCCCACAATGGTTAGTGTTGTCAGCTTGGCAGGGTGTGGAAGCCCTTTAATGGCCAACCACCGGGAAGAGCTGCCTGATTTTGTCAGGACCACACAGGAGACCCAGACTGGCTGTGACATTCCTCACTCTCTGCTTCCCAACTGTGGGCTGGGTGTTGAGCTGCCTCACACTCCTGCCCTGCGCCTTCCCCACCATGACGCACTGTATCCCTTCAAACTGTGAATATAAATAAGCCCTTCCTCCCTACATGGTTTCTTGCCAAGTGTTTTATCATATAACAACAAGGAAAATTGCACGTATTTATTAGTGTATTTCTCAATGCTGACAACTGCGAGTCTTATTACTATTTTGATCCAAAGCTTCCCCCAAGCTTGGTTTTTAACTGATGGTCAATGAGTCATGGGAAGCAACTGATTCTTTGCTTTAATGTGCTTTCTTGTTATATATCTAGTTCTTCACTGACAAAAGGTGAATCCCACTGCTATTTTAACCATACATAGCCAATAGCTAGTGACCGTCTTCTGCTTGGGGGCAGAAAGATCCCCATGCAGGCTGTCTGCTTCCCAGCCCATCCTCTTGCCCTGAATACAGTTGTGTCTTGTCACAGTTGGTGAGCTCTGCCTTGTGCAGCGCACAGATCCTCTTGCGCTCCACAGTGAGTGTGGAAATGCATGGGACGCAGTGAAGCCATTAGTTCCAGGGATCAAATGCCCCATCCCCCTGAGAAGCCACACTGAAGGACAGAGTCTGCTGTCCATGTTCCTCCTGTCACTCCCTCTCCGTGTTTCCTGGAGAGAAGAATCTAGCACCAGGGACAGCTTGTTGTCAAAGCTGAACACGCTATAGTCAATTTCTCAGCAGCCTGAACAGCTATCTAAGAGAAGGAGAGACTTGCAGTTTGCAGACTGAAGAGAGCCTCTTTACCAAGATGCCCTGCATCTGCAGTAAGTGGCCTCCGAGGCTGCCGAATTGTCAGCAGGGGAGCACTTGGAGGGCTCTGAAAAATAAAAAAAAGCTAGTGGATTCTTGAGTCAGCCTCTGTGTGATGCAGCTCAAAATCCATCCTCAGGCAATGGTGCCATGGTAGCCTGGGCTTGGGGAGACCGACCTGTGATTTGAAATAAGACACTTGCTATAAAAGTTCCCTCCAGAGAGGTGACAGAGACAAGTGATTTTTTTCTTGTTTGTGAGATGTCTGAAATACCAGTTCATTAGCAGGGTGCCATCTTGAGTTTGCATGTCATGTGACTGCCTAAGCACGCACTTCTGTTTGGAAAATCACCCAGCAAAGGGACATCTTGCTCCTTGGCTTTCTCGCCTTTGGATGCATTCCCTTCTTTGGCTTTGCAACACGGAGTCACCGCAAAGGGACAGTGAGGGACAAAATGAGCCTCTTCAGACATTCTACTGACATCAGAAAACAATATGGCTGCCAGCCAGCTTCCAGGGGCCCAAAGCACAGTCTGCTCCATAGAAACCATGGCCAGCTTTCCACATCATCTGAGAACAAGTTCCCAGGGTTACTAGGCTTTCAGGAATACTTAGATCTGACAGAAGGTTTTAAAATATTCGTCATTGATCAGGCGGTTAATTCAAAGACTCAAGCACAGTGTAAGCCCCCAAGAAATAAAATTGGAAGTTGTGTCCAATAGGGAAGACAAATAAATTTGAAGGGCACCGAAGGAGACAAATGAATCCTAAAGACAGCTGCTTCCTTTGATCTGCCAAGGGCTGAGATCATCATCACGGACATGAGGGGGGTTTGTGCCCACCTGTCATGAAAATTTGTAAATTCTCACAGACTTCTGCTTCGCCACATCTCCCCAAGGTTTTGTGTGTGCACTGTGTTTATTGAGGTCACTCCATGGGTCTGATGAGCAGACGCAGACAGAAGGCAAAGTGTTATTAGTACAGAGAGGAAAGAGCCAGCCTTTGAAGAACAAAGGGGAACTTCTGGAATGGATAAAAAGGCTATTTAAAGCCTATCTTAAAATGATTATAGCCCAAGTTTCTAAGCTTGAAGGAGGTGAAAACTGTGTTAGCCTCACAAAGAAGGTGTCTTAGGACATTAATAAGTAAGTGAATGTCTCTGGATCTCATATTCGTGTGTTTAAAGGCAAGGAGGAAGGAGCATGCCCTTTTAGCATCTGGAGGTGGATGGATGCTTGGAAGCATCTAGATACAACTGCACGGATCAGCTGAAAGTCCCCAGCCCACTCCAAATAAATAACCCACTGTCTCCAGTTCCCTCTCGTTGCCACACATCATGTCTGCAGAGCTGTGCGCATTCCTGCTGAGCCTAACGTCCCTCTGCCACAGGTGTACAAAGCCCGAGAGACCACACCTGTGGTCCAGTGCACCAGGAGTCCCTCTGACGTCCATCAGGAGGTGATGTGGGCTCTGTGAGTGCTGGAGGAAAAACCAGAGAGTAAGATATAGGCCACTCCCTTGAAAAGATTTTAAAATTATTTGTACTTTTCATGTATGTGTATGCATTTGTTTACATGTTTATGGGTGCATGTGTGTGTGTGAAAGTGCACTACACACATGTGCACATGTATGTGGAGGCAAGAGACTGCTATTGGGAATTAGTCTCTATCACTCTTCCATTGGATCCTTTGTCCCCATGGTGATGCTGTTCCAGGAGGTTGTGATAGACAGCGGGGCATCCTTAGGATGGGGGTTTCTGGAGGGTGGTTCTTGAGCTTTGTAGCCCACTCCCCCGTCCTGTCTGTTGCTCACTTCTTTCTGATGGAGTAAAGTGTGACCTCCCACCATGGTGGACTACACCCTGAAATTCTGAGTCAGAAAGAGCTCTCTCCTGTTAAATTGCTTTTGTCAGGGGATTTTATCACAGCAACATGGAAAGACACTAAGCCAGAATCAGTCTCGGAGGTCCTCAAAAGAAGACACACAGACTCAGCTTATGAACCTAAGTGAATCCTGCTCTTGGTGCACACCCAAAGCAAATGAAAACACATCCTCCTGGAGGGGTTATAGGGCCATGTGGGCAGCTAGCATGAGTACCGTCACTTAACTCATCCATTCAACAGATCTGAGTGTGTACCGTTGTTAGGCACTGGGCCAGAATGAACAGAACAGATAAAAGATCCCACTTTTGCTGAGGGGTTAGAGTTGCAGCTCAGCAATAGATTTTTACATAGGAAACCTAAAGTGCTGGGCTTGGTCCCCAGCACAGAAGACAAAAAAAAAGGAAAAAAGAAAAAGAAAAAAAAAGAAAAAAACAAGACCAAACAAACAGAAGGAAGGAAGGAAGGAAGGAAGGAAGGAAGGAAGGAAGGAAGGAA
>JABTXL010005929.1:27586392-27620656 GCA_025134845.1 Neodon shergylaensis
GCTGGTCTGTGGGTGTCGGCATGTCTAGACTGGGCTGGTCTGTGGGTACCAGCAAGGGACTAATTTAAGTCAGCTGATATGGGAAAGCCCAGCACACTGCGGGAAGGAGTCCTGAACTAGAAGAGTGGAAACGCTGAGCTGAGCTCAAGGAAGCAAGACAGGGAGTTATTCCTTCATGGCTCTCTGCGCTTTCCCATGGATATAATGTGGCTGCTCCAAGTTCGTGCTTTGACGTTCCCACGGCGGTGGAGCACAGCCAGAACTGGGAGTGGACATGGAGATGGAGACATGTCTTTCTCCCTTAGGTTACTTTATGTCAAGGTTCTATCTGTCTGTCTATCTATCTATCTATCTATCTATCTATCTATCTATCTATCTATCTATCTATCATCTATCTATCTATCTATCTATCATCTGTCTATCTGTCATCTATCTATCTATCTATCTATCTATCTATCTATCTATCTATCTATCTATTATCACAGGAGCAGAAATGAATTAGGGCAGAATCTAACTCTTTACTCTCCTGAAGTCCTTGACTGGAGCCTGGATACAGACTTTCCACTTGGTCCCTCTAGAACAGTCTTTGGCTATTGTGGGTCTGCCAACAGGCCCTGGGAGACCTAACATGGTGACTTCCCCAGAACAGGTGGCATTTGGTTCTCAACTCTGCTCCAGTAGCATAAGAAACACTATGGATGTAACAGGAGACTTGGGGCAGGAAGAGACACATAGATGTAATAAATAGGAGACTTGGGGCTGGGAAGAGACACTATGGATGTAAGAGGAGACTTGGGGGCCGGGAAGAAACACTATGGATGTAACAGGAGACTTGGGGTAGGAAGAGACACTATGGATGTAACAGGAGACTTGGGGCAGGAAGAGACACTATGGATGTAACAGGAGACTTGGGGGCTGGGAAGGGCCACCCTTCTCCTCAGCCAATGTAGCACAGATGACAATGCTGCTACACAAGGAAATGGGGACACAGACAAGAGAACTGGATTAACCTGGATGATGTCAGGGCTGGGAAGAGGGAGCCATTTCTGTCATTGCTCTCTCCCTGTGGGCCACAAGCTGACCCACAGCCATTGAAAACATAAGCCCTTCATACAATTGACTAGCGATGTCTCAGTAATACTCTTTCCTTCTCAGCCTTTGTTTCCAGCTGATGTTGTTTCCTGAACTCTGATAACATACCAGAGCGGGTGCTGTTCGTTGCCACTCTGACGGACCTCACCCGACGCTGTTGTTTTCACACGGGACCCAGCTCCTCAGCATCGCCTGTCGAGCTCGAAACCTGCTTTTCTGAGGACCGGGCTTGACATCCCCTCTGCTCTTCACCACTGCAAGTCGGAGTCCATGCTTTACTCCGGAGCCGACCACTTTAGAACACATCTGTGAGCTCCGCACCAAACCTCCTTTGCTCAACGGCCTTTCTTATGGCTTCCCCATTGGGACTTTGGGCAGTGAAGTCTGAACTGCTGTATTCACGCTTCCCTTGACAGCTGCTGGAAATAAACAGGGACCCTGGGCTTCTGTCAGGGCAGGTCACCTTGGACATCACCATCACCCTCATTTCCTGGAGTTCCAAATGCCCGCAAGTCTCAAAGCGAGTACCTTTGCTCCGAGAGATTGAGTATTGTGAACTGAATGGAGCTGGCTCTTTTCTTTCTTTCCTTTTTCTTTTTATTTCTAGAATATATGCATTTGTTCCTCATTTCAGAAAATGTGGTTGACTTATTTGTATATACCTGCGTGTGCGTGCGTGCATGTGTGTGTGTGTGTGTGTGTGTGTGAGCAGGCTAGAGGACAACCTTGTGTGTCATCCACAGAAGCACTGTCTACACTTGTTGAGACAGGGTCTCTCCTTGGTCTGGAGCTCACCAATTAGACTAGACTGATTTTCTGTCCAATATACTCTAGGGATCCTCCTGCCTCTGCCCCTTCAATGTGGGATTGCTGTCTCCAGAAACCTGAGGAACACATGTTAGTATTCAGGCACACCCTGGCACAGAGCGTCATGCCTGCCTGCATAGCAGATGGTACCCCGTCCCCTTAAGAGACAAGCTCTGCCCACTCTCTTCTCTTCTTCCTCTTGGAAGTATTCTCTGTCCCCTCCCTCTCTCTCTCTTCTCCCTTTCCTTTCTCTCTCGCTCTCTCCTCCCCCCCCTGCTTTCTCATCCCTTCCCATTGCCTTTATCTCAAATAAACTCTACACTCAAACTCTCTCTGCATGGCATACTCTGTCACCCACTGAGGTCCTCACTCGCCTTTTACACAGCATGTCTACCCCAAGTCTAAGCTACCAGTTCCCTCTTTCCTCCCTGAGCTGTATGTAAGCTTTGGCAGAGAAAGCCCTGAGGATACTCACACCAGCACCAGGTCCTGTATCCTTCCTCCCAGTATGTAATTTTTGTGTGGTCTGCTTGATGGTTACACTAATTACTTTTCCATGGCTGAAACCCAATACCTGTCATCTTAATGGAATGAAGGTTGATTTGCGCTCACAGTTAGAGAGGTTACAGTCTACAGTGAAAGACATGGAAGACATGGGAGCAGAGTGAGAGCAATTGCAGTGTCAGAAGCATGATGTGGCATTTCCCTCTGTGTACTGTGATTACTATTAATGAATAAAGAGACTGCTTTGGACCTGTAGCAGGGCAGAAGTCAAGTAGGTGGGGAAAATTAAACTGAATGCTGGGAGAAAGGAGGTAGAGGTGGAGAGAAGCCATGTAGCCCACCCGAGACAGACACTGGGAACTTTACCTGGTAAGCCACAGCCACATGGCGATATACAAATTTTCTTTTAAGATTTATTTTTTATGTGTACAGTTTTCTGCCTGTATGCTGAAAGGCCAGAAGAGTGCTCCAGATCTCATTGTAGATGGTTGTGAGCCACAATGTGGTTGCTGGGAATTGAACTCAGGACTTCTGGAAGAATAGTCAGTGCTCTTAACTGCTGAACCATCTCTCCAGTTCCAATATACAGATTAATGGAGATGGGTTAAATTCATATGTAAGAGTTAGCCAATAAGAAGCTAGAGCTAATGGGCCAAGCAGTGGTTTAATTAATTATTTTAGTTCTGGGTGGCTGGAAAAAACAAGTGTCCTGCTACTACAGGAGCAGAAGACTGGAGGCTCGCACCCTAGAAGGTCAGGATACAGGAGCAGGTGAGCAGGAGCAGAAGGCTGGAGGCTCACACCTGAGAAGGTCAGGATACAGGAAAAGGCAAGCAGGAGCAGAATGCTGGAGGCTCACACCCTAGAAGATCAGGATACAGGAGCAGGTGAGCAGGAACAGAAGGCTGGAGACTCACACCCGAGAAGGTCAGGACTCAGGAAGCAGGCGATGCTGATCCTCAGCCATCTTTTTCTTCACTAGCCATGTTACCACCTGCATTCAAGGTGGGACCCCACCCCTCAGGCAATCCTCTCTAGAAACATTCTCCAAGACATGTCCAAAGGCATGTTTCATGAATATCCTGGGTATTACTGGATCGTATCACAATGACTGTTGAAACTAACTGTCTCTGGAATGCAGCAGGGTCTCAAAAAGCAGTGCATTCCTTGGCAGAACTGGTCTGTTGTGCTGCAGATTCCAAGTGGGAAAGGCAGAGAGCTGGCTATTCTTTCCTCTGCAATGCAGGGCTTAGATAATGACAAAGAAGGTCCTGCCACCCTAACTTCTGAAGGTGCATGCTCTCCCCATGCAGGCCTGCGGGGTGTCTTGAAGGTGGCCACTCTGTTCAGTCAGCCGTGGGTCTGTATAAGATGCTGTGGTTGAACCACCATGATATCCCCTTACTGCTGTCTGCAGTGACTTTGACTCTGAGAGTGAAATCACCGCTGCCAGGGGGATTGCACAAGGGACTTCTGAGAAGGCATGTGGTTGTGTCCAGGGTCCACTTATCTGGGAGGTTTGTGGCAGAGTTGGCCACTGTCTGAGCAACCCAGCCTCTCTAATATGCCTTCATTTGCTTATGCAGAACAATTCTGGGTTGAGCCCACTCATCTGTGATGACAGTTGCCACATCTGTCCTGTGCAGTAAGTAGAAGTTGAGGGGTCCATCTCTTTCAGGAAGTTTTCTACCAGCTCCTAACTGCCCTCCACTTCCATGCCACCTTGTTATATTTCTGTAATTTTATCTTTCTGGCACTGCTGGAACCATTTTGTCCTGTTTCTATTTTCGGTGCCCTCCCTTAAATAACTCCAGGTGTTTCCACCTGGGAAACCATAATGAACACTTATCTACAGAGGTTCTGGACACCTCTGGAAGCCTCGGCGAGCAAGGACTGGATAAACAAAGCCTCACTTCCTGTTAATTATACTCAGATATTTGACTCATACAGGAGGAGAACAAATCAATTAGAGTAAAAATTGAAAGTAAAATTAGGCAGGAGAAGACAGGGTAGAAAAATCATGCAAATGTAAGGAGAAAATGGCCACAATTATGAGGTCGAGGGTATGGGGGTGACGCATACAGGAAGCAACTGCAGAGGGTGAGAAACAAGGTGAGCTAAGCATCGGCAGCTGAGTCACACATGGATGGAATAATAAGCCCCATTTGGGAGAGATGGTGTCCAGTCAACCTGGGCCGCTGTCTGGCTTTACCGACTTGCTATTGTTATTGCTTTGAGTCAACTCACAGCTGTCAAATTCCTCTTATTAAATTGTCTTATTTTCTTTAAAATGATGCTTTCCCATATTTAGAGATGTTGGGGAAACAGGTGGAGAAAGAGAAGCATCCTTTAGGGGAGAGACAGTTTGGATGTGAACCCCTCCCCCCCATAGGTTTCCGGGTTTGAACACTTGGTGCCCAGCTGGTGCCGCTGTGTAAGAAGTTGTGAGATGAACAGGAAGTGGGCCCATAACTGAATAAGTGGGTTGCTGGGCATTGGGATGTTTGGGTTACAGGATAGCCCTAGTTCCCTTTGCTTCCTGACCCTCTGAGATGCGAACAGCATTTGAATTCTTACTCCACCACATAGCTTCCACTGCTGTGCCTACTCTGCATTGATGGACTGTGTCCCCCAAACAGTGAGCCAGACTAAATCCCTCTTGTCAGGTATTGGCCATGGTGGTGAGGAGAGCAATGGGTACAGCTAGGTTGGCAGAGGAACTTCCAGCAGCATAACTGGAAGGAAAAGGAATAATGCAGAGCCTTGAGAGATTTAGGGAGTCTCTTGTAGCAAAGGCAAAGTCCTTGTTGCTCATGCCTAGGTGCCTAATTTCAGATCCCCGGGGGTTATATGAGGGTATGGTGGGAGCAGAGACAGACAGATCCTAGAGCTGGTTGGCCCATCGGTCTATCTGACCTGGGGAGCTTAAAGTTTAGCCAGAGGCCCTGTCTCAAAAATAAAGCTAAGAGGGATTGAGGAGGGTATCCTACCGGGTCCTCTGCATCTCAGACGCAGCTTTGCCTGACCGCATGTGTGGGCTCACAGCTTTCTACCGATCTCTAACAGTCTTTAAAAACACTTAGAAGAACTCCAGAAATGACTTCAGTTTGTTGTTTCTGGGTGTTCTCCTTTCTGTGGGAGACCCAGGTGGGGCGAGTGACTGCCAGGGTACGATCCAGACGTCTCCTTTCCATGGCTCAGTCATCATGATATCACCTACTGCCAGGCTCTCATCGGAGAAGCCGCCATCTTTATTTCTCTGTGAGTACTTGCGATATATGTTCAGCTGTATCTTCAGCATCATTCTGTTCTAAAGGTCATGTCGCCGCTCCCTGGTGGCATCCACATGGCATGAGACACTAATGACCTGAGTTTGCCTACCTGGAAAATTGTGACAGAAAAAGTCATCGAATCAGTCCCCTGAAGTGTTGACACCCAGTCAGTGTTTTGCAGTGACCACAAATGACTTCAAGCTGAAGTAAAAAAAAAACTTCCCATTATATTTCAGAAAAGGACAATAGCACCTGCCTCAAGTCTTCCAACTGAGATCAAGTACTAGCTGAAGAAGGAGCCTGCATGGTGTTCCACAAATTAGATACCATAAAGAAATGTAAAAGATCAATTCCCTGGCTAAGCCTCAGGGCCACTGGCTGCACCAGAATGAGAAGGGATTATGCTTCTGGCTCTGGAAGGGTTCTCAGGGAGGAGTCTTTGCCTGGGGATACAAGCTGCTGGTGAGTCTACCAGACCCCTCAGCTGAGCTTCATAACCTTGGTCACAAGGACAGTTCTATTTAATCCCAGCAGGTCACAAAGCAAAACAAAGAGATGTAAACAGAAGAAAGGGAACTTGAAAGGGTTGGGGGAGTGCAAGGGGTGGGCTGTGCATGAAAGGGGGTGGGGCCAGTATGATCAACATGTATTGTATACAAAGATGAAAATGTCAAAGAAAAAATTTAATTAATAAATAACTATGCTCAATAAAAGATTAAAGCTTGAAAAACTGCATATATATGTATGTATATATACTCTATTTTATGAAGTAGAGATTTTATGATGACATAAATCTGCTATGCTGTAAATGATAGCACTTCTGCCTGCTGCTTTAAACAAATCCGTAGCTCAGGAAAGTACTCTAGATTTAATTTTTATATTGTATACAAACTCCTGAGAGGAACATATATTTCTTTTAAAACAAGAGCGCTCCCTAATGCTAGTCTGCCTCCCCAGGCTCTACGCCACGCTTTGTACCCAGTGACAAGAATAATGCTTAGGCTATTAGCCCCATAAATCCCTTAGGAGACAAGATGTGACTGGCCCGAAAGATAAATCGAGTGGAATTGAGCAAATGAGGGCCGTGGCTGTTGTTGCCTTTATTTATTAACTCCGTAACTCCGTCCTAACCTTCCACACAGCACGTAGTCCATTATAGGCTCGGAAGTTCTTCAAGGGTTTTAGTTGACTTCCCTCCTCTCCCACACAGGCAGGTATAAGAGGCTCTGGGGAGTCAAGAGATCACAAGCCGCTGTGGGTTTTATTGCAGGCCTGTCACCCTCCTCCAGATGAGAGCTGGCGCAGTAAGCAATAGGCGGATCACAGCATCCGCGGGTAGAGTCACTTGGAAGAGACGGGTGTTCAGGTGTACTGGCCAGTTGCAGTAGCTTTGTTGAAACTCTGAGCGTGTGCAAAAACAAAATAAAACAAAAAAACTGGGTCTGTCTATGTCACTGGGGCCAGGTATCCCTGTGAGTAACAGAGGAGATTTGAGGGTGCTACCCATGGAAGCTCCTCCCTGCGGAGGGTCATTCACTTTATATGGTCTTTCCCACTGACCTGGACACAGCCTTCGAGGAGATGGAGGAAAGGGATAAGACTCAACAAACACACTAGAGACACCACTTCTATCGAGCATTTTGCTCATGCTCCTGCCCTGCTCTCCAGCACAATACCACGGCCACCTTTCCCAACAGTAGGTGACTTTCTCCACTTGTCTCCCTGCAGTTAGTAACTTTCTATAGTGGTTGGGTGATCTGATATTTGGGTTTCAGAGCTTTTATTATTTAAATTAGTTTTACCTTCACGAGACCCATATAATTTGTGGCTTGCTACTGTAACTGTCTTTGTGACTTGCTACTGTAACTGTCTTTGCAACTTGCTACTGTAACTTTGTAACTTGCTACTGTAACTGTCTTTGTAACTTGCTATTGTAACTTTGTAACTTGCTATTGTAACTGTCTTTGTAACTTGCTACTGTAACTGTCTTGTCACATGCCAAGCTAGAGTGGCACTAAGTACGCTCATCATGGTTCTGTGTGGATAAGTGATGATTCTCTTACGGTCTCTGCTCAGCAGCTGTGCCCAGCTGTCACAATTCTGTTTTCTGCTTCTGCAACTTTACCTGTTCTAGAGACCACATCTCATGGGCAAAGATCATCCATTGCTTTGTCTCTGTCTCCTTGCGTTTAGCTCAGGGCTTTCAAAGTTCATTTGTGTTGTGCACACAGTAGATTTTCCCTCCTTTATGGCTGATACTTACTTGGGTGTGCCAGGAAGGGAAGAGAGAGATGAAAGCCACCCTTCCAGGGACCATTTGAGGCGCATGAACATCACTGTAGCTGTCCCCTCTGAGGCTGTCACAATTGGCAGTGTGTATGTAGGAAGAAAGGGAAGGGAAGAGTGAAAGAGAGGGCTGTTCCTGGGAGCTAGAGCCGGAAACTTCCCAAGCTGCTTGTAACTCGTGTCCAAGCCCTGGCCTTGCATGACGGGATTAAAACCTAGCCAGCCCTGCTCTGTCAGCAGAGATAAAGATCACTGGCCACTTGGAAGCACTTGTCAGGTTAAAGGTGAACCAGCAGCAGGCACTTTAAACCGGCCGGAAAGCAAAGGGGTAAACGGATGGCAATAACTTAGCTATTCCCTTCTGGTCCAAAGTCAACAGAGCTGAAAGGTAAATGCTATCGCTATTAGCTTCCAGACCACAAAGCCAAACGGCAAACTGAGAACAATAAACATAGTTCGTTATTATTTCTTCTTAGCTTGAACACAAGCCTTAGTCCTGGACCACACCGAGCCCTCTCTGCTGACTACAAGGTTAAACCAATATCACCACAGGTAGAGATATTGGCTCCTTGGTTGGTCTGAAGGCTGGGAGGATGCTTTTGTGCTCAAGGCTCAGGTCTCACCTAGTTGTGATCTTGTTCCCCTTTGAAAATGGGTGTCTGGGTGAAGTGATGGCTCAGAGTGTAAGAGCATCAGCTGCCATTCCAGAGGAGCCAGGTTTGACTCTCAGCATCCACATGACGGCTCACAACCACCTGTAACTCCAGTTCCAGGGGATCTGAAGCCCTCTTCTGGACTCTTTGAGCACTGCATGTGTGGTGTACAGACATACATGTAGGCGAAACACCAATACACATACAATAATAATCACAGTAATAGTAATAATAATAATAATAGTGAAGATGATAAATAAACTACAAGGAACAAGACCCGGGGTATAACCCAGCCTTTTCCTGCTTCCTGGTGTGGATACCTCGTGTCTCCAGCTTTTATTGTTTATATTTACTTTATTCAAAGTGTTTCTCTTCCTAGTTCTCTTCTGGAAAATTCTCCAACTTCCCTAATTGATTTTCTCTCTTTTTTTAAATAGATGAACTAAATCTTAAGAACATTATTGGATTTGTCCTACTATGACAAAAACCATTATTTTGAAATGTATCTAATACAAATGCCACTATCAAGGTGTTTTACACTACTTTTGTGCAGTCTTAGAATCTGTCACGTATTTATGATTATAACAAATCTTCATTTGCATCAGTATTCATTATAAATATTTAAATAATAGGTTGAGTTCATAAAATTTAGTTGTAAAATATATTCACAGATACAAAGTTGCTAAAAACATATTCAAAGTTTTCTTCTATGGTCTGGAGAGATGGCTCAGTTATCAAGAGAGCATCCTGATTTTGCAGAGGGCTCCACTTCATTTTCCAGCATCCACAGTGGGTGGCTCACAACTACCTAAAATTCCAGCTGCAGGAGATCCAATGCTCCTCTGACTTCTTCAGGCATGTGTCTACACACAAAGAAAGACACACACACAGACACACAGATACACAGACACACACACACACACAAGAGCACACGTGCATGCACATGCAGAATGGTAGTTGAAAAATAAAATAAATCTTATTTTTTAAATTTTCCATTATTTGGATCAAGTACCAATTTTCATTCCTTCATGGGTTGCTGTCTTATGTCTGAGTGTCCCCACAGCTTATATTTATAAGTTTCAAGAAAGATTCTACCATTCCCCAGACTGTGTTCTACACAACTGGAATCTTCTGGGAAGTCAAGCCACGCTACTACAAATGTTGGTGTCTTGGCAATTATCCCTTTAGTCAAGCCATTGCATCAGCCCAGCCTCCAGATGTCTACTCCTGTGGCTCATTGTCATGAGTGTGATATTTTGTTTGTGCTTTGACAAATAAAGCTTGCCTGAAGATGAGCATGCTGAGCTAAGGCATTATTTAGCCATAGAGGCCAGGCAGTGGTGGCACACACCTTTAATCCCAGCACTTGAGAGACAGAGGCAGAAGGATCCCTGTGAGTTCAAGGCCACCTTGGGATACACAGGATTGAATCAGTCTGAAAGAGTCAAGTGGTGGTGGTTCGTATCTTCAACCCCAGCACAAGGGAGGTGGAGATGGGAAATGATACAGCTGGGTGGAGAGAGGTGATGTGGGATTCCCCTCTGTGTGCTCTGAATACCATTGGTTAATAAAGGAACTGCTTTGGGCCTAACAGTGCTATAGGGGAACAGAGCTAGGCAGGGAAAACTAAAGTGAATGCTGGGAGAGAGGGGGTAGAGTCAGAGAGAAGCCATGGAGCCACCACCAGAGACAGATGCGCTGGAACTTTGCTGGGAAGCCACGACCTCATGGTGATACACAGATTAATAGAGATGGGTTAAATTAAGATGTAAGAGTTGGCTAATAAGAAGCTAGAGCTAATGGGCCAAGCAGTGATTTAAATAATACAGTTTCTGTGTGATTATTTCAGTTCTGAACAGCTGGGAACCAATTAGCAAACTCTCCCTCCAACAGAGAGGAATATAACACTGCAGGACTCAGGATTCAGTCAAAGGGTTCCTAGAGACAGGATCGCCCATTTCGGTCTGAGGATTTGGTAGATGTAAGAACTAGTGACTGGCTGCTCTGCTTCTTTGGTCTTTCAGCATTTACCCTTATATCTGACTGGGGATTTTTTATTATTAATACCAATTAGAATTCACGCTACAGTCATGGATCCCATTTTACTCCATAGATCCCTATCTGTGTGTACGTGAAGGCCATGCAAGGCCATGCAAGGTCATACAACCCTCAGTAAACATGCAGAGGGAGCATGCTCCATCAGCTTCTGGTTCCCTAGCCAGGTCAGGATAGAAACTTGCTTGATGATCACTATTGATTGCCTTTGACTTGGCCTCAGGTCCTTACTCTCCTATTCCTTTTGCTTTCATCTCTTTCTAGGTAGCTGCCTTGTTCTGCACCATCCCAGGAAGCTGCCTGAGGGCATTCCTCTGTCGAGAAACATATTTTAGGCTCCACTCTTAGGAAGCTGCCACATTAAAGAGAAGCAGGTAGGTTTCATGAAAGCAAGGTTTCAGAGGCCATCCAATTAGTGACTTAGAGAATCTCTAGGGATGAGAAAGGGGCAGCCGAACCAACATTACTTGGCAACATGGAAATCGGTGGACACCTGCACGCAGGAAAACACACCTGGGCATTCTTCTCAGAACACAGCACAGAGTAGGTGGATATTGGCGCCTGAACCAAGAGCTCTAGGCAAGGCAAGGTCTGTGTGTTTCTCCATTTACCTCCCATGGTATCATTCCTAGTGGAATGTATAAACATTGCCAATTCAAGGTTACAAAACCACCTGACGAGCTAGTGAGCTGCACTTGCTCTGTGTTCTTTGGCGGCTGGGCCTTTGAGGTGTCTAGGGAATGGGCTAGAGGCCCAAGGCTCAAGCCTGGTCCTTACAGAGCTCCATAGTAGACCTGTGCTGTAGGTAATCAAGAAATTCTCCTTGCTCTCCAAGGAGAAAAAAAAAATTACTTGGAGGTGACTTACAATCTCCCAATTAATCTAGCTCTGCATAGGCCCCTACACAATTTACTTTCCCGTCACCAAGGGGACAAACGGTGCAGTGTGACCTGGAACTAATTTATCACAGCAGATATTTAAAATGTAGGTAGAATTGAATTTAAGCTCATTTTAAGCCGAGAGCCAATTTACTTTTGGTCTTGAGACTCTTGAACTCCCTAAGGGCCACCTGGGCACAGGGAGTCACCCCTCCAGCCCTAGGTATTGAGGTTTTACAGGTGACGTTTGTGGATCAGGAAGTGGAGAAGTCTTCAGGCTTCCATCTAGAAGATGCTTGCTCCATGAACACTACAGGTTGAATGTTTGGGTCTCTTTGAATTCGTGTGCTGAGATTCTACACTTTCATGTAGTAGCATTAGGAGGTGGGCTGTTGGGAAGCAGTTAAGTCACGAGGGTAGAGTTCTAGTGAGCAGGAAGAGTGAACTTAACAGAGGAGACACGGATCCTTTTCTCTTGGTCCTGTGAGAGCAACAAAGACAGGCATCGCTAACTAGGCCGTGGGTCCACCCAGGCGCATGTCTGCTGCTACCTTCAACTCTCCAACCCCTAGAACCCTTGAGTTTTTTCTGATGCAGTGTGTTGGTTATTTTTCTTATTGTTCTGACAAAATGCCCAACAAAAGCAACTTTAAGAGGGAAGCACTTCGTTTGCTCACACTGCGGATCAGTATACCATGGCGGGGAAGGCATGACGGCAGGGGCTTGAGGCGGCTGCTCACATCACGCCTGCAGTCGGGAAGCAGAGGGGCAGATGCTGGCGGCTTTTCTGCTTTCTGTCCAGTCAGAGACTCCACCTACAGAATGGTGTCACAGTCTCTGGGTGGTTCTTCCCACATCACTCACCTGAATTTAGAAACTTCCTCCTAGACAATGCCCGGAGGTTTGTCTCCTAAGTGATCCCACATCCTATAGCACCAGGGCTGGTCTGGGACTCACTGTGTAACCCGGAACCATTGCACACTTACCCTCCTATAGCATCAGGGCTGGTCTGGTATGCACTGTGCAACCTGGAAGCATTTCAGGCTTACCTTCCTATAGCATCAGGGCTGGTCTGGGACTTACTGAGTAACCTGGGCTGGCCTCAGACTCAGGCTGCTTCTGCCTCAGCCTCTGTGTGCCGGGATGACACGGGTTTGCTCTCATGCCTGGATTCACTTTGATTATTAAAGTATCACTTCTATTTTGAGAGGGAACATTAACGGTTCTTTTCAAAATATTTGAGAGGTAGTCTATCATTGTCACTTGTTTTTCTGGAATGCTTGTCATTTTATAAAGGAAACATAATTGATTATTTTTATAAAAAAAATTGGCAACTCTTTTAAGTAATTTGTCAAAAAAAGTAATTGGAACTCCTTTGGAAAAAAAAAGTTCCTGCTCATTCCAGAATGATTACAAGACCGGTAGATTATCAACACACTCCACAGGCTGTGACAGAGTGCCTCTAAGTTGCCAGGCATTCCCTCCTACAGCCATTCACGAGCCTATGTAGTTAACCTCCTCCACCTGCATGGGGGTGACAAGAGCAGTGTGCTTGACCCAGCCAGATATGCACGTCATGCCTGTAATTATGCAAGCCAGCTGGCTTCCCACCAGCTCCCCACCTTCCTGTCTAGGGCAATTAAGAGGCTAATTAAAAAGACCCATGTCATCGGGAGCCAGAGATGGCTCCAATCTGACAGCCAACATCCAGAGAAGACCTAAATCTTGCCAGCAGTTCCATGAGTATAGAGACTGGTGTCCTCAAGTCAGGTCTTAAGTGAGAACTCTACTCCCGTCCCTGCCCTGAATGCTGCCTCTACAGCACTGATCAAAAGCTACAGGTTATCCAGACCCAGACTCCCGAAAGAAACCAGGGAGATAAATGTGTGCCCAGTGAAGCCACCATCTTAGGGTTTCTATTGCTGTGAAGGGACACCATGACCACAGCAACTCCTATAAAGGAAAAACATTTAATTGGGATATCTTGCTTACAGTTTCAGAGGTTCAGACCATTATCATCATGATGGGGAGCATGGCGTGCAGGAAGATGTGGAGCTGGAGCCTAGAGTCCTACATCTTGCAGGCAACAGGAAGTGAACTGACTGTCACACTGAGGGAAGCTTGAGTGAAAGAGACCTTAAGGCCCACCCCACAGTGACTCACTTCCTTCACCAAGGCCACACCCGCTCATAGTGCCACTCCTTCTGGGCCATCTTCTTTCAAATCACCACAGCCACTAAATAGAATGATTTTCTGAGCAGATTTTTGCCTTCACGTACACAAGTGTGTGTGCAGCCATGGCTGGTCTCTGAAGGAAAGACGCATTTCATGTATGTTCTTTCTTTTCTCTTTACCCAGAATTTTCAGAATTCACAGTAGATTCTATGTCAAAAGTGTCAGAGATTCTCAATACTGTCTCACATCACAGATAGTTTTTGTCTTTAACGTTATTCTTTTGGGATTGTCTTCTTCAGAGAGTCTCCCAGTTGTGGCTCTTTTAAAAAAAGTTTCTTATCATATGACTATCTAGAATAGGAATAGAACCTAGCATAACACAGTCCCCCCAACTGACAGTTCAGTATTGCTCACTTAAAGACATAGTCTGGTGTTTTTATCTTTAAAATTGTAGTTTCTTGTCTTCCACGCTTGTCAACAAAGACTGTTGTTGGAAGCTGTAGGAATCTAATGCTCCCAGAAGTTGACATCACGTGTACTACATGGAGTGAGCAAGCATTTGCTAGTAAGGGTTTTTCCTCAGTAAAATAATTAAAGAGTCAGAGAGGAGCTTCTAAAGCAATGATGGAAGCCAGCAGCTTTAACCTTAAGGGAATAAACAGATAAATAAATAAATAAATGTTTGTCTTCAGGTTTGGGATTTTAAGTGTCTTAGCTTTCTGGGCTTAAGGGCCCCACTGTATGCGATGGCACCAATACACACTAGCTCAGGGCATAACCAGAGTGACTAGGTAGATGTCCACACAGCGGGTGTCAGCTGCTGTGAATACTGCCCTCCGACTGTAACAACCACTACTGTCTTAATCAGCAGCCATGCTAACTGACTCTTGAGCTTCAACAAGGCCGAACCTGTTGAGGTTCTTTTGTAGAAAGAGGGAGCAGAGAGACCTCTCAACTGAGGAGGGTCAGACACTCCCTTCTATGTGCCATTGTCCCTTCCCACCCATAGAATTCTACCCCAGCTGCATGTGCGCTTGGGAGGTGCAAGCGTAGGGAAAGGCTCGAAGTCTAACTGGAGGGAGCGCTCTAACACCCAAGCGAGCGTAACACTTCTCAGTGACCGCTGTTAGGAGGGCCAGCCATGCTCCTGTGAGTAAAGCCCCTACCCAGGCACCCGTAAGTAATCAACTCATTGCTTCATCAAGCTAAGACTTGGGTGCATAGTCCTTTTGGTTTGTCATTAGCACCCTTTCTGGTCCCTCCAAAAAAAGCAAGTGCCAAAGCAGGTGGTGGTTTGGTCTCTCTGATGCTCCCTTTCCTCTTTCATCTTCATGTCGTAGCCCACACACTCTCAAGCAGACCTCTGGCACCGTCTCATCCTGTTCACCGTGGAAACGAATGTCCTTCAGGCCCTTGAGTGGCTTCACCTTCATCAGTTTCCGATGCTAAGCTGGATTGCTTGCACTGCCCTCCCATCCTTTAGCTGAGCTCAGCTGAGCAAAGGGGCTGCTCTCCAGGCCTTGCAACTGTCCATCCATTTGCCGGGAAGCATCTCCCTTCAGTCCCCACAAGACCCTTGCTCTTCCTTCTTCAGTGTCTGTTCTGCTGTGCTCCGTTAGAAAGGCCACCCAGCACTCTGTGCCAGGACAAGCCTATCATAGGTACCTGGCTTTGTCATCCACGTGATTTGCCCTCTCCGTGTGAGACCAGAGCTATGCCCAATGCCATCCCATCCTAGCTCTTGTGTTCTGCCTAGAATGCAGGAGAATAAATACTCACTAAATGAAACATCAAATTTCAAATAGGCTTCTTGGAAATAATGACCTTTTCAGCGTTTTCCATCTTGGTTTATTTGAAGCTGCCATTACTGTGATATGATTGAACACATTGCCCGTTATTCTGTTGAGACATTCTATTTTCTTCAACCTGTGAGTTTTAGCATTGTTGCATTTTTTTTTAGTTTTTCGAGACAGGGTTTCTCTGTAGCTTTGGAGCCTGTCCTGGAACTAGCTCTGTAGACCAGGCTGGCCTCGAACTCACAGAGATCCGCCTGCCTCTGCCTCCCGAGTGCACCACCACCCCGCCCGGCTCATTGTTGCATATTTTTACTGAGACATCAGTAGCCATGCAGCTTTATTGTATATATGGTAATTAAATCCCTATGTGTACTGTGTGATGAGCAAATAGAAGTACCAACGCTTCTGTGTGTGTGTGTGTGCATGTGTGCTTGTATTTCTGGAGGCCACTGCTCAGTGTTGATTGTCTCCTGGTCACCCTCTGCCTTACTTTTTGAGGCACGATCTCTCACTGAATCTGGGACTCACTGATTTTGCCAGACTGGCTAGTCACAGGCTCTACAGATCCTTCTGCCTCCACCACCCCAGAACGGGGACTACAGGTATGGATCACTACATTCTGCTTTTTTGTGGGTGCTGGGGACCAAACTCGGTCCTCTGTGTTTGCTGGGCAGGAACATTATACACATTATACATATATACTCTCCCGGCCACAAAAGCAGCTTTGTCTTCTCAAACATTGGCTGCTTTCGTGTGTTGGGGATTCATCCTCATCTAGTTACTTTGAACTATATCACACATTACTTTAATCAATAGTCACCCATTATCTATAGGAAAACAGCTGATCTTTATTTGGTTTATTGCTAAGCTTCCTCCCTGCTAATCTTGTTAGTCACTAGGGACCATTATTCTGTGCTGTTCTCCTAGGAGTTCAGCTTTCTAGTTTCTGTGACAGAGAGTTTGTGGGACTTCTTCTCTACAGCTGACTTATCATACTTAACGCAATAAAGTCAAATCCTACCTGTATTACGAGAAATGACAGATTTTTTTTTCTGTGGTGATGGGGAACCTCCTTCAGTCAATGGCCTTTGAGAGGCTGGACCAGGTGCCTGCCCGCCGCTGCTCCTATCCCCTCACCTCTGGATGCTGGATTCCATTCCTGTTCCCCGGTTGTGATTTGTGAGTTCCCCTTTAAATAAAGAACCTCTTATTATGCCATATTCGGAGCTAGTGTGGGATTACTTCATCTGCCATTCCCATTCGTCTGGCAAGTTCTTCTTCACTGTGTGTGAATAATGTTCTTAATATTTTCTTTCTGTAATTTTTTTTTGCACGTGTGTATATGTGTGTGTGAACCTGTGCATGGGTGGAGGAAAAGAAAGTCAGAGGGTGTCCTGCATCATTCCTCTGGTGCAGGATCTTCCACTGAAGCCAGACAGGCTGGGGGCCAGAGGAGCTTTCTGTTTCCACATAGCTGGGATCCAAACCCAGCTCCTCTCGTTTGTGCAGCAAGTGCTCATGACCTCAGAGCCACCTCTCCAGCCCATCACACGTTCCCCTTAGTCACTCACAGGGCGGCGATGGGAGGTTTGCTTTTCTTTCTTCTTTTTTTTTTTGTTTTTTGTTTTTCGAGACAGGGTTTCTCTGTGGTTTTTGGAGCCTGTCCTGGAACTAGCTCTGTAGACCAGGCTGGTCTCGAACTCACAGAGATCTGCCTGCCTCTGCCTCCCGAGTGCTGGGATTAAAGGCGTGCGCCACCATCGCCCGGCGAGGTTTGCTTTTCTATGTCTGCGCAATAAGCAGAGTGGAGCAAGGGTTTCTGTTGTGGTGACTTCACCTCCTTTTTCTCTGTCCACCTGGAAACAGGACTGCTGGATCTATGTCAGTTCTGCTTGTATATTTTTTTTAAGAATCTTCATTCTTCCCTTATTATTTCATTTTATTATATGTATGGGTGCTTTGCTTACATTTATGTACATGTGGTGCTCTAGGAGGCTACAGTGGAGCATTGAGTCCCCTGAAATTGAAGTTACAGATGACTGTGAGCTACCATGTGGTGCTGGAAACCAATCCTGGGTCCTCTGTGAGGGCAGCCAGTGCTCTTAAACACCAAGTCATTTCTTCAAACCCCGTACCCTTAAGAGAGGTTATTTTTACTATTTTAAATTATGTGAATGTATGTGTGACTGTGGCTATGTGCATTGAATATGTAGCACGAATTCTAATTGGTATTAATATTAAGAACCTGGAATCAGATATAGGGGTTAATGCTGAAGATCAGAGAAGCAGAATGGCCACACTCTCGAGATTTCTTTACCTCTTCCAGTCTTCAGACTGTCTCCTCAGACTTCATTCTCTGACTGCAGGGATGATCCTCAGACAGTTGCATTGTCTCCACTAAACCTCACACTGCCTGAGTTTCCCTTTCCACCTAGCCATATCACTCCTGTCTCCACCTCCCTAGTGCTGGGATTAAAGGCACGTGGTCACCTTTCTGTGAGCTCTGTTTCTCTTTTAGACTGATTCAATCTCGTGTGGCCCAGGGTGGCCTTGAACTCACAGAGATCCCTCTGCCTCTGTCTCCTGAGTCCTGGGATTAAAGGTGTGAGCCACCACTCCCTGGCCTCTAGTGACTTAGTTCTGTACCCTGACCTTCAGACATGATTTATTTATTAAAACTAGATAAAACTTAACAGAGAAATCTAAAATGACTGAAAGACAACTAAGGAAATGCTCAGCATCCTTAGCCATCAGAGAAGTGCAAATCAAAACAACTCTGAGATTCCATCTTACACCTGTCAGAATAGTTAAGATCAAAAACTTAAGTGGTTAAGAGAACTGATGACAACTTATGCTGGAGAGGATGTGGGGTAAGGAGAATACTCTTCCATTGTTGGTGGACTGCAAACTTGTACAGTTGCTTTGGAAATCAGTATGGCAATTTCTCATAAAATTAGAAAACAACCTACCTCAATACCCAGCAATAACACTTTTGGGTATATACCCAAAGAATGTTCAATCATACCACAAGGACATGTGCTCACCTATGTTCATAACAGCATTATTTGTCATAGCCAGAACCTGGAAACAACTTAAATGTCCCTCGACAGAAGAGTGGATAAAGAAGATGTGGTACATTTGCACAATGGAAAAAAAATGACATCTTGAAATTTGCAGGCAAATGGATGGAGCTAGAAAACATCACATTAAGTGAGGTAACCCAGATCCATAAAGACAAATATAATATGTACTCATTCATAAATGGCTTTTAGACCTAAAGTTAATAAAAACTAGACTACAATTCACAATGCTAAGAACCTGGATAACAAAGAGGACCCTAAGAGAGACATACATGGATCTAATCTACATGGAAGTAGAAAAAGACAAGATCTCCTGAGTAAATTGGGAGCATGGGGACCATGGGAGAGGGAAGGAAAGAGGAAGGGAGGGAAGCGGAGAAAAATATATAGCTCAATAAAAACAATAAAAAACAAGAAAAGGAAAAAATAAACAAAACATCACTACATGAATTCATGTATATGTGAAGCCCAGGGCTGTCGGATTCTATTGGAACTGGAGTTACAGGGTTTGTGACCACCCATCATGGGTGCTGGGAACTGCACTTGGGTCCTCTGCAAAGCCGTGTATGCAGTTAGCCACTGAACCGTCTCTCCAGTCCCCACTCTTAATGTTAGTTAGTTAATTGATTTTTATTTATGTTGATGTGCACCACATGTGTGCCTGGTGCCCATGGAAGCCAGGAGACAGCATCAGATCTCCTGGAGCTAGAGTTCCAGGCAGTTATGAGCTGGGAACTGAATGCGAGGCCTCTGTAAGAGCAGCCAGCGCTCTTCACTGCTGAGCCACGTCTCGAGCCCCTCGTGCCTTTCACCAGCCATGCTCACACTAACCGTGCTCTCACCAGCAGTGCACGGGAGCCCCCTTTCTCCTCCTCACAGTGTTTGCTACTTTTTTTATCATCCTAGTGGTCTAACTGTGGTGACATCTTCCCTTACTGTGGTTTTACTTGAATCTCCCTGACAATGAGCAGTTTTGAACACTTAAAATATATCTGTTGCCATTTGTATGTCTTCTCTGACATGTGTGTGTTCAGATCATTAGCCCATTTTTTTCAAACAGATTATTTTGGGTTATTTTTGTATTCTCATTTTTTTAATCCTTTATCTATTATGTAGAGAAATCTATCTTCAGTGGAATGACTTACAAACGCCTTACCGACTCTGCAGGATGTCTCTTGGCTCTCTTGACCGATTCTTCTGCTTTCTAAAAGCTCATATTTGATGTAATTTCATTTACTTTTTTTTTATTAAAAAAATTAGCTTGTGCCTTTTTGATTCCACCCTCTCCTCACACACAGAAAAGAACTCCTAAGTCACTTGAGTGTTTTGAAGCCTTTCCCTTTGCTGTCTTTTAGTGATTCCGGGGCTTCGGGACTTTGGTTCTGGTCTTTGGTATGGTGAGTTGACGTGTGTGTGGTGGGAGGCTGGCACGTGACTTCACACTTTGGTGTGTGCATACCCATTTTTGCCAGCACCATTTATTAAAGAGACAGTCTCTTCTCCACTGTCTTGAGTTTTTTTCGTGTTCGTCAGGGATCAGTTTGCTGTGCGTGCACAGAGCTCCTGAGTTCTCTGTTGTTACAGGAGCCTGTGTGTCATCTTTCGTCAGTGGTTGTTACACAGTTTTAGGCACGTTTTGGAGTCAGGCATTGTGACCTCTAGAGGGTCTTCCATGGTTCCCTGTAAATTTTAGGATCATTTCTCCCCACCTATTTCTGAGAAGAAAGTCATTGGTATTTTGAAGGCTTTCTTTAGAATGATTTCTCATTTTGTGAGAGTTGATTTACTTAAATGAGAAAATGTGTCCCCAAATTAGCATGACTGGGTACATATAAATACAGTTTGCTAGAATATGTGAAATCCAGCCGATGACAGAAAGTCCCAGTAGGGCCTCTTCACTGCCGTCGTCAGCCTGCAGCTGCTCCCCCAAAAGAAACAGGTTCCCCTCACTGCATACGGCATGTAAGGACCAGATTCTAGAGTGGAGGGAGGCGAAGGACATAGGGGTCACACTGTTAGATAACCGACCCCCACACCCATGTGTCCTAGCACCTACGAAGAATTCTACAGGTGTCTGCCGAGTGTCTTAGTGTGTTAGGATATGACACAGGGATTACAGGAATTGGCTCGTGGCTGTGGAAGCTGAGGCAGATCGGTGGCGCTGGGATTGTGGAGGGCTTCCTGCTGCATCATAACACGGCTCACAGGCCAGTGCCCAGGTGTAAGACCAAGAGAGTATCACATAAAAGTCTCAGAGCTTGGATTTGCACAACAGTGTCACTTCTTTGAGATGGTCCCTCAGGATGCTCAGTGGATGGATTTCTCCAGAAGATTCATGCCAGGGATTTGATTCTCACTAGCAGGAAGGAGAAGCTGAATAGCTGAACTTGTGTATGGGAGACATTGGAAAGAAAGCATGAAATTTGAAGTAAATGTCATTTTTTTCCTGTCACTGCCACAATGGCTGTTTCGAAAATTACAGTGAACAAATAAACAAATAAGCAAAGGAAGGAAGGAAGGAAGGAAGGAAGGAAGGAAGGAAGGAAGGAAGGAAGGAAGAAATGAATAAGACAACAAACAAACCCCACGGTTTAGTACGGCTGCCAGCAGACCCAGAACACCTGGGAGGCTGTAGGGTACGCCGCTGGGAGTGTCTGTGGGGGAAACTGTACAGAGGATTACCTGAGCTAGGGAGACCTGCTCTGCTATAGGTTGTACCCTCCCCTGGATCAGGCCGGGAAGGAGGATGGAATATGAAGGGTGAAAGGAGGAAGCCTGCATGGAGCAAGCATCCCCAGTGTCCTCCTGCGTGGCTACCCTGTGAACTATTTTGTTCCACCACTTGTTCCCCAGTGTCCTCCTGCATGGCTACCCTGTGAACTGTTCTGTTCCACCACGTGTTCCCCAGTGTCCTCCTGTGTCTCTACCCTATGAGCTACTCTGTTCCACCACGTGTTCCCCAGTGTGATAGATGGGCTGACACTTCCACAACTGTGACCCCAAAATAAGTCCTTGCCCTCTTGAGTTGCTCTTGCAGGCATCTTTGGCTGCCCTGATGAAAGCTGACTAACCGTTCTTACAGACGCTACCACAAAGGAGTGAACACACACATTAATTACTAAAAGCATTGCTTAATTAGTGCCTCTCAATTTTGTTTTCTTTTGGAAAACACAAAGACACTAATACATTAAACTTCATTTAATACTTACATGAGGTACAAAATATGGCTGAGGTGCATTTTATTCTATCTGTTGTAATCTCAAGGAAGCATTCATATTATTGACACACAAACTTGATATATGGGCAATACAACAGAACAGGCAGGATTATTGACTTTTGGTGAAGTATCCAAGCAGCAAAGTAGCTTCTTAAGGAAAAGGATCAATTGGAGCTGACTTTCCTGGGGCTAATTCATTTATCTACTCATTTACTCTACACACAACTGCGGAGCATCCTGTGTCTCCCAAGGATTGGAAATAGGGAGGAAGCATGGCAGATGAGTTCTCTATGGCACAGTTTTAAATTTTATTAAATGGAAACTTTATTTGGGGAAGAATGTCTGAGATTATGTAGTGTTCCATACTCCTGAGTGGTAGAGAAATTCAGAGTTAGTGTGTCTAATAACTGTGGGTTAGACAGTCACCGGGTTGGGCATGGGAAGGAGGGTCCCACCTCACGCATCTAGCCTACAGTATCTAAAGCTAGTCCACAGTACCCAATCTCTAGTCTGCAGTATCTAAAGCTAGTCCACAGTTCCCAAACTCTAGTCTGCAGTATCTAAAGCTAGTCCACAGTACCCAAACTCTAGTCTACAGTATCTAAAACTAGTCCACAGTACCCAAACTCTAGTCTGCAGTATTTAAAGCTAGTCCACAGTTCCCAAACTCTAGTCTACAGTATCTAAAGCTAGTCCACAGTTCCCAAACTCTAGTCTACAGTATCTCTAACTCCCCAACTCAATGGCTGCAATTACAGAGGAAAATCTCAAACATACACTGAAGAAAGATGTACAGAAAATTATTGTTTTACAGACAAAATGCATCTTCACATATTGGAAATTACCTCACCAATATTTACTTGGTTCAAAGAGTACTCAAGATAATTCTGGAAAAAGTCAAAGTCTATGGGATATTTCGGTGTGGACCGCGTTTGTATGTTACTGGTTATAACAATAGCTAATGTTGCTGGATGACTTATCATGTGTCCGGCACGGTGAGAATTGTGGGGCAGTGGAAGGATGCCTCTTTCAATATCGCTTCGTCTTTGTGGACTTGGGTCACCACCAGCATCTTATTTTAGAGGCAGGGACACTGAGGCACGGAGACTTAAGTCTGTGGTCTAGGATCTGAATCTCCTGAGCTTTATATACAGGCTTCTATTGGAGAGGGAACTTTGATTCTCTAAGCATGTGAGTGTGCAGGTGGAAGAGGTCAGCTGGCCTCTCCAGGTCCCCAGTCTTCTCCCTAGAAGGCAACATTTGCTCCACGGAACAAAGAGCAGCAAAGTGTGTCCCATGCTTCCCACTGACTGCACACCTCCCCCAACCGCCCGATTCAGAGCTGTGGTTGAGGGTTCTTTTTTGTGTAGTGAGGCAACTGTTACAGCTTTCCAGCTAAGGTATGACCACAGTGGCAGAAACCACTGAGTGTTGCACCCTGGTGGCTACAGGACGCTGTCCCAGCGACACAGTGAGTGAGGCCTTTAGCTGGAACCCTGTTGGGAGCATCCTACTTGAACACTGATCCCTCTGTCCAGAAATATCACCCAGACTGTCTGCTTAGCAATCAAGCAGTTGCTTGCTCTGAGTGTCGTTTCCCTTGGGCATTGGAGCTGCCACAGCCACGTGTTGCAGGCGTTGCTGCTGAGTTTGTAGCAGCTGTGATGAAGATGAACATGCAGGAGGCTATCATTCAAGAATCCACACAGACGCACGGCAGCGCCAGACGTCTGACAAGCTGACGTTGCGGGGTGACTTCGGGGCTCTAGCTGGCAGCGGGTGGAGATGTGCCTGATTATCTCTGGGGATGGGAGGCTTGGGCTGATATTCTCTGAAGGGAGGCTACCAGCTTGATGTCTAATTTTGGTGTTTGAAACCACCTCGGTGCATCTCATAAGATCATTTGGGTAAAATTGATTATGATTGATTAGGTTAAGTTCTGGCTGTTCATTGGGAGTTGCTGCCTCTGTCCATAAAGCACCGAGATAAACACGCCAGAAGGCATGGAGGCTAGAGCCTGGGATGGTTCTGTCCCAGACACACATGCTCCTTAATTAACTCCATATGTCAGGACAGTGAGGACGCTGCAGAGTAACTAAGAGGGACACGCTGTGGGAGCTGGCATTATGTGCATGCATCTAGCGTGTGCTTACTTGACTTTCTAAATTTCATGAAATAAAAAAAATGTTGCTAAGCCAGATGGGGTAACGCACGTGTGACTGTGATCTCAGCACTGCAGGCATAGATACAGGAAGACTGAGAGAACGCCATGCCGGCCTGGGGTACATAGCAAGACCCTGTGACAGACAAACAGACAGCCCAAGGCCGAGAGATGCAGTTCAGCCATAGACACCTGCCTAGCATGAACAAGGCCCTGACTTTGGCCCCTAGCTCTCAAAAATTAAAGTTTTAAGAAGTAAAAACCTGTTTATGGTGTGGTCCGTGAGCAGCTCTTTAAGAAGTTGTAGATTTGCGGGAAACAGACATCTTTTCTTTTCCTTCCTAAACTAAACTTTGCAAAACAAGCTCTCAGATTGTAAGGTTGTGAGAAATAGGAGGGGTCATTTTCTTCCTCTATTAGTGAGTGTGGCTGCAGCCTTATAATGATGTTCCAGGTCTAATTCTGGGACCCAAGAGAGTCACTAGCAAATCTTTCTATGGCAGCAGGGAATTTCCCTCATCTCTGGGCCACCATGGCATCATGCCAACTTCCAAACTACAGGTGCATGCACAGATGCATGCATGGGCATACATGTACAATATATGCCACATATGCACATATGCTCATTGAACACATGCGACACCCACACATGAGCAATATGCAAATGTACACACACAGTATATGTGAACATACACATGTACAAGTACACACAATGTATGGAGAACATACACACGTGGCAGACACATATGCACGCACACACAATATACACAACATGACATGGACACACGGGCATACATATTCCCTACTCCTTCCAACCACCTAGCTGCTCTTTGCAGTTTTACCAGGGAGGCTCAGCACCTTACAGGCTCCCCCAGCGAGAAAGCAGCTGGTACCAGCGGGAGCCACAGGAAAGCATGTGACCACAGGCCTGGACACAGGACAGACCCTCCTAATGCCAAGCAGCCAGTGGTTTGCCATATGGGCCCATGTGGCCACTCAATGGGAGACACTGTGATAAGTTTCCGAGAGGTCTATAATAACATTCTTTCCCACTGGAACTGTGAGCCAACTGAAGAGCAGACATGACAGCCAGACAGATGGATACCAGAAGGTCAGGTCTGCTGCTCGCCAGAGTGCAGTCCCTGGATGGGCTTGCCACCTCTGCTTGTCCCTTCTGCCATCTGCTCTCCTGTATCATGGGAGGGTAGATTTGGAATCAGACATTTCACCCAGCTTGCTGCCTGTCACTCGTCCTTCGAGGAAAGGGAAGAAGTCTGATGCCAGCTGTCTACGGTATTCCGGTAACTCATCCTCTCCCAGCCGTGGAAGATAAGTCATCGGCGGCCATCGCTCCCTATGAGATATCGCTCCGCAGATAAAGGGTCAGAAAATGGGGACAAAAGGCCAGTGCAGTTATGCAAGTGTCACCTCTAGATTCAGAGAAACCGGGAGGAAGAGCAGACTGACCATGTGCCTCCCCATGGTGAATGTCACAGCAGTCCCCTGTCAGGTAGGGCTCAGGCCCCAGTGTCACTCATTTTCTCTTGGGGTGTCTTCTTGAGAATTCTGGTAGCAAGGGTATATTTTCAGCAAGAAGAAAATATATGGGTCCAAATAATAAAATATTCAAATTTACTGTGAGCCACATTGAAATCCAGGCTGAGATTTTATTCATTCCTTTATTGCTTTGCATGTTACCTAGCCATATTGCCAATGTAGCTTATATAAGATTCTGGGATGTGATTAAATGTCAACATTAAGATGATCTGGGAATAAAATGTCAACAACCTGAAGCTGAATACCAAGCCTATCTTTTATTAAATTCTGTTTGAGTCGGGTAGAGCTACACTAGGCTGCAGTGCAATCAAACAGATCAAATCCCAGTGCCTTCAGACAAGGACAGTTTGTTACTAAGAACTCCCCCAATGAGATGGGACTTGCTCTGTGTCCTGGAGTCTTCATTACTGTGTCCTCATAACCCCGGCCACTGACCTTGAGGCCAGGCCGTTCATTTATTACAGATTCTTTCTTTCTTTCCCTAACTGTACATGTGTTTACCAAATGTCCAGGGATGGCTGAGCATAGAAAATAATTCTGTTCTGGGCCTTGTTTTTCAAGCAAACTATCTTTGTTTATTGCCTGTTAAGTCATTTGTTCGAATGAGACTGACTTTATCATGGGCAAGGAAGACTAATTTTTAAAAAGGCATTTGCTAATGGAGTGTCCTTTCACAGAAACGAGGCCCTGGGCATATGCCCCTCTTCATTCCTCAGAGACAAAATGCAGTCTCTCCTTGCTCAGCCATAGCAAGCAAAGGACAGAGTGAGGCCGGAGGAGGGGCTGAGTGGGGGCATCTCAGATCTAGGGACTCATAGGACTTCAGCATCCTGCTGACATGACTTGGGGGGGATGCACTTAGCTCATCAGTTCTCAACCTGTGGGTCACGACCCCTTTGGGGGTCAAACAACCCTTTCATCGGGGTCGCATAAAAGATATCCTACATATCAGATATTTACATTATGATTCATAACAGTAGAAAATGACAGTTATGAAGTAGCAACAAAATAATGTTATGGTTGAGGGTCACCACAACATGAGGAAGATTGAGAACCACTGACTTAGTGGAATGAATTTCCAACTTTCCCACAGTCTGCGGACCCCAAACTGCATACCTCAATAGTGAGAAGTGGGTGGCATTAAGAAATGACTCCCAGGTTCTCAGCTTGTGTACCACAGCGTTCCTAAAGTCATTTGTCTCAGAGGGAGAACTGCAAAGTGCATCTCCAGAACTCCTGCGATCTCTGGAGGACCAGCCATCTCGTTAAACAGCAACGTTTTGTGTCTATTTACGGTATGAAATGAGAGGGACTCCGCGAAGCCCTGGAAGCCAGCGATGGCAATTATACGGCCTGCTACACATCACGCTGCAGTGTGTGGGCATGTGTGTTTGTGGTTCCTTCAAAGTGCATCCTCAAGCCATTGAAATCGTCATATTCTTCTCCCGTCTAAGTGTTAGACAAATACAATGTGTGTACAGATGTAATTATGATGTTACTACATGGGTGACTTGCCTTTTGAGTGGCTAGCAGCAAGATTATAAATAAACGCGGGACAAATGAAGCTAATTAGATACCCACAATGATAATTTAAACTTTGACTAAGAGGAAATGAGAAAGCGCAGCGGGCTCAGGAGTAGAGCTGGGAGCTGGGAGCTGGGAGCGGGCACCCCTACCCCCAGTTTGTACTTCCCTGTGCATCTTGGTGAGGCTGCGATTCTCTCAGCGAGCATCTCCATCCCGGGTGGGAGGTCATCATATAACTAACACCCACAGCAAATGGCTCTTTTGTCATTTCAGCCTATGTATCTCAGGGCTAAATAGGAGCAGCTAAAGCACGTGGTGGTCCTTGGTTTCTGATTGGGAGCTGAAGATGTACGAATACCTAGTGATGTGACTTAAAATATAATTTTAGTTTTTCCGAGTGTCAGGAGCCATTTTCCCCAAAAATCATTATGGGAACCATCACCCTGAGGAGTTTGCAAAGAGCTCCACACCCTAACAATTGTTTTATTGGCAGAGCCTACCCCACACCCAATTATCTGTTAATAGACAGCTATCTGTTAGCGGAACCCGCCCCACACTCCAATTATCTAGAGAACTAGGAGTGTCAACTTGCAACTTCCTGACCGAGGAATTGTGACCTGACTGATCGTAACCTCCTGGCCAAGGACCTCGCGACCGGCTGGAACCACCGCTGCAAGATTCCTTCCTGCCCATGCTCCTGCCCCCCAAATTCCTTCCTGCCCATTCCCCTGCCCCCCAAATTCCTCATCCAGGGGCTATATAAGCTGTAACCATGACTCTAATAAACGGAGGCTCTGACAAACCTAGCATGGCCTTCTTCCTCTCTCTCGCCCATGTCTTTCAGATAGTGCCTCTCTGGGACCCTGGAATTACTGACCTGCCAGGCAGGTTACAACCCTAGACTGAGTGACCCGCCAAGGCAGTCTACATCAGAGAAGGTTAAAAAAACCCAAAAGAACAAAACAAGAAATAGAACAACAAAAGACAACGCACCTAGGCCATGGCAAAAGCTATAGGAAGGGAGGACATGTGCTGTGATGTCATCTATGCGAACTGCTCCAAACCCTTGGCTAGGTGATTACACCCTCCTTCGCATCATCTGACACATACTATTAATCTATTAAACAGCAGAATGGGGAGCAAAGCCAGGTTTCCATCTTGTAAGAAGAGTTAGGTCAGTTCAGGTCAAATTCTATTGGCCTAAAAGTCACTGGAAAACCTTGTGGTTATACTGTGATCTTCTAAGCATATTTCAAGCATAAAAACAAGATAATTCCATTTTTTTTTCTGTCAAAACATTCCTTAAAATATATGCCCTGTATATCAAGCAGACACACAAATACAGCTCCACACTTTAAATGTTTGGGTAAACTGTGATTAAAGAGTCAAGTCCTGGACTAGCGAGATGGCCAGAGGGTGGAAGTGTCGGATACGCAGGACCAGAGCTCTGTCCCTAGAGCCCATAGGAAAGCGCGTGAGGTGGATGGCGCTCACCTGTGGTCTCTGCAGCAGGATAGGCAGGCCAGACAGGAGAGCCGGCCAGAGCCTTGCGGGCCAGCTGGTCTCCAGTATGCAGTGCAGCAGAAGCAGGAGACTCCCTGGCTTGACAAGGAAAGGCAAACACCAACCCCTGAAAGTTGTCTTCTGACCTTGTGCGCACCATAGCACGTGTGCACACGCACTAATAATAAACAAACAAATAAAAATATGAAAGAAAGACTTTGTAAACATGAATCCGCTTGGTGACAGCCAGGCCCTCTTTGGCCTTTAGGCAATGCTGTGTGTGGTAAGTGAAACCACGCTCAGTTCATGCCAAGGAGGTCGCAGTCTTGATCCCACAGGAAAGTGCCTTGCAGTATCAGTCTGTTAAAGCCACTTTAAACAGCTTCTACAAACTGGGAGTGTTGCTAACAGATATTTTCTGCTTCACGGTTGTGGGAATTGGGCGTCTGAGGTTAAGACAGGCTAGCTCTGTCTAAGGTTGGGAGATGTTATCTCCTGGCAACCACCACCACCACCCAGCAGCTATTGCACTGTGTGTCCGAACCAGCACCAAAGGGACAACGCTGCTAAGCTCTGCTGCCAGCCCTTGACAGTCTCTGACCACTGTCACCATTGCGCTGGCCTCTGTGTGTCATGGTGGCTGAAGCTGAGAATGTCCGTGGCAGTCGCTTCCTGTCTTAATGTTTGTCACCACTATTCTGGCCTCTGTGTGTCATGGTGGCTGAACCTGAGAGAATGCTGTGGCAGTCTCTTCCTGTCTGAGTCTTTCCATCAGCCTTCTCCGTATAGACTTCTACTTTCGGATGGATTTTGTTTTCAGCGTTGGCCTATTGTTCTCAAAGCACAGCCCTATATCCCAGAGCCGTTTGCTTCCTCCCCTTTATCAGCCCAGGGTGCTAAGGATGCTGCTGCTCACGATCAAGATGGATCTTTCCACGTCGGTTAAACACGCTGGAAACCCATGTAGAGAAACCCAGAGACTTAGTTTTCTCAGGTGATTTCCATCACGCACCAGAAGATCCTTTGTTCCAAAGAGAGTGCACTACTTGTCAGCTCTGCTCACAACTCAGCCCTGGCTTCACCGGCTCAGATCCCTGGTGTTCTGCTATCAAAACAGCTCGGATATTCGAAGTGCCACCAAATCGCACAATTAATTGATGCCGTGTATAAAATTTCCTCCGTGTTCAGTGTCCTCTGACCTTTCCCCACAAGTTCTTTTTCTTAAGTTTTCACAACATAGGGCCTTATATCTGTTATAAAAATAATAGCGGCCACCAGAAAACTCTGTAGAACTTCTCGGGAAGAGAAATGACGGGTGTGGTTAAAAACGTGCATTGCTTAGAGTTTCATTCAGAGATATGGTGTTGCCTATTTTAAATTATCCCTATTACTTCTCGTGCTTATTTCAATCGACGATATATGTTTTAGGGTCCTTCACCTTAAACCATAACATCACATCCTGATCCAATCCACTGGTTCATTTAACTGCTGTTTGTAGTTGTCAAAGCAAGTCTTCCTATCATGGTTTATAAACCAATGGGGCGGTGTTACAAACACAACATTTGTGTCTCCAATAAGCAGCATTCCTCCATGGTTTTTGCTTCAGTTTCTGCCTCCAGTTTCCTGCTTTGCCTTCTCTCAGAGAAAGAGTGTGACATAGAAGAAGAAATACACCCTTTCTCCGTCAAAGCGTTATCGCGACAGCAAAGAGGTAGATTAGGACGGCCCACGGCTCATGACTCAAGAATCCTGACTAATACATCTCCCCACTGCACTGTTTAGTGGGCGAAGCCTGCGTGGCTCATCACTTCTGCCCGCGGTGGGCTTTATGTTTGTACTTACGCCTATCATTCCTTAATGAACTTGTAAGATGAGGGCAATAATCTTTGTCACATTTGAGTCATTGGTTATATTTTGATGAGTTTACCCAAAGATATTATTAACAAAATTTTATTGATAAAGGCATTGCGTAAGTACTCAGAGTTTTCCTTCCTTGTGCTGAATTACTCCTTGCAGTGTGGGCGTGCTGAGGATTAGGAGCTGTGGATGGGGGGGCGGGGAGTATTATGTGAGCTTAAGCATCAGCTGGCACCGGATGCTTTGCTGTGGGTTGTAAAGCTAATGGCGATTTGCATAAATGACTAAGAAACTACCATTTATTTATGGTCAGGAAATTCTAAAGGGTCTGCAGTATTGGCCTAGGTTTTGTAATTGGAAGACATAAAGTAATTTAAGAATGAAATTGATTTACACAGCCAATTTGTCACAAACTTCTATTTCCACCATGAAGATCTATTAGAGTATTGCTTATTTTTTAATTCCCCAAAGCCCTAGAGACATTGCTTAATGGCATCACAGGACGACCCACACGTGGATTGTGGCAAATCGAACTCCATGCAGAGTGGCTAATACTTCAGTCGTGGAGATAGAACAAACCAAGGCCTGTTGGTATGTTTTGAACAAACATTGGTTTATTTGATTTCTTAACTTAACAAGTAACTGTTGCACCATCTCCTTTTCTGGCTCTGTGCCTTTTGCTAGACACACAAGGGCCTTTGCCGTCAGAAAGGATAGAGTCTAACGCAGACACAGAGGTGGATAATAAGAGCAATAAATCAAGTCTCCATGCCGGGACCAGCCAGCATTCAAGCAGAATCTTTCCTCTGGGATACGAGGGAGACAAACGCACAGACATCGTCTGATGAAAAAGATACATTGGACATTTTACTTACACGTACAAGAAATCACATATGAAAATAATCTTAGGAGAAATATCACAATTCTGAGATCATGTTAGTGACAGCATCCAAAATAAGCCTTGAGAGACAGAGTCTGGAAATGGTTGGGTGGTGAAAACAGCACTCTGATGAACTCGTTGAGAATTTCAAACCATGTGCTTTGATCACCTTCACCCCCCCCCCATTGCCTCCCTTGAGCCTCCCAGATCTGCCCCCACCTCCTCCTGTCCTCTTTCAATTTAGTTCTCCCTACTGCTGAGTACAGGGAAATAGTTAGGGGCAACCCTCCACCTCCCTCTCCCCTTCTCCCTTTCCCCCTCCACCCTCCCTCTCCCCTTCTTTCTTTCCCCCTCCACCTCCCTCTCCCCTTCTCTCTTTCCCCCTCCACCTCCCTCTCCCCTTCTCTCTTTCCCCCTCCACCCTCCCTCTCCATTTCTCCCTTTCCCTCTCACTTGCCCTTCCAACCCAGTGTGTCTTGGTTCACTGCCCCCACGATATCTCCCCCACCCGTATATGTGTATCATACTCATCCAGGTAAAACACCAGCGGGAGATGCTGTGGATGATGAGCAGCCCAGGACAAGGAACATTGATAAATGTGAACCTCGGGGTTCACATGCTGAGTGTGGGAGGGGCTCACAAAGCCTTGACAGGAAAGCAGGGTGGAGCAGACCCTCACAGGCTTTGTTGCTCATCTGGATGCTAGGATTGCTTCACCAGGGTGCCAGGGATCATTAAAATACAAGCAGCAGATTAAAACAATGGACATTTGTTTTAGAAAGCTCACTTTGATGGGAGAAGGAACTGCTAATGGACCAGAATTTTCCCCAGGCAACAAAATGTCCTCTGGGAGGTAAAACAGAGAGTCATTGCTTTGGGTGCAGATTAAATAGCACCTTTGAAAACATTTGCAGAGGGAGAGACTTGGAGTGGAGGGTAGATAAAAACCAACCCAGCTGTAAAACTGTCTCGCGAAGGTGTGGCTGGTGACGGACACCATACCTCCAAGCCATGCAAGCCTGGACTGTATGAGCAAAGCAAGCCATTTGTTCCCTAAAGCAATCAACAGTTTGTCTCTGTGAGAATAATAGAAAGCTATAAAAGTCAGTAATAAAAAACATTGCATGTGAACCCATAGGCTTGGCCTTGTGTCCTAAGCTTAAAGAGGAGAAAGCTCATGGCAGTGGCCATTTATTTAGGGCACATGGTGCATGGGACCCATTTGTCCCTTTTGTGAAAGTCCTGCTGCATTTTCAGGAATTAGTTATAATGCCCAGTTAGAGTCATGTGACCTGCTCTCTACTTCATCAAGGTTAGGAGCTCCTAAGGTTAAAGGTAGAAGAAAACGCTCTTTCTTTTTTGACTTGCTTTTCCAATTTGTAGATTCTAAGGGGCTATTCCTAGTTACTAGAAGATGCATTTGTCTCTTGGTTGCATCTTATGAGGTGATCAGAACATAAGTCGTCCATTGTGCACACTCCTCTCACACCCAGTATGCAGCTGAGACTCCCTTTCACGTGTCATGCTTGGTTGTAACTCATGTACTAATGTGGTCACCAACAAACAACCATTGTGTGTGTGTGTTGTTGTGTGTGTTGTGTTTCTGAGACCAGGCTCACTCGAGAGATTAACAGTCCACAAAATTGTTGACTTTGAGCTTTTGTTTAAATCTCATTCAGTTTGAGGAGAGGGAAACGAGACTTGAAGGAGGCAGGCACTGACTCATCAGTTTTGAATGCATCTAGATTTTAGACCCAGGGACAAAGGGAAGCTCCCAGAGGGGTTCTGCTAGCATGGGGCAAGGCTCCACAATAAGACCTTGCTCATTAGAAAGGAGGCTTCTGGGGAATAGTCAAGTAAGGACAAACAGACCATTGGGGCATTCGTTGGGTGCATCAATGGAAGGATGCTGGTAGGGCCAGCAGCAGCAGGAGCAGAGGGAAGGATGGTTTGTAATGCTTGGTCCTAGCAAGTAGGAGGAGGTGTGCATGCCCCATCCTCTAACCTAGAACGTGATGCCTTCATGACACAAGGACTTCAGAAAGTGATTAAGGGAGCAGAATTCAAGATGTGATGCTACTGTAGATACTGTCAAAAGATTTATTTGTAGATATATATTTTTAAAGATTATTTTTTTGACGTGTATGGGCATTTTGCCTGCATTTATGTAAGTGAACTGTATGTGTTCATGGTACCTAAGGATGCCAGGAAGAGGGCGCTGGATTCACTGGAACTGGAATCAAAGACTGTTGTAGCTGGGTGCTGGGAACTGAAGCCTGGCCCTCTGGAGGAATAGTCAGGGTTCTTAATCACTGATCCATCTCTCCATCCCCACATCCTAGACATTTTAATGGATCCAATACAGTCTCATGACTCTCCAGAAGCAGAGGCTCTTTCACAAATGAAGGAGAGAGATGTCACCAAAGAAGAGATTAAGCTGTGAGAGGAATTCCACCTGTCATTGCTGATTTTGAAGATGGAGGAGGGGTCTGTGAGTGAAGGAAGGGGACTGCCTCTAGAAGCTGTGAAGGTGACAAGCTGACAGTGGGCAGGGACAGGATATTTCAGCCTGGCCCTGCCCACACTTTGGCTTTATCCCAGCATGACCTGTATCTGACTTAGAAAGAACTTGTTTTCTTTAAACTGCTCATTTGTGGCAATTTGTTACAGCATCAACAGGAATGGATACAATGGGGCTTGGTGGCTGATTATGTGTGGATCATGGGAGGATTACAAGGCTGACTCCATGGTCCAGCAGTAAGCAGTCATGCCAGACATACAAGTGAGATAAATCAGGCAAGCAGTAGCTGGAGGGTGGAAACGAAACTGAGATGTTGGCGGTATTAAATCTC
Organism: Neodon shergylaensis; assembly: GCA_025134845.1. Taxonomy (NCBI): domain Eukaryota; kingdom Metazoa; phylum Chordata; class Mammalia; order Rodentia; family Cricetidae; genus Neodon; species Neodon shergylaensis. The sequence continues at coordinate 27,620,545 of JABTXL010005929.1, forward strand.
ACATGCCAATAGGGTACTCACACGGAAGTTAAAAAAAATGCTGTGTAAGTCTCAGGTTCAGAGAAGGTGGCTGAGCTAGTGAAAACTTTTGCATTAGAAATAAAACAGGTGA
>JABTXL010005929.1:27625656-27673567 GCA_025134845.1 Neodon shergylaensis
GGTGGCTGAGCTAGTGAAAACTTTTGCATTAGAAATAAAACAGGTGACATTTACAAGTACGGTACCAACTGACTGAGGAAGGAGGGGAGCCTCGACGCAGAAGAGCAAGCTCAAGCCAAGACTCTGAAAGAGAAGAAAGAGGAGACGGTGAAGGGGACTAAGAGGGGGTCCCAGTGAGGCTGGGAGGCAATCTGGGGGGTCACAGTATCAGAATGGTAAAATGGAGAAAGTACTGCTAAGGGAGCCAGGACGACCAAGTCAGAGGTGGTGAGCAAAAGGAGCACGTGACAGAGATGTGCACCTGCATGTGACCTTGCAGTATGGGCCATAGTCCTTGGAAGGTCCATGTTCACATGGTGTCAATTGTGGAAGCCAGGGAAGAATAGGAGGATGAACTGGTGAGCAATGTGGTTAGTGAGGAGAGATGGATCAAGATTGGATGAGGACATAATTAACTATCCCAGAAGAAGAATTATATCCAGGAGAGGAGGGAGGGGGGAGAAGGATAAGGTTGAGGGGGAGGAGACTTGTGCACATTCGCCGATTCTTGCTCTGAGACTCTCACTTTAAAGCATTGCCAACAGGAAACCATCATCAAATGCAGCCCCTGATCTTGCACCCCCAGAACTGTAAGTTAAGACAAACTTCTTTTCCTTATAAAGTGCACAGCCTTGGGTGTTTCCTTAGAGTGGCCCCACATGAATGGGAAAAGGCACTTCCTTCTATTTTTATCTGATGGGTCTGGATCACGGAGAATCTTCCACCAAGGATGGAGGGTCTTCTCATCTCCTTCTGAGTTAAGCCACAGGAAGCTGTCTTCTGGAGGGCTAGGACTAAACACTGCCACAGAGGGAAGGAGAACACTTGACCCTTGCGTCCCAGAAGGCGGTAAGTTGACCATGGGGCCACAGTGAGGCATCTGTTTTCCTCTTGGTCTAACATCTTGATAAGGGCTCTTCATGGGAAGAGAGTGAGGAGTATTTCCATGGCTCACCACAAGGTCATCATCGTCAGCCATCCTCTGGTCACCACAGAGTCAACATGGTCAGCATCTGAAAGGCTGGACAGCAAGCTGGCCTCTCTGCCTTGTGACTTGTTCATACAGCCAGCAGGCTGTAGACTCACAGTGACAGTGATATGGGATCAGACGGCAAAGCTGCAAGAGTCACCGCATTGTCACCTGTAAACAACGAGGAACACACATTCCATCTGCCAATCCCAGCACAGGTGCCAAGGAGAGGCTGGGACCAGTTCCATCTCATGCACTGGTCCCAGCAGGATGTCTGTGTACCAGGCTTATCTCTTTGTGGCCCTTCCTCTGCCCTGTGGGTGCTGGGGACAGTTGTAGAAAAGGAGGATTCTTTGTGTCTTTGTTCAGTGTTTGAGCTAAATCTGTAAGGCTAATGTGAACTATCAGTGTGCTCTCATGGTGGTATACAAATCTGCACAGTATACCCTCCTGCAAAGATTGATTGGCTTCATGCAGCAGCTGTCTAGAACAGGGGACAATGTGTTAGTAGGCCTGGGAAAAACACCACGTTTTCTTAGGCTATGGGTTTTCTGCTCTTTGTGTAGCCCCTTGCAAAATGATGCTACCGATGCCCCCACCTCTTATCCGGTGATTTCCTAATAGTAAAATTTTTCTTCTAGGACAAGCTTTATTCTGGGCGAATGCTTCTGCAACCCTTTGGTAGAATGGACCTGTGGGGGGGGGGGTGATTAAATTCACAAAAGGAGGCCCAGGTGGTTACACTTTGTTCCCAGCTAGTGAGTGGCTGAGCTGATTTTTCCAGGCTGATTCCAAAGCCCATTGTCAGAAGCATTGTGCCTTCTTGCCTCTCCCTTCTGTCTGCAGCTGCAGGAATGAATGGTGATTGGGGACTCACAAAGCATGGAGTTAAAACAGCTATGTTTGCATAACGATTTAAGAATTGCAGATGTCCCAGAAAAAAAATGGTTCTGCTCTCAGAGATCACTAGGATGGTGGTCTCAGCTTTCTCTCAGTTTATGTATGTGCATGTAGTCATCTATAGATGCCCCGAAATCCTGCCAAAAATATCAAGCACATTACATTTTTTTGCCTTAATGGCCAAAGGAATGGGGTCAGTAACTAAGTGCTCAGTTGCCCAACAGCATCCTCTGGACATTGGTACCAAAGCCCTTGTGAATCCAAAGAAGCAGGTGCCCAAGTCCCTCATGTAAAAACAGCACACCCTTCACCTATAACTGTGCCTGTCTTCTCAATGTCAATATACTCCAGCGGCCAGGGCAGTTAACTAGAGCTTGGATCACCAGGAAACCCCAGGTGATTGTGGTGACCTGTCTGTGGTTCCAGCCTCAGAAGGCAGAGACAGGGCCTCCCTAGAGCGAGACTACCTCTAACAAAAAGTGCTGGGCTTGATTGAGAGATCATGACTCAGTGAATGAGGCTCAACAGTGATAGAAGGTAACTCTTGATATCAACCTGATCAGTCACCTAGGCGCTACGAAATTATCTCCCACCCACAATCAGGCAAAAACACTGATTAAACTCAGCAGACTACATCTAAAAGAAGTCACTGAATTGTGAGGTGGCTTGTATCAGTTTATCTGAACCCTTGGTTAATGACTCAAAGTCAAGTTGACTCAGGGACAATGCCTGGTATCCACCCTGGGCCTTGGTGGCAGCCCATCTGTCACTCTCAGGAAGTAGACATTGCCACTAGAACCTTGCTCCGAAGGTGCTCAGAGAGTTGAAGTTCAATTTTTAAAAAATGATGTATATATAAAGACATATATGCTGTGGGATAATGTTCTTGTACACTGTAAAGATTTGTCATTTGTATTGGTTTAATAAAATGCTGATTGACCAGTAGCCAGGCAGGAAGTACAGGCAGGGCAACCAGACTAAGAGAATTCTGGGAAGAGGAAAGGCAAAGAGTCAGACACAGGCCAGATACAGAGGAAGCAAGATGAAAAAGGTACCAAGCCATGTGGCTAAACACAGAGAAGAATTATGGGTGAATTTAAGTCATAAGAGCTAGTTAATAATAAGCCTGAGCAATAGACCAAACAGTTTATAATTAATATAAGCCTCCATGTGTTTATTTTGGACTGAATGGCTGTGGGACCAGAGGGGACAGAAACTTCAGTCTACACATATAGATATGTATCCATTTGCAGAAATGAACTCAGTCATATTTCAGGAAGTTTTGAACCTCAAAGTGACCATTAAATTAAAAAAAAACCACTGTCTCACTTTCAGCCTGGATGATATCATTCTTTTACATTTCAGTCTGTGCTAGCTGGATATGTTCCAGAGTAGAATGGAAAACTCTGAGAAATGCATAATTCTATCGCCATATTTCCAGTTTCTTTTTACATCAAGAACAATCTACTTCATTGCAGAGAGTAAAAGCTGTACGGATGGACTCATTTCACTTCACTAGGAGTGGTCTATACCTTGCTGATGTGTCTTATAGCTAAGATGCCACTCCAGCCAAGTGGGATCTCTCTAAGTCTCAGTGTTTACTCTGTACCCCAATACTGCTCTCTGGTTATGCTACTGGGCCATAGGTACTGCTAATACCAGTGCAGGAGTGTTTCAAATAATCTTTCCATGATCTCTATCATGAGGGTATTCCTAATATATTATATAGTGATTTTTTTACTTATGTTTTAATAAATAAAGCCTGCCTAAAGATCAGAAGAGCATAGCTAAGGTCAGGCAGTAGTGACACATACCTTTAATCCCAGGATTTGGGAGACAAGACAGAGGCAGATGGATATCTGTGAGTTCAAGGCTACCCTGGGCTACACAAGATCAATGCTGAGACAAATCCAGGTAGTGGTGGCTCACACCTTTAATCCTAGTACTGGGATTCACGACTTTAATTCCAGTACTAGAAGGAATAGAAAATGAGAGGAGAGAGGCTTAGGCTGCTTAGACTGCTTAGTCTACAGCTGCCTGATCTTGGTAGAGGGAAGACTTCTCTAGTGGCCCCACATTGAGTGCCAGATGAAGGACACTAAAAAATAAATCCCACACTAGCTCAGAATTGAGTATAATAAAAGGTTATTTATTTAGAGGTAGACCTACAGATCTCAAACCTCTGCGTGAAGTGGGGGAAAGCAACTGAATCCAGCAGCGAGGAAAGAGGCCAGATGCGTGCTTTACATTGTCATATATAGTATAAGAGGCCAAGTCCAAATGGGTAGGTAACTTAAAGGCTACTGGCGGTAGGAATTCCTACAGCACTTTGTTTTTCTGGCTTTCAGGTTGAACTCCATTTCTATCTCAGGGCTTTTATTATTTATGCTACAACATTCCCCAGAGGAAAATGGGTCAACATCCATAGATTAGCACATTTTCAAGTACCTAGAGTTAAAAAATAATGAATGTGCATACCCTCCTTAACTGGCTCCCAGTCCAGCTCAGAAAGTGCTGTGAAGTTGACCCTCTGCCTCTGTGGCAGCCTTGGTGCCCAGCTGATGTGGAGATGGATCCTGCTGAGGTCAAACTCTGGCTTCTCTCGGTATACAAACTCCATTGTTGAGACTTCAATATTTCCAACTTTTCATTTGTACTCATTTGTCTATGCCCAAGTGGCTCTGCTCTTCCCGAGCCCTCTCTGGATAGAGCCAAGAGATGCTGAGCATCCCTGTCAGAGACAATGAGGAAGGACATCTGTTAAAGAGGTGACACTGGCCAGGTTCTGAAATCCTGAGTCAGAAGCACACCTTGGGCAGAAGTCAAGTCCCTTTTCAAGGCCATCCCTCACAGTTAAGGCTCTGTACCACTTGACAGATCCTAGAGCTTGGATACGGCTGCCCACCCTTGGTGAGTATTCACCACTGCTATCTTTAGTCCAAGAAGTCTGCATATCTATGAGCGCTATGTCCATCTCTGCTTGTTCCCTGGCCCTTCGCCACATGTGCACTGCCAGTAAGGTCCCCGTCATGCTTCATCTTGGTTAATGACTTGATTGGATGTGAAGAGGCATGCCTCTGGGCAGCTCTGAAAGGCCATTTCCTGGAAGGAGTAACTGGGGCAGGAGCAGGGGCAGGGCAGGACCCTCCTACACACTACCTGGTACCTTCTGTTATCAGCCCAGATGTAATGGGTCCCAGGGAAAAGATGCTGCTTTTTGCCTTCCTGCCTTCATCCTTGCTGGTAAGTGCATCTGCCCTACTTGCTGCTAACGCTGCTGCCATTCTTCACTGGCATTAGAGCCCAGCTTTGTTGGCCCTCTGATGCAGACTGAAGACCAGTGGCTTCCAGGAGTTCTTCAGGTCTTTAGATGCTAGACTGTGCCTGCTAGCATCCAGCTTCACGGATGGGGCAATTCGTGAATTCTCAGCCTTTTCAGTGCACAGACAGCCATTGCTGGATTATCTACATCATGTAACCAATCTAATAAATGCCCCTTTAATAAATATTCATTCTGTTGGTTCCATTCGTTTAGGGGATCCTGACTCATACACTTGAGTGTGCATGCATGTACACACACACACACACACACACACACACAAAGAAGAGAGAGAGAGAGAGAGAGAGAGAGAGAGAGAGAGAGAGAGAGCGCTTGAGTGCTTTCTAAGATTTTTGAGAAACCAACAAGACATCCTCAAATCACCAATAACCAAGGGCATCCTAGGCCTTTGAGAAGTGCAGGGCCATCTTCTGCCACAGGATAGGACTCTTCCTCCCTACAGACACCCCTAGCCTGTGTCTTCCCATCCCTGCCTCAGTACCTAAGTTAACTTTTTCATTTTTGTGACAGGATACATGAGAGAAACATCTCAAAGTGGGGAGGATTTCTTTTGGTTCATGGTTCAGGGGCTACAGCAGCCCATTGTTCCTGGGTCCCCGTCTGAGGCAGAAGGAGTTGACCACATGGCTTGTTATGTCTCAGCCACCCAGGAAGCACAGAGGTCTACAGGAAGTGGGGCTGGCTGTAGTTCTGTAGCTCTGTTCTACATCCAGAAGGTTCTGTAACCCCAGTAAACAGCACCAGCTGGAGACCATCCCAGGGACTTCTTAGCCCCAAACTTGCCATTTCTGTCTCTGACTGTGAGGCCCTTGACTCTCATTATAAATCATACATTCCTTATTTGTTCGGCTTTGGTTCACACATAAAGTGGCTTACAAAGCTAAGCTGCATTCCAGAAACAATACAAACTGACCAGCAAAATGACAGTCTGCAGTCATCACCCAGACACAGAGGAAGCCAGACACAGAGCAAGAAAGATGTGACAGCCTCTCCAAAACAAGATACCAAGCCACTTGGCTAATACAGATAAGAATTAGGGGCTAAGGTAAGTTATAAGAATTAGTTAATAAGAAGCTTGAGCTAATGGGCCAATCAGTTTATAATTAATGTAGACCTCTGTGTGATTTATTTGGGACTAAATGGCTGGGAGACCAGGTGGGACAGAAACCTCTGTCAACATGTATGGTCTGTAAGCCTTTCATCCTCTGCCTCTAAGTGAAATGGGGTTTCCCAGAGATGCAGGGTGCAGCCATTCTCCCCTGCCAGTATCAGCGAGCATTTATGCTTCATCTTGAATACAGGTTGTAGGTTCATTTCTCATAGGCTGTCTTCCCTCTTGAGTCACCCTCACCATTTATGATCAGTCCAGAATTCCAGCCCACGGAGGGAGCCACCCAATTTAATATCTTCTCTCCCCAGCTAAATCTCCCTGGAAATGCCCTACACTCCCAGAGATGTGTCCCCAGGCTATTCTAAATCCAGTCAGGCTGACGATGATGATTAACCAATAAACTGATGTAAATCAACAACTAAATGATTTTCAAAATTTAATTGGCAGTCAGAAGAATTTACACTTTATGACATAGTCAGTGGTCATTGACCCAGTGCCATAAACCCTGGGAGAATAATTCTATTCCTGCCTTGTCATTATATGCCTAGTGTTACCTCAGTTGGCCTATTCTAGAAGTCCATGGGAAGAGAACTGTATAATCCTCTAGAAGCAGGATTCATAAACAGTTCATCCAGGCTGTGTCTACAATTGAATGCTCTATTTTTTTTCTGGAGTAGTATACATTGTACCTGTTGACCACAGTTCACCTATTATTATGTGAAAGTCATATGAGCTAGTCCCAACTCTGGGAAATTACAAAGATACCATTATAGTTCATGGAGGTGCTTTCACAGGAACACAGGCTTCCCATCTCTTGTGTAAATAATTGGGGATGGGACTGCTGGGCCGTACAGTTTATTACTTTGAGATTATCATCAGCAGTGGATATATGCAGTGGTGGATAGAGAGCCCACCGCTCTCTGTCTGTAAAGGTCAATATTGATGGCCAACTTGATAGGGTCTACAGTCACCTCTTGGGATGCCTGTGAAGGATTATCTAGATTGACTTATCTGAAGCAGGAAATTCCACCCTTAATGCGAGTGGCACCATTCTATTCTACATGCATTTGATATTTGTGTTTTGAGCTTCTGTCCTGTGCTCTGGCTGAGCTCCCTCTGGATCTAAGACCCTCCTTCTCTTCCTTTCTTCTTACCTATAAGTCTTTTGGGTTTTCTATGTGGACAGCAGTGTCTGTGAATAGTGAATATAAACCATTTTCTTCTTTGCAACCTGAACCTTTGTATGTACTCTTACAGTCTATTTCACAGACCAGACAGCAACAGAAGGAGGGGAAGAGGGACAGAGTGCAAGCCTCTCGCTGTTACGCATGAGAACGTGGACAGCTAGGGGAGAGTGGAGCACCAGCCTGCATCCTTCTCTGCTTCTTCTGGATGCACGGGCCCTGGCTGCCTCCCACTCTGGCCACCAGAGCTTCTCCACTATAACAGACCACAGCCTTGGACTGTGAGCCCAAACAACCCCTTCCCAGAGCTTCTCCACTATAACAGACCACAGCCTCGGACTGTGAGCCCAAACAACCCCTTCCTTGCATAGGCTGCTTCTGTCCTTCCACTCTTGTATCACAGCACAGCCAAAGGAGCTAATGAAGGACGGCGGCATGTGCAATGCGCAGGTTGACATGGGTTTGGCAGTTCGAATAAGCAGGTCACAGGACTGCAGTGCAGCGCTAGTCTCGTCTCTGGTGAGAAATCGCGTTAATTGTTTTGATTAGCCCTCTTGCTGCCTTCTATGGCATGCCCAAGATCATTCACTCTTGGAAAACGTATTAGATTGTTCATTTTATTTTTCTTCTTTTCCGCTTGGCTGTTTTTGAGATGGGGTCTTATGATTTACCCCAGGCTAGCCTGGAACCTGTTGTCTTCCACCCTCGGCCTCCCGGGCTATGATTGCAGATGTGCGTGGCCACTCTGTTTGTGACTCTTAACCATTCTTTGTGCATTATGGATGCTGAACCTTTGTCATAAACGTGATTTTTCCAGTATATCCTCCAATTTTGGGGACATAGTTTTAGGTACATAAGTGTGTCTCCTTCAGTGCACAAGCATTTTCTTTCAAGAAAATCGAATTCATCTTCTTTTTCTTTTCTGGACCATACCTTTGGTATTACATTTTAAAGCTCTCTAGGAGTTTCACAGTGCAAGTGAGCCTGCTATTCTGTGGCTGGGTATTATCCCTCTATAGATGTGTGCAGCCCAGTGCTGGTTGCTGAAGGCAACAGCCCTTAACCTCATGTTTTTACATCTGTGCCAGCAGTCAGTGCTCTGTTCTCATGCGGATCTATTTCTGGGCTTTCAATTTTGTTTCATTGATCTGTATGCCTGGCCTCCTCTCAAAGTTACCTTTCCCATTGTATATTTATAGCACTGTACAATCCTCCAACTCTGACCTTTCCAGAGTTCCTCTGTCTATTCTGTTACTTTATACACACACACACGAGAAAGAGAGAGACAAAGGAGACAGAGAGGCAGACACAGAAAGAGACAGAGAGACAGAAAGAAAGATAGAGACAAAGACAGACCCACAGAGAAAGACACACAGATACACAGACTGATGCACATAGGGGGGAATACAGACAGATGGATGCATTTAAGTCTTTATTTGATTAAAAAACAGATTTTAACTGATATTGTGCTGAATCTATAGATCAAATGAAGAGACATTGATATATTAGAAATTCTGAGTGTTTTCATTCTTAAATGTGGTATATTTCTCCATTTAATTAAATCTTTGATCAATTTTCATTAAGATTTTATAGTCATAAGCATATAAATCTTATGTAAAATTTTTCCAATTTGTACCTAAGTATATGATTTGTGGTGCTAACTTTTGCTTCATGTTTATATTTGACATTTCTATTTTGACTTGTATCCTACAACTGGGCAAACTGAATGGGAATCTGAGAGCTTCTTTCTTCACTTATTTCCTGTTGCTATGATAACACTGTGACCACCCAGGTTAGAGAAGACAGCTTACTGTGGCTTCTGGTTTCCAAGGTGTGGGAGTCCACTGAGCAGGGAGGCACAGTGACATGTGACAGGCATGGGTATCAGAGCAGGAGGCTGAGAGCTCACACCTTCAGATGCAAACACAAAGGAAGGGAGAGGGATGGAAAGAAGGAGAGAGAGGAAGAGAGAGAGGGGGGAAGAGAAGAAGAATAAGAGGAAGAGAGGAAGGAAGAGAGAGGGTGAGAGAGGGAGAGGGGGAAAGAGAGAGGGAGAGAGAGGGGGAAGAAAGGGAGAGAAAGGAAGAGAGGGGAAGGGGAAGGGAGAGAGAGAGAGGGAGAAGGGGAGAGAGAGGAAGAAAGAGGGGGAAAGAGAGGAAGAGTGAGAGGGAGAGACGAAGGGAGAGAGGGGGAAGAGGGGGTGAGAGAGAGGGAGGGGGGAAAGAGAGGGAGAAAAAGAGGGAAAGGGGAAGGGAGAGAGAGGAAGAGAAAGAGGGAGAGAGAGGAAGAGAGAGATGAAGGGAGAGAGAGAAAGAGGGAGAGAGAGAGAAAGGTGTTGACAGAGCTGTGAGCTGCATTCTTGCTGCCCAGCTCCCGGCCACCTGGCTAGCTTATGCCCCAAAATAACAACACACAAATTGTATTCTTTTAAACACTGCTTGGCCCATTAGTTCTAGCCTCTTAATGCCTAATTATCACAATCTTGCATAACCCATATTTAGTAATCTGTGTAGCACCAGTCTTACTGGGAAAGATTTAGCATGTCTGACCTGGCAGCTGGCTGCATCGTGTCTGCTCTGGAGAAGAGTGTGCATCTGCCTCACTTCCTCTTCCTCCCAGCATTCTGTTCTGTTTACTCTGCCTACCTAATTTTCTGTCCTATCAGGGCCAAGGCAGTTTCTTTTTTCTTTTTCTTTTTTCTTTTTTCTTTTTTTTGTTTTTTGTTTTTTTTTCGAGACAGGGTTTCTCTGTGGCTTTGGAGCCTGTCCTGGAGCTAGCTCTTGTAGACCAGGCTGGTCTCAAACTCACAGAGATCCGCCTGCCTCTGCCAACGGAATGCTGGGATTAAAGGCGTGCACCACCATCGCCCGGCCAGTTTCTTTATTTAACCAATGACCTTCCTCCATTATTGGTCCTGAGTTCAATCTCCAGCAACCACATGGTGGCTCACAACCATCTGTAGTGAAATCTGGTGCCCTTTTCTGGCCTGGCGGCTGGCTGCATCGCGTCTGTCCTGGAGAGGAGTGTGCGTCTGCCTCACTCCCCTTCCTCCCAGCATTCTGTTCTGTTTACTCTGCCTACCTAATTTTCTATCCTATCAGGGCCAAGGCAGTTTCTTTATTTAACCAATGACCTTCCTCCGTCAGAAAGGGAGAGAGAGGAAGAGACAGGTGGCTCAAGATTTCTGACCTTAAAGCCCGCCCTCAGCAGTGCACTTCCTCCACAGAGGCTGTGCTACCTAAACCTTCCCACACAGTGCCAGGACTGAGAACCAAGTATTCAGAGACCCAGGCTATGGGACGCGTTTCCACCACAGTCCACTCCGTGGGCCCTACTGGCTCCTGGCCGTATTGGAATGCAGGGCACATTCAGTCCAACTTCAAAGCCCCATGGTCTTTCATAGTCTCAACACTTTCCTTGCTTCTGTAAATTCTTTGTGCTTTCTGTGTGGATAATAACGTCTGTGAAGACAGTTTTATTTCTTCCTGTACAGAGTGTTCTTTGTGTTTCTTCTCACTGGCTGCCATGAATAGCTTCACCTGTCAACTTGACAAGGCCCAGAGTCACCAGGGAAGAGGGAACCTCGACTGAGGAATGGCTCAAATCAAATTGGCCTGTGGCCATGTCCTTTGGCATTTTCTCAATTGTTAGTTGATATTGGAGAGACCAGCCTGCTGTGGGCAGTGCCATCCCGTGGCAGGCTTCCTAGGCTGTAGAGATGGGTAACTGAGCAAGTAGGGGAGCAAGGCAGTAAACCGTGCTCCTCCGTGGTCTCTGCTCCACTTCCTGCCTCCACATTCCTCCCTGGAGCTCTTGTCTTGGCTCACCTTGGTGACAGACTTTTTAAAAATGAATTAAGGGTGTGTGTGTGTCTGTGTGTGTGTGTGTGTGCGTGCGTGCATGTGTGTGTGTATGACAGCACATATGTGGGGGTCAGAGGACAACTTGAAGGATTTGGTTCTGTCTTTCTGCTAAGTGGATTCTGGGGATTTGAACTCAGATGTCAAGCTTGGGAGCAAGCGTCCTCAGCTGCTGAGACATGCTGACTGATTATGCTAGAACTCTTTTAAGTTTTTCCCTTGTGGAAACCATGCAGAAAAGCCAGCTGGAAACAAAGCATTCCAGGGTTAAGGAGACAGAGCTGTAACCTCTCGGTGTCTAGCCTGGCCATCTTGGGAAAATGCTGGTCTCAAATGACCTCATTGTTTTGTTCTAGAAGACAACACTAGCTCAATGCCCCCAAGATCTCAGGCTAAGGGTCTGAGCAAACCCTCATCTGGCTGCTGCTGGCAGGGGGTGACAGGTGGAGCTGAGGAGACAAGTTACACTAAGGAGGTGGCCCTTCCTGGACTGTGATTGCCACGGTTGCCAGCCGTGGAATTGTACTTGTGGAATTGTACTTGCTTTTCAAAGTCTATGTGGAAGGCGGGCAGATGCAGAGTTTGGAGACCATTGTGCTTTGCCTGGGCTGTGAGCCCAGCTACGTGGGTGGCCTCTAGAAGCAGGAAAGAGGCTTTTCCAACAGCCAGCAGGGAAACGGGGAACCTGGATGGATCCCCAAGATGAATGATCTTGGAAACAGATTTATCACTCCAAATCACCTCCAGAAAAGAGCACAGCAGCTGATACCTTGGTTTGGGCTCTTAAGACCCAGAGTAGAGGCTGCACTGAGCCACACTGTGTCTGGACCTCAAAAAGTTGATCCTGCTTCAAGCTACTGACTTTGCGACTACCGTCAGGGAGAGCTGAGGCTTGCGTTAGACAGGAACTAAAGATCTTCGGTGTGTGTGTGTAGGGGGAATGCTGCTGCCTGCTGAGGACACAGAGGTGAGGGCAGTGTCTTTTGCTGTGATGTTCACAAATCACGAGTAGAATCTTCCACCAAACTAACACTAACATCTTTTGTGTGCAGGAGGCTGAGGTTAGATTTTGTTGGCTCCAAAGAACAGAAAGCATTCTGCCTGACTTTGGACAATGAAAGAAAAAAACAAACTCAGGGGCTTGAATTAGAGAGGGAAGAGTCTAGTGAGTGACCATGCCTTGATGGGAGTAAGGAGGACAGGCAGAGCTCCAGCAGCCACAGCGACAGGAGAAAGTGAGAGAGGGAAGGAGAGAGAGAGAGAGAGAGAGAGAGAGAGAGAGAGAGAGAGAGAGAGAGAGATCTCCAGAGTTGGAGGGATCTGAGAAGATCTGGAGAGCAAGTTAGGAGACTCAGATGAACTGAGGTTGCCGCAGTTTGAGTGATAGCACCTGGGTGCAGATTCCTATTTCTCTAGAAACTTCTATCGTTATCACATAACATCTTCAGCCCTTCTGTATGACAGCAGATAATCAGCTTCATACATAGCCCTCTGATTTAAGTATTCACCTCATCTAACATGTTTGGTCAAACACCTGGGTGCTATGGCATAGCAAAGTTCATTCATAAAAACTGAACACCCTGTGTTGTACCACATGTGACTGTCCATGCTTACTGTCAGATAAGCATGCTAGTTTTCTGTAACAAATATGTGAGGCAGGTAAACTTATAGTAAAGAAATGTTCACTGGATAATAGTTCTGGAGCTTTTAATCCATGATCTAATTAGCTTTGTTGTCTTGAATGTCATGGTGGGAACACATGGCAGAGCAGAGGACATACTGGGACCTCAACATTCCCTTTGAGGGCGTGCAGTCCAAGGCCTAAAGACCTCTCATCAGAAAGGATCTGCTACCTCCCTGTGGCTGAAAACCCACTTCTGAAAACATGGGCCTTTGGGGGACATTCCCGATCGAGTTACCGCAAGTTAACACTCATCCTCTAGTCTGCCATCGTGACTGTAGATTACGATCCAAGAAAAGGTGGTGAACTTGGAGGCCTAATTCTGCCCATGCTGGTAAAACAAGTTAGTTTTCAGGGACAACGTCCATGCCCATGTGGAGGCCACAGGTCAACCCAGATTGTCGTTACTCAAGTACCATCTACCTGTCAGGAGCCCATCACCACATGGGCGGAGCTACCTGGCCTGTGAGCCCCAGGATGCACCGGCCTCATCACCAGTAGGAAGCACACACCGCCATGCTCCTGCCTCTTCTGCAGTAGGACACACACACCCCTATCTCAGCTTTTTTCTCTTTTCAAAGGTGGGTTCTGAGAGTCACACTCAGGTCCTCGTGGATTTTGGCAAGTGTTTACTGTCCGAGATGTCTCTTCCCAAAGCCTCACCATGATTTCAACTGCTGCCAGGAGCAGCTCAGAGCTCACTGGCAAGGTGTGCACTTTGAACTGAGAAGTGAAATCATGATTACATCTTGGGGGAACGAGCCTGGGATGCTGGACTGAGTAGATAAGTTAGGGCATCCCAAGGAAGAATTAACAGAGACTGTCCCAAAAGACAAAACGAGGAGGAATCTAAATTAAAAGGTGCAGGGTGAGCTGGGATGTTTGTGTCCACTCAGAATAAGGGGACTCCATCTCCTCTTGGAGTCCGCCAGACTTCACCCTGTAGAGCATTAGAGTGGTGTGCGCTGAACAAATTTTACTGAGACCGTCAGAGAGAGGCCCAAGCAAGGCTCACAAATTCTGAGCACCGCTTATGCTCCCTGGAGCTTGCTTCTCAACAGGGCTGCCTGCAGGCCTTAGCTGCTATTTTACTGATTTTCAATTGGAGTCCATTGAAATCCCAGCCCTTCCCCCTCCTAGCTTCTCTCTAGCCCACCCGGAGGGTGTAATTCAGGCAGAATTCTGACAGCTATGGACCCAAGCCCACGATGATCAGCTCTGTGTTTCCTGTAGCTCATTATCATTTCCCAGGGGTTGTATCAGGCAAAGGCGCCCTCATTCTCTAAGCAAGGAAGCCCCAGACAGACAGTTGTCAAGGCAACAAAAATGCACACTGTGAACTGCAGAGAAAAGGCCGCTTCTGGCTGCTGAGAGTCCGTACACAGCTGAAGCACCAACTTAATTTGGGGGTTTGGCGAGTGGATTGTTTTTTTTATGACTAATTATAAAACGTACCCAGTGTTATTAGGGCTGGGTGATAGATGAGCATCTGCTATAGTGATGTGGAAATTCAAGGCAATCTTCAATGTGGAGCAACCTAGATGAAATGAACCTAAAGGATTGATGGTTTGTCTTTGTCATTCTGCATAGTGTGAAGAACTCAGTGTGTGTGCGTGTGTGTATGTGCACGCAAACGCGCGAGCGCGCACGCGTGCGCCTTCCAAACCTATACTTATTTGTGTGTTTCCATATCTTTTGTTTCCAAATATGTTCAAAATAGAGTAGATGACACATATCCACATTAAGTCTGAGCTATGTGTAACATATGTGCAGGGGACTTCGATAACTCTCGCCAGGTGAGTCTGAGGTTCCACGGTCTCCCTGATTGTTTATTCATTGACTGCTCTGTGTGCCTGGTCACATACTGGTTTATTAAAGTCCAGGCGAAAGCTGCATGTTAATGTCACAGGAGCCATGGTAACAGGGAGTTGCCAGGGCCAGGGCATAACCACTGCCATGGTTCTCGCTTGCTCTCCTCTCTGCCCACCAGGAGCGTGAAATGTGGGCAGAATTCACAGTAATAGACTTTCACTTTTTCCCCTTTATCTATGTTTATTTTCTGCGTGTGGGTGTTTTATCTGCCTATGTGTGTGTTTATGAGGGGTTTCGTGTCTGCGGTGACCGGGAGAGGGTATCAGGTCCCTGGAGTTACAAATGGTTGTAGCTGCCACGTGGGTCTGGGACTCTGACCTGGGTGCTCCGGAACAGCAGTTTTAACCACTGAGCTCTCTTTCCCCACTTGGTTACCTTCTGCCTTCTTAACAAGTGTGTTGTTGAAAGTCACACCAAGGAAGTACAGCCTTCTAGAGGCAGCAGGATCGATGCGCACATGCACTCACAGAGACCGTGGCGGCACGCACAGGTCCAGACCAGATCGGGTCTTTGCACTGGAGTGGAAGTGGACACGAGTCTACATTCCTAACCCAGAAGCTATCTCCAATTAATAACCATTTACAAATGAAAAATTAGTTTGCTGTTCATTTTTATTTTGTTCTATTCTGGTTTGGTTTTTTTATTTTATCTTATTTTTAGATAATGTTTGTCTTTTAATGAGAGAGCAAGAAAGGATGTGGATTTGGGTGGGCTGGGAGGTGTGAAAGTCTGGGAGGAGCTGGGCAGAACCCATAATCAGAATATATTGATGAAAAATCCTGTTTCAATTTAAAAAGAAAAGAGAAAAAGCAGCCAACCACATGGACAAACGCTTGTAATCCTAGCACCCAGGAGACTAAAGCAGGAGGATTTCCACAAGTTCAAGGCCAACCTCGGCTATGTAGATCTTGTCTCCAAAATAAACAAATAAAATAAAAGCAAAAGAATAAAATTTCAAAAATTAAAAGCCAGGATGTCTTTAATCTAACTTTGTACAGAGCTGAAGCAGTGTGAACGTAAACGGACAGGCAGCGTCTAGGGATCCATGCTCTGGAGTTCAGGTTCCTCGTAGCTTCCCTCTGGCTCTCACAGTGATGAAGAGGAAAGTGCACCAGCCTACAGAAAAGGAAATCAAGTACCATGGTCTTTTCCATCTTCAGCTGAGTGGCCATGGCCATGGGGTAAGACAGCTTGTATTCCTCACTCAAGCTCTCATCCCTCAACCAGTAAAGCTCTCAAGGCGGCGCCCTAAAGACAAAGATGTTATGTGCACAGGCTGTGCTTAGCCATTCTTGTGAGTCAGCGTCATGCGTGTGTGCAAGCAGCATGCCTTCTTGGGTGCGAGAAAGTCCTAGGACTGTACATTATCCTGACTCTTCTCTCCGGGCTAAGGCTGGGAGACTGATCACCGGGTAAAAAGGCAAGGTCCCCAGGCTTGTTGGGATAGCTCAGAGCAATAAAGCGCCTCTCATCCCCTCCGTGGCTTTGGGGATGTTATTGCTTCTCTTCATGGCGTTTCCGCACGGGTTGAGACAGTCTACGTGGAGATAGATGTGCAGGCTAATAAAGCCGGGGACTCATAAAGACTCAAGCGCATCACCAATTGTTGAATTTAGCTTCTTTCAAATTAGTTTTGCTCTCTAAGTTGGAAGGCCCTGAGTATAGAAGGGTGGCCCAACGTAAGAAACGGGTGTGGAAAGAGGTAGGTGGGATGCCCCCCAGATAGCTGGTATTCTTGGAGAGGTTCCAGTCCTTGCAAATACTTGTCAAGACTTGTTCAAAAGTACAAGTCCCCCTGCACACACTAAGTTCCGGCTATGTTCCAGGTATTGAGATATTTTGCTGGAAAACAGTGAAGAACAAAGCTGGAATCAGGTGAGAAATGCCTGGTCCGGCTCTCAGGATGCTGACGGCGAACAAGATTCTAAGAATTACAAAGTATCCTAATTAAGGGAGGTTTCTCCAGCCACGGAGACACTGCTGGAGAAAGCTAAGCTTTCATCTGCGTGCTGTTATCAACTGGAGATATCTTCTGGGTTAGAGACCGGGCTTGTGCCCACTTCTCAGTGCTGGGACCCATCTGGCCCAGACCTGTGTGAGCTCTGCATGCTGCCACAGTCTCTGTGGGCTCGTATGTGTGGGTCCTGCTGTGTTTAGAAGGCCTTGTGGATCTTGAACCCATTGCACTTCACTAGAGAGAAAACGAGAGCCCAACAGTGTTGGGAATCTGACCTTGAATTTCTAGTCTCCAGAACTTTGAGAAATACATTTCTACAGCTTAGAAGGCATGCAGTATCTGGAATACTTTTTCTATCAGCCTAGGATGGCTAAGACAATTTGTGAGTCAGAATTTGGGATTCTCTGATTCATGGCATTTGTGGGCGCTTCACAAGATGACTATGGATCCCTCACTTGAGGGGAATAAGGCAGAGCCTTACCCCCCTTGCTAGGACAAGGGAGCAAGACAAGAACGCCATTGCTCAAAACCGTTCTGACAACTGCTACATTTGTTTGGCTTTTAATCCTGGAGCAAACGTTAATGTCTATATAGATTTTTTTCTCTGATTATTGACACTAATGCCAATCTGTTTATATATGTCTTGTGAAGTGTTTGGTGCAGAGTTTAAGAGGAAAAAAGCAGAGAGGATTAATTAAATTGCTCAACCATAATTGAGGGCAAGCAACACTGGAAAGGCTCTTCTTAGAGATGAAGCATTCTTAGTTCAGAAACCAAAAAGGTGACCCTGGAGGTGAAATTGGCTTGTCACCGACCATGCTCAATGCAGACGCTTCTCTGTCTCAGTCCCTGTCATGTGTGATGAAGCTTGCTCCTTTTCAGTTTGCTTCTAGTAGATATCTGCTCCTCTCTAGTAACTAAAACAGAACAGAATTAATCCTTCCTGCTTCCAGATGCCTCCCTGGGAATCTTGGGAGATTTGCTTTCTGTGGAGACCTGTGCCGCCTGCCTGCTTCCCCTGCACGTCCAGGGCCAGCTCCTCTCCCAGTCCTTCATCTCAGGAGCTCCTGTGCTGCCTGCTTCCTGTGCACATCCAGGGCCGGCTCCCCTCCCAATCCTTCATCTCGGGAGCTCCTCTCTCCATATGCATTAACCTTGCCTGGAGAACGTCAGATCCATTCCCATCAGAGCCAAGAACACTTCCAATTTTATATCCATTAGGTAATGTCTTGTGATTAAATACACACCTCAGGATGCTCTTTGCTGGAAAAGCCATTCCCAAGGTCCCAGAGGAGTGCAGAGGACACAATTCATCAGCAATTGTAACTCATCAGATCTGGGGACTGTGACAGTAGAAACTGTTTCTCGTGCAACGGGGCCTCATTTTATCTCCACATGAAGAAGAGAGGGGGCATCCATGGTGTCCATTCATCTCATACAACGGGGCCTCGTTTCATCTCCACATGCAGAAGAGAGGGGACATTCTCATGCAACAGGGCCTCATTTCATCTCCACGGACCTGAAGAAGAGATGGGGCATCCATGGTGTCCATTCATCATTCATATAAAGCCAGAAAACCAACAGCAGTTAGTGGAGGTAAAGTCCAATGTTCCTTGTCAAGGAACCCAGAGGTTCGCATCATTTCTGTCCAATCTCAAGCCATTTTTCTTTCAACTCCTTACCTTTGGTTCGTCAATGGGAGCATGGTGTGCGTGCTCGATTTGGGCTGGGCTTCATCTAGCTTTGTGTTTCCTGGGCTTCCTGAATCTGTGCCCCCTTCAAACTGCGTGATTCTCTCTTCAGATGGGTTCTGTCTGCTACTAAGTCCAGCAAGGGCTTACGTCTCTCCCGTTAATGCTTGGATTTCCAGCCCTTCTTTCCTCCCTTCCTCTGGTCCCCTCTCTAGCAGCTCTGCTTGTCTGTTTCTTCCTGCTGTCCCCTGTTGGTGTGGTCAAGGAGCTCAGCAACTGTAGAATGGAGGCTGCTAGTTCATTCCCGGCCACTTAGCCTTGAAATAATCACACAAAAGCTATATTATTTAAATCACTGCTTGGCCCATTAGTTGTAGCTTCTTATTGGCTAACTCTTACATATTAATTTAACCCATTTCTACTAATTTGTGTATTGCCACGTGGCAGTGTCTTATCATGTAAAGTTCTGGCATCTGTCTCCATCAGGGCTACGTGGCTTCTCTCTGACTCTGTCCTTCTTTCTCCCAGCATTCAGTTTAGTTTCCCCGACCTGGTTCTGTTCCCCTACAGCTCTGCTATGGGCCCAAAGCAGTTCCTTTACTAACTAATGGTATTCACAGCATACAGAGGGGAATCCCACATCAAGTAACTGTGGTGGGAGGCAGACTTGCCAGCAGCTGAAAACTCTCAAATGTTGGCTTTTCACTTAAGCAGTGGAAAAATCCCCCAAACTGATCACAATACTTTGGAAAGCACTTCCACGTCATTGATTTCATTGCAAGATTAGAAACAAGTGAGCCCAAGGCAGCTTACTACGAATAAAAGCTAGAAGGTAATCTGACCAACAGCCAACACAGGAGCTGGTTGCTATCTCTAACACACTCCATGGGTTTAGACTCCCAGAACAGTTCTTACTGGAACACAAAGCCAAACCAAGGACAGTAACACAAAGGTAAATAGTTCTTCCTTAGCTGGTCCAGGAGAAGGCAGAGTACTGACTGCACTCCCATGGTACTAGGGCCTAGGAAGGATTCAAGCTTTCACCCTCCAGCAAACACTGCAGCTGACGAAGGCCTGGAGTGAATGCCTCGTCATTGCTCTCTTGGCCTGCCTGTCTTGTCCCCTCCCTCCATCAGATGCCCTGTCTAAGCTAGGCATACTGCTGCCAGTTTGAAGTCACTCTGGGCTAGCTATTGAATTCTAAGCTGACCTGAGCAACGTCGTGAGATCTTGTCTCAAGTGCTGACAGCAAAAACAGAGCAAAGCAAATCATTACATCAAAATCAAACAGGCATTGAGTCCAGGCTGCTCATCATTGCAGGCCCCCATTGCTTCTTGCACATTTTACAGCAGCCTGAGCTCTGAACACACACGTATGTGCTATGCATTGAGCATGGCTGCATGTCATACGGTGCTAATGAATGCTAGAACATCGCAACTCACACTTGAGACTGGTGTGCGTTATAAATGGCTTTTTTCTTATAAACTTCTCGGCTTCTATAGAGGCAAATTTCGTTATTAAGAGAGACTCAATATTTTCCTGCCATCATACCCCAATATGTATCAGATCAATTCTTTGGATTATATTGGGCTGTTATTTGATTTTTTTTAAATTGCTTGTCTCACTTATGGACTTGGGTTTCATAAAAATTAGTCAAATGAATTTTGCCTTAGTGGGAGGACAGAATTTCTAACAGTTCCTGAAATATCCCTGCACACACTGCTTCTGAATTATGTTAATACCTACTTACATGAAACATTCTCCACATCGATGATTGTAAAATCAAAGTATTAATCAACTCTAATAAGGTTGAGAGCTCTGTCTGTCCCTCAGCATCCGGTATTCAACCAAGAATGAACTCTTTGCCTAAAGGTAAGGGGAAAAAGCACTTTCATTGGCATGAAGATTTCTTCCTTCTTTAATAGATAATAAAATTATACACAGACTGAAATTTCATTATCATCTAGTATGCTTGATTTGTGCATGGATTTACTCATCTAGGGTTGTGTAAAAATGTCTCAGATGAGAAGGGGTTGTGAGACAAGAAAGTCTAAGAAACCCCATGCTAAGGGAAAGGGCCATGTTCACAACCTTGGAGTATACCCCAAAGACCAGAGCCCTCTGCAATGATCGATGCTGATCCAGGTTCCCACTGGGCTGATCTTATCTCTCTATGGTCTGCTAGCCACTGCCCAGTTGAGTATATCTAGGCTGTGCCCCTAGGGCTGGGGGAGTTTGCTCTGAAACTCCAGGGTTTCTCTCGTTGCTGTTATTGTCATTTTGTTTTTACGTGTCCAACAGCTGTCAATATTCTTTTGGGGAAAACTCTTCTCGATGTTGTAACCACAGAATGCTGATTTCTAAGCTCTTTACCTGTTGGGTCTGAGAGCAGAAGGCCCAAGCTGCCCTGTACCCGAGCAGCCTTCACTGAGTTCCGTGGCAGAAGAAGCAAGAGGCCGTGCACCTGCATTTTATGGGGGAAAGATGGCAGCCAGACAGCTGTGAGCAGAGAGTTGAGGCTTTTCACCCTGTCCAGACACAGCCCTTCGCTGATGTCATCACGGGTATTTCTGAGGAAGGTGTCAGGAAAGGACCTCCAAGGCTATAGCAGCCAGCCAACATATTCCTGTGTTCTGGCCAGTCATAGGTCCACTGTCCAAAACGTTGTGGAAACCCATGAAATGACTAAGCATCCTCTTCCTGTTTTAGGGGAAGGGTCATATGTACTACTATAGATTGGCTTTGAAGTCTCTATGAAGCTGAGGCTGGCCTTGAACTTCTGGTCTTTCTGCCTCTGATTCTCAAGTGCTGGAACCACAGACATGAACCTCAGATATGCCTGGCTTTCCAGAAGCCTTTTTAAAGAAATGCAGAAGCTAAATCACGCACAAGAGAATCTGTTTCAAAGCCACAGCTAAGTCTTGCCTGGAGTGTGGTATATTCTACTTTTATCAAGGCCTTTTGCTTTTATTATAAGTTTATTTTTGTTTTCATTCTTTTCTATTCCTTGGATATTAAGTCTTCTTTGGCTATCTGACTACATTTATACATACTACATATGTTCGTATGCATATGCGTATGCATTCGTACATATGTTATTTACTCTTTAGGATCATAGAACCTGGCCCTTTTATGTTGGCATTTACCGTGTATAACAGTAAAAGATAAATGTGGAAAGAAATGAAGGGGAAGGGAAGGAAGAAGGAAAGTAGAGGAGAAAGCAGTAGGAAATGGGGAAGAACGCAGCCAACATCCGGTTATTTCCTCCCTACCTTGTCCCCGGCACTCTGTGAACTTGTCAAAAGTCAAAACAATGGGCTTTCATAGCCCTGCCACCACCTCCACCGCGTCGGCAGTCTGTGGGAGACTGTGTCAGGAAGAGAAGCAACGAAGGCATTTATGCTTCCCTTTTTCCCTGGTAAAGGGTGAGGAAGATTTGGGACAGACCAACAGACAAAAAAAAAAGGACAACTAACCTGTCATAGGAAAATGCTGGCTCGCGATGAGACAGCCTGGTGTGAGTCATCTGAGGAGACCTTCAGAATTAATGCTTTTGTTTTGATTCCCTAGAGTATTATACAGCTTTTGTCACTGTTTGGTTGTCTTGAGTCTTAGCTGTCCAAGTGGAAAGGGACCTGAGAATCGGCTACATTCTTCATGCTGTACAGATCCTCTGAGTCCCCAGAGTCCACTGACCTCTGATGAGCCTAGAGGAAACTTGCTGAAGCCAAATCTATTTTACAGTGGACCAGAACTTGGACTCTCTCTGGTCAAACTTAGTGCTCACCCTTTAATTCCATGAATTAGGTGTCTTTGTTGCACAAAATACACACACACACATACACACACACAAATACATAATACATATATCATACATAACAGGTATATACATACATAGATACATACACACATAGATACATACAGACAGACACAAACATGCATACGTACACACTTGACAGCTGAGCTACTAATTTTGTACCAGTTTGATAGTTTTTATGGGAAGAGATATTAGAATTCTGGCAATATGCTCTTTTATTTCTATGACTCTCAAAATACGAGCCAAAGTGTCCAAAATTGGTGCTTTGAGTTAGTAAAGCTGACTATAAATAAGGCTGATGTGGCAGAAGCTTGGAATATGGGAACGTCTACTTCCACCACGAAGCATGAATGAAAAATGGTCCCTGTGGGGATTAAGGCTCATTTTCTCATCTGTAATGGCAAATGGATCTTAACTGTAGAAAGTCATGAATTATGTTGAAGGTAACATTTCCAGCTCCAACTATTAAATAGACACAAAAGTTGCAGCTGTGAGTGCCGTAATCCCTGGCCCACAGTGGGCACATTTGGAGAGGTCCTGTGTGTCACCGAACCATCTATAATGTATGTATCATAGTGGGGGTGTGCATTCGTGTGTGTGTGTGTATGTACATACTGTGTATCTCCCCATATACAAATACCTACAATAAAAGTTAGCAGTGAAGTGGAATGTCTGCTATGCTGTATTGAAATGAAAGCCGTGTGAGCACGAACACCCTCTGTCTCTCATAGATAATTGCACTTCACTACACTTCCTGTGCCGGTGCGAGGTGATATTTAAATGCTATGGATTTTCTTTGTCAGCCCTGAGTCCCCAGCATGTCTGGTGATGTGGACCTATTAAGCAATAACACTAGAGAATCCTGAGTGCAGATATTGCCATGTCGGGAAATGGATCTGTGCAGTGGGCATTCTCCCTGCCCATGACCTTGGGCTGTATGGCCCCAGGGAAGCAGTGTTTCTTTTCTTCCTATGTAAGGAAGGAAGGAGGGTGGTCTTACTGTCTTGGGTTGTGAAGACCAAGTCAGGTGAAGTGAAGCATCATGTCCCCAGCTTTCCAAGGACTCTGCAACAGGATTTACCATAGCCTGTGTTTGTGAGTGTATTTCCCCCCTTTCATATTTTAATAAATCATTGATACCCCTTAAGCAGACACACATGGATTTCTCTTGACATAAAATAGAGGGGCTGTTAAGTTGGGAGCGTAGCTCCCAGCCCCTGGCATCCATCCCAGCCTCCCTGACCTGGGAGTTGCTTTGGTCTGGACTCCAAATCCCAGCATGCCAGGAGGAGGGTCAGGACGACTCCCACAGGGTATTTAAGTCAGCTCCCAGAGGAGAAACACTTGGTTTTCAGGTCTGCAAGGGCTCCCTGCTGTCCTGTCTCCCCGCCATGTGCTCCCCTACCTGAGAGCATCTTACTTAATAAAACGATGGGCATTTTGATTTGGCTTGATTTGTCCTAATTGGATTTCTTTGCACTGGCAGAGCTGCCCTTTTTCTTATTTTTTCTTGACAGGAGCAAGTCAGGTCACGTAAGCACCTTGGAGATACCAGAAAAGAAATGTCGTGGTTTGAAAGAAAATGGCCCCCAAAGGGAGTGCCACTATTGGGAGGTGTGGCCTTGTTGGAGGAAGTGGGTCAATATGAGGGTGGGCTTAAGGTCTCTCTTGTTCAAGCTTCCCTCAATGTGACCGTCATTTGACTTCCTTTTGCCTGCAAGATGTAGGACTCTTTGTTACTCCAACACCATCTCTGTCTGCTTGCTGCCGTGCTCCCCATCATGATAATAATGGGTTGAACCTCTAAAATTGTAAGTGAGTCACTTCAAATAAATGTTTTTCTTATAGCAGTTGCTGTGGTCATGGTGTCTCTTCACAGCAATAGAAACCCTAACTAATACAGAGGTTGGTACCAGGGACTGGGGTATTGCTGTGATAGACTTGACCTTGTGTTTGTTTTTAGGAATTTGGACTTTGGTACTTTGGGTTAGGAAAGCAGCAGATGATTTAAGCACTGGTTAACGGGCCACACAGTAGGAGCGTGGAAGACAGAGGTGCTAAAGGTTATCTGAACTGCTGGGGGCTTACTCAAGAGGTTCAGAGGAGAAGAACTTAGTATGTTGTCTAGAGACTGTTCTTGTGATATTTTGGTGTGATGGAGGAAGGTCATTGGTTAAAAAATAAAGAAACTGCCTTGGCCCATTTTATTGGTTAGAACATAGGTGGGTGGAGTAAACAGAACAGAATGCTGGGAGGAAGAGGAAGTGAGCTCAGAGAGGCCATGCTCCCCTCTCCCAGGCAGACGCACACGATGAAGCAAGCCGCCAGGTCAGACATGCTGAATCTTTCCCGGTAAGACCGGTGCTACACAATTTATTAGAGATGGGTTGATCGGGATATCAGAATTAGCCAGTAAGGGCTAGAGCTAATGGGCCAAGCAGTGTTTAAATGAATACAATTTGTGTGTTGTTATTTCTGGTGTAAAGCTAGCCGTGCGGGAGCCGGGTGGGACGAAAAGCAGGCCCGCAGCTCCTTCAACATTGGTGAAGACTGTGACTGCCTTTTGCCCTTGTTCAAAGAGTCTGCCTGTAGCTAAAGTGAAGAGTTTCAGATTAAATCTGTTGGCAGAGGAAATCTCAAAATATCCTAGTATAGACTCTGTGGTGTGGCTACCAGTGTTTCATGCTTAGAAGGATTTATAATGAAAAGGAGCAAGCTGAGCAAGGTAAATTATAAAATGTAAATTTAGAGGGAAAAAAAGAACACCAGGAAGTGGAATGGAGCTAAATCCTGTGTTCCAGGAGATAAATGGATTAAGAAATGGAATAAAGGGAGTGGCAACCTCAGAGCAAGACCCCAGCCAGCTAAGTTTCCAACTTGTGAAAAGGGACTAAAGAAAAAGAGTTGGGTGTGGTGGGGGCACACCCTTAATACCAGCATCAGGAAGGCAGAGGCTAACAGATCTCTGAGTTTGAGGCCAGCCTGGTCTACAGATCCAGTTTCAGAACAGGCAAGCTTAGGCAGTGAAAAACAGAGCTGGTAAAGATGGAATTGAACGAGGGGTCTGTGTTCCAGCCCCAGCAAGCAGCAGAACTTGACAGCTTCGGCCATGAGGTTCTGGCTTTAGAGTTAAGGACAGAAGAAAGGAGTTATGGAATAAAGCCACTGAGGCCATGCATGTGCCAAGGATGTCCCTGAATGTAGGTCTAGTAAAAAGGCCATTAGAGAAGCTGTGAAGTTGAAGCCTGGATTGCCTTGGAGACCCCCACGATGTTAGAGATGCCAGAGCTGTGGGACACCTGCCAAGGAGAGCTGATGACAGGGAGTGGAGCCAGCCCTAGAGAAACAAGTGTGTGCAGTCAACAAAGCCGACCAGAGCCGGAGATCTGAAGAGCATTCTGACACCAGACATGGAGCTGCAGAATTTGACATTTTCCCAAATGATTTTTGGCTGTCTAGTATTTCCTTGCTATGCTCCCTTTCCTGTGTTTTGGAATTGTATATTCAGAGCCATTATGTGTTGGAAGTATATGATTTTCACAGGTGATTACAGTTAAGAGATTGTCATGTGTCTCACTCAAAGTCATTTGGACTTTGAAACAAGTTTGTGGACTTTTGAAGTTGGATTGAATGCATTTTTTGGCATTATAATATAGCTATAAGCCTTTGGGGGCCAGGGAGTGGAATGTGGTAGTTTGAAAGAAAATGGCCCTCAAAGGGAGTGGCACTATTAGGGGGTGTGGCCTTGTTAGAGGAAGTATGTCACTGTGGGGGTGGGCCTTGAGGTCTCTTTTGCTCAAGTTTCCCCTAGTATGGCAGTCAGTTGGCTTCCTGTTGACTGCAAGATACAGGACTCTCAGCTACTCCAGTACTCTCTCTGCCTGCACGCTGTCATGCTCCCCATCATGATGATAATGGGCTGAACCTCTAAAATTGTAAGCGAGCCTCCTCAATTAAATGCTTTCCTTATAAGAGTTGCCACGGTCATGGTGTCTCTTTACAGCACCTAACGAAGGCAGGTTTCTTCTCGTCTGGAAGACAGAGACTACTGAGAGATGTCATTCCACTACTCAGTCAGTGTGCAACACAAATGGTTTGTTTCTGGACCTTTCCATTTAACAGGACTACAGTTGATGGTAGCTGATTGAAGCCTTGGAAAGTGAGACTGTGGATATAGGAACCTACTGTGTATTTAGAGGGAGCTTATTGCATTACACATTGGAGAAAGCTGACATCATACTAACTTGTGGCAATTGAGGTAAAAGTTAATTAACTTTTACTTAAAGTTAATATTTACCTTTGCAGAAAACCATTTGATCTTAAACTAGACACACACACACACACACACAGGCTATGTTTTAATGAAAAATAAAGGTGTGGAAATTTTGTTGGTATGAAACAAGATTTGGGGGAGCCTTTTAGTTTTCCTATTGTTGGCCAAATACTGGCCCCACCAGAGAAGGAGATGTGTAGGAAAAGATGAGGTGTGGAAGGAATGAGTCGGCTGGGAATGGTCCTGAAGTCAGGCTGAGGCTCCTGGCCACTGAAACGGGACCGGAGGGACACCCAGAGAAGCAGTGGCAAGCACGAGACAGCGGCTCCAGCAGGCAGCAGGAAATGCGTGGGGAGGGCTAAGTTTAGGCAGCAGAGCCTTGCCCTGTGTGTGTACAGAAAATGTAAATACGAACAAGTGCGAGAGACCATAGAGTCATGCGTCTGAGGGAAGGGAAGACAGGTGAAAGAAATGCAGGCTTAGTGGGAGGAAACCCCTCAGGCGGCGGCTCAGACTCTCTGAGTTTATTTATTTATAAAATGAAAATATTGAGTCAAATTTGTTAAAATATTAAGTACCGTATGAATAATAATTTTCTAATGCTGATTCACATTGAAAGCGCAATTTGTCAAGAAGATGTCTAAAAGAGTTATACTTGAGAAAATAATGATCATGTAACCAAAGATAGTAATTACTACCGAGATAAAAACAGGTTCCACCCACTACCACAGCTATCTCCATAGAGACCTGTCTCTCCGAAGTCTGACTTCCTCCCTTGAACTCGTCTTTGCTTGGAGTAGAGCTGCGGCTCCTTAGCGGGGTATTCGCTTAATAAACCACGCTAGAACAACCAGGAGCATTGCAACTCCACCTAAGCAGATTCAGCTGAGCTGTGTTATCTTTTCTTTTTTACTGTAAGGATCTTAGGTGTATGACTTGCCGTTTAACACATGTGCACAGTAAAGTTCTGACTGTAGTAAGCTCCATCACACCTGCCACCTCACATCTACCATAGGTGCAAAGGGATAAAACCTCCTCCCTCGGAGCTTTCCTAGTGTATGGTGCATTGCGGCTATGTACATAGCTATGTAAATAGCTAATAATCACTAAAGCAACCCAGAGACCCGACATTCTCACCCCATACATTACATCTCTAGGGTCTCCCATGCTGTTGGATCTTTCTAATACTCTCCATGGCACTCCCTTAGCTGGCAAATTCCGAGACCAACTGTCACTTGCTTGGACTGGCCAGAGATAGGCCTTTGCGATCCTGCCCATCAATTTGCAAGAATAGTTTTATTGTCTAATTCTAACCTATGGGTGTTTTGCGCATCTGGAAGATGTGCAGACCCAGCTAACGGGGTGGGGTGAAAGGTCAGTCCACGCACTAGGCAAAGGCCAGGAAAAACTACGAAACTATTAGGAGTTTTATGGTTGGTTAAGAGACACATGACACCCAGCCAAGTCACCCTGTACCTGTAAGTCTTAAGCAAAAGCTGCAGATTTAGAGTGACTGTACCCTGTTGTGTGGGGAAAGACACTTCCAGAAGCTGCGCGGTTACTGAATGGAAATTCCAGTGCTCACTTGTCAGCGATGTCTCTTGCAGAGGAGCATAGTTTGGTTCCCCAAACCCATATCAGACAGCTCATAAACACCCATTGCAGGCGGCTCTAGGGCACGTAATGTCCACTCTGTCTCCATGGTGTTTGCACGCACATATTAGCATACATGTAAATAAAACCAAATCTTTAAAAACAGGCAGCAAATAGACGAAGAATTTACAATGTGTCTACAAGATAGACTTGAATAATAATGAAAGAGCTTTTTGCTCACAAACAGAAAACCCAGTGCTATAAAGTGGTCATTTTCCCCTCACTTATTTAAACTTAATCCAACCATATCAATGCCATCTAATTTTATCAATTCAACCACAAAAAATATCAACAAGGTTTTTTGTCTTTGCATTTGTTAATTGTCATTAAAATCCATATGGATTATTAGCTAAGAAAATTCAGAAAAGAGACAAATGGAAGTCATTAGGTATTAAAATATGCTTTGAAGCTTCTGCAATCAAACCAGTGTGTAAACATTGCATCTATCCCCCAAGCCACAATACAGAGTAGAAAGTGGCTATGAATCTATGGAAACTTTGAAACAAACCCAAGAGTATGGAATCTCGGAGCGTGCATCTGTTGTGCCCTGCATCTGTTTGAACACCTTAATAACGAGATGATCACCTATAATGAGTCAGTATTACATTAAGGAAAAGAAACGAAAACCAGTTTCTCTTGGTGTAATTTAACCAAGAGCGAGCCCGGACTTGCTTCTCTCCCCATTTCTTTCCTTGTCCCCTGTCTGTCTGTTGTATGAGCCTGAATCCTGACTTGTGAACTTGTCTGTGTGTCTGTGTGTGTCCCTAACAAAGGGCTCTGCTCTCCCTTTTAACGAACAACACTGAAATTATCCCACGGGGCAGGAATGAGGGAGACGCCATATAGTTTACCAGGATGAAGTCGCTGACTCCAGCTGACCCAGATAACACACAGTATTACAAATGGCATCAGTTCTCAAGCAATACCTGTGTTTTGTCTTAAACATTTATGACAGAAATTCATTATATAAAGTTCCTTTTGTCCGATTTTCTGTTCTCAGCAAATGATCATTGTAATACACATACCTCCATACTCTCAGGTCAGGGCATAAGAGTCCATGACTTAAGATCACAGCTCTGCATTAGCTTAGGATGTGGAAGTTGATTGCGTGGAAAATCCAAGGACAGTAAGGTTGACTGCTCCATTGTTCTCTTAGAGGCAGGTTAAGAAAGCAGGCTGAGCACACAGGGCAGCAGTCTTAAGGCTAAGTGACCACAAGTGTGTTATTAACCTGGCTGTGAGGTCCAACAGAAGTCCTAGTTTCTCAGAATCCAGAGATTCCTTAATAATAACGCATCCCCACAATATACAAACTTCCATCTGGGAGTGGAGATTTGGGGCGAGTACTGGGAAACCATGACTTTCCCTGAATCACTGGGGACATTCTGAACTTTCTTGTAAATGGTGTTGGAGAGACTAGGTTCATTTGCATGAGGATAAAATTGGATTCAGACTTCATACTGTGCTTATGAAGAAACCCTGAAAGGCCTGATCTCTAAACGTAAAACCGAAGCCAAGTGAGTATTTAAATAAAACATAACCTTCAAAGAGAAACAACGCTGAGACCAAAGACAACAAGATGGAAGGCCTTGGAAGGGAGTCTCATTCTGTGCTTGCATTTTAATAAAACAAACAGAAGGGAAACATAATCTAAAGTAAAAAAAAGCATATTTCCCCCCAATGAATTTAAATTAAAAATACTTTATTTTTGGCCAAGTAGAAGCATAGATTCCCACCTAGGTATAACCTTGAGGGGTTTGTAAATCTCAAGACAAATGCCTACTCCCCAAGGGATAGGGCAGAAAAGTGAATTTGCTTACAATTTAAGAAAAATCATCCTCATTTCAAACTTGCCCACCCTAATGCATAGCAGACTTAAACAGAGGTAGCATTTGCAGAGACTTAAGGGAGAAAGGTTGGACCTAGGAATCAGAATAAAATCTCATTCATTTAAAAAAGGTAACGGTAAGTAGTTAAGACTGTAGAAAGCCACTGATTTCCATGCTGCTGCAAGAAAAAAAACGTTGAATATATAATAAATGTGTATTAAAACAAAATAAAAATAGAAATAAAATTGTGGAAGATTAGGTAAAATAAGAAAATGCATTTTAAGAACTAATAATTATTGAAGCCTCACTGAAACCATAAGGTATCTGTATTTAGATCCTTCTGAAAGTGAGAAACATTCTCTCTGCCTCTGTCTCACGCTTGCCCCCTCATTTACCTACATTTAAATTCACATTATTATAACCAAAGTCAGATGGGGAAGACAGGCAAGGAAATGCCAGGCTGCCAATGTTCTTTCTTACATAAAGCAACATCAATAGAAACTACAAACATTTTGGAAATAGTAACTTTTGGGTCATGGGCACATTTAATATTTAAAGAAAATGATCAGACAATCAGAAACAAAATATATTCTTTCTGAAATTTTAGCGAAGTCCGTCTTATCTAGACTTTCTCTTTATGGCCCTGCAACGTAATACTTTCATCAGAGAATTTTTTAAATCTTATCTTCTCAGAACTTTAAAAGGTATACCTTTTTAACTTAAAAAAGACTCTTCATGAGTAACAGCTAGGTCACATGCACACACCACGGACAGGAGAGTTGTAGGGAGCCTTGCTGAGAAGGGTTTCAGCAGCAAGGAACAGGGAATAAGATGGGGATTTAGGGAGTAAAGGAAACTCACTATTATTATATGCGTGTCTGAAACTGTCAAAGAGTAAAGATTGAATTAAAAAATGAAAACGAAATTAAAAAATATCTGAATTAGCCCTGGTCTCTGTCAGATTTTTTTTTTTGGAAATAGAGACTAAGGAATGAATCACTCATAAGAGACTTGTCAAGGCTAAGGGAATGTGTGAGAGAGGATGAGGTAGCTGCGGTGGAGTAGCTGTGGTAGCCACTGTCATTCAGTGCTGGCAGGAAGAGGCAAGAGTTGGACCTGAAACTCAGCACCAAGACTGCGATGGACCCTGTTGTCTCCAAAGATTCAAGCATCTCCAGGGAAAGGTCAGAGAAAGAAACACAGTTGCTTCTCTCTCTTCATGGCAAGAGCAGTTCCTTGCCCAAATGGCTAACAAATTCCAGAAGGAGTCTTTTTGATGCCCGTCTTCCTCTTGAAGGAGCTGCTGCTGCCAGGAGCAGATGTGTCTCATTGTCATGAAAAGTCTTAAGTTAATAATTTAAACATTTTAAATGTCATATTCTGAAGGTCTCTGAATGATCTGAAGAATACCCATCTAACTGAAATATATTTCTATAATCTAGAAAACCTAACTAATATGACTACAAGTTTGACTATTATAGATGATTGTCTATTAACCTATAGTTCTTTTTTTTTTTTTTTGATTTTTGAGACAGGGTTTCTCTGTAGCTTTTGGTTCCTGTCAGTTCTTAATTATACATTGCATTTTTAAATGAGTTGCACAAACACAATACCATAATCAAGAGCAGAAATATACATATAACAAAATTTACCTAAAATTTGTATCACTAGAACAAGATCCATACCAATGCAAAACTCTATAGCACTCTTCTGTGTTGTAGAATATTATTTTAAGGTGTGTTACATTTATGCTCTGAAACATTTGTTTAATGATGTAAAGATGTGTTGCTTCTGTTTATGCTGCATTTGTTTAACTCTGTGAAGCTGTGATTCTTTGCCTGTCTGAATCACCTGATGGTCTAATGAAAAGCTGAATGGCCAATAGCGAAGCAGGAGCAAGGATAGGCGGGGCTGGCAGTCAGAATAAATAGGAGGAGAAATCTGAGGCAAGGAACAAGAGGAGAAGAAGGAGGACACAAGGGGTCATCCATCCAGCCACCCAGCCATCCATGGAGTAAGAGTGAAAGAAAGATATACAGAAATAGAGAAAGGTAAAAGCCCAGAGGAAAAAGGTAGACAGGTTAATTAAAGTTGAGAAAAGCTGGCAATAAACAAGTCAAAATAAGGCCAGGCATAAATAAGAAAGAATAAAACTCTGTATGTGATTAATTTTGGAGCTGGGTGGTGGAGGGGCCCCCAACAGATCAAAAGAGTAAAGAGAAAAGAGTCAAAAGAGCAAATACTAAAAGACAAACAGCTATACTTCTGAGAACCAGAATAAAAATAGTCATGATATTTATAATGCAAATAATCCCATACTTACCATCATATCATAAATCATTCAAATACCCAGGTAGTGTAAAGGAGGGTGAAAACCAAAAATGGAAGCCTGGCAACTCCATATGGAGAATGCCTTAAATGAAAATTATCTTATTTTTGAATAAAGATGCCAGGTTTTCCCAAACCCATTTCTAAGATTAACAAAATTCCACACAAATTCTCAGTGGATTTGTAATGATGTACACTCAACCTAAACTGAATCTCACTGAGAATAATCAATTTGTAAGTAAAGATGAAAATTTAGAACAATAGCCTCACAAAGAATGGGCTTTTTCCTATTGTACCCCCTTGGTTTCTTATGGTTGTCTTATTGCTCTAACTCGAAATTCAAGTCCTATATTGAATGGTCATGCGAAGAGTGGACAACTTTGCCTTGTTCTCCATTTTAGTGGAATTGCTTTGAGTTTCTTTCCATTTAGTTTGATGTTGGTTGTCAGCTTGCTGTATATTGCTTTTATTATGTTTAGTTATGTCCCTTGTATCCCTGCTCTTTCCAAGACTTTTATTGTGAAGAGGTGTTGGATTTTGTCAAAGGCTTTTTCAGCATTTAATGAGATGATCATGTTCTTTTCCTTTCAGTTTATTTATATGGTGGATTACATATTGACAAATTTTCATATGTTGAACCATCCTTACATCTCCGCGATGAAGCCCACTTGGTCATGGTGGATGACCTTTTTGAAGTGCCCTTGTATTCAGATTCACAAAATTTTATTGAGATTTTTGCATCAATGTTCACGGGTAAAATTGGTCTGTGGTTCTCTTTCTTTGTTGAGTCTTTGGGGGTTTAGGATCAGGGTGACTGTGGCATCATAAAAAGAATTTGACAATGTTCTTTCTGTTTCCATTTTGTGGAATAATTTGAGGAGTATTGGTTTTAGCTTTTCTTTGAAAATCTGATAGAATTCTGCATTAAAACCATCTGTCCTTGGTTATATTTCTGCATTAAAACCATCTGGCCTTGGGCTTTTATGGGGAGGAGACTTTTCTATTTCCTAGGAAATATAGATCTATTTAAATTGTTTATCTAATCTTGATTTAACTTTTGTAAGTGGTATCTATCAAAAGATTTTGTCCATTTCTTTTAGGTTATCTGGAGTACAGATTTTTGACATATGATTCTGGATTTCCTCAGAGTCTGATGTTATGTCCCCATTTTTGTTTCTGATTTTGTTGATTTACCTTTTAGTTGGTCTGGGTAAAGGTTTGATGTGGGATTCCCTTCTGGATGCTGTGAATAAGATTGGTTAATAAAAAATATGTCTTGGGCCTGACAGGACAGAATAGAGGTAGGTGGGGAAAACTAAACTAAATGCTGGGAGAAAGAAGGCAGCGTCAAGAGACGCCATGTAGCTGCCAGGGGGGAAAGATGCAAGCTGACAGTTGGAACCTTGCTGGTAGGTCATAAACATCATGGTAAAATATAAAATAATAAAAATGGGTTAACTTAATATGCCAGAGCTTGCTAGGAATATGCTATAGTGATTGGCCGAGCAGTGATTTAATTAATACAGTTTCTGTATGGTTATTTCAGGAGTCTGGATGGCCGGGAAATGAAAAGGCAGCCTCCTCCAACAAAGGTTTATTTATTTTGTTGGGTTTCTCAAAGAACCGACTCCTTGTTCCATTGGTTCTTTGCGTTCTTCTTTGTCTGTGGTCAGATTGGTGCCTGGCCCAAAGCTGTCGGGGATGATTTATGTAGCAACTGATGGAAACAGATGCAGACCCACAGCTGAACGTTAGACAGAGTTTGGAGAATCCTGCAGAAGAGGGGGAGAATCTATTGTAGGAGCCAGAGGGGTCAAGTACACCACAAGAAAACTTACAGAATCAACTAACCTGGCCTCACAGGGGCTCACAGAGACTGAACCAACAACCAGGGAGCTTGCATGGAACTGACCTAGGCCCTCTGCATGTATGTTACAGCTGTGTAGCTTGTTCTTCTTGTGGGGACTCCTAGCAGTGGGAGCAGGGACATTCTCTAACTCTTACTGGCTTCTAGGACCCTACTCCTCATATTGGGTTGCCTTGCCCAGCCTTAATAAAAGGGGAGGTGCTTAGTCTTGCTACAACTTGAGTTGTCATGTTTTGTTGCTATCCATGGGAGGTCTGCCCTTTTCTGAATAGAAATGGAGGAGGAATATAGATGGAATGAGGAGGAATATAGAGGGGAAGTAGGAGAAACTGCAGCCGGGATATAAAAGAAACAAATTAATTAATTAATTAAAAACAGTAAAAATGGATTTTGTTCTAGTATACCATGCAATAATTTTAATATTAATAAGATAAAACAGGTGGTTCTGATGCACGAATGGAGTATTAGAATGATGGGGCAGAATGGATGTTCTGGAAGAAGGATGCATTAATAATAAGGTTGGGTGTGCATTCTTACTCATTACCTCAGAGTAAATACCAGCAGGGCTACAATCTAAACATTAAAATCACCCAGCATGAAGAGCCAAGCTGAGTGTGCAGCAGGATATTTTCAAATCGCAGAAAGGAAAGAAGTTTTTTAAAAGACACACATAACAGAATAACACATTCTGTTTATATACCAGCCCCCTTTCAGGTTGTTTCTATGATGACCCTTGAGGTTAGCTATGGCATCCACGCTTTCAGACTAAACTGGAACTAGGAAGGAGGGTAGGTGCTTCCAGGATGATATATTCCTTATCAAGTCTTAGATTATCTTGGCTCCACTTCATGGTGCATGATGTCCAATATCAGTGACAGCACCTCCCAGGAATCCAAGCCAGTCAGGCCTCTGTGTCACCAGCCTGCTGCTCTTGGAATCAGGGAGGCCCAAATCTCAGCAAGGGTGGGGGAGGAATGACCCAGTATCTGGTTAAAGTCATTTGTATTGTTCCCTTTCTAAAAAGAAAGAATACTGGGCTTCTGTCTAAACCAACATTTATTTTCTCTGAAATGACATATTTTGCTTCTTATTCATAGAAATAAACAACTAGCTGAGCAAACTTTCCCCAATAATTTCCAAAAATCTGTGACTATATAAAAAGCAATCACATTGTATTTCACTAAGGATATTGGTGATTAATGTCTAAAAGTTAAAATCTAAGACAGTAGATCATGTGGTTTCTATTCAGAGGCTCTTTCTTAACCATTGCATTCACTAACTGGTCGATTCCTGGGTCCTCTGCAAAGTTTAGGCAGCAAAGACCGTTGATCCCAGTCCCACAGCGACGGAGATAATTCTGGGATGACTAAATGGCAAAACAGGAAAGCCACGTTTCTGACCTTTAGAGATCAAATGTCATCCATTCTTCGTCACACCCGTGTGGCCTTGAGCAAACAGTCCCTGCCAGGCTGTTGGGTTGCCACTGACACAGTTATCAGGATCTTTTTAAAAAAAATACCAAGACAGCCATGCTCCAGAGCTCAGTGCTTCCAATCCAGTTTTCTTCCCATGTTTGTAAGGCCCAGGGACCATCTTGAGAGAAGGAACAATGGTGTGCCCAATTCAGATGACAGTGAGCTGGGCTGCTAAGTGGTAGTCACAACCATTACATTCTTGATTGAAGACAGCATCTACCATGAGCGTGTGCTTTTTCCCCTCACAGAGACAGTCAACCAAATCCTCAGGACATTGCTTCCCATTCTCTACCTTGCCATGCATCCTTGGAAAGTGACTGTGGCAGATACACCTACCTTGCATATTTTCCTGGACAGGAGTTTGGCTTCCAGATGATGAATATTCAATGTAATGGTAAAAAGAACATGGCCATAAAATTCCCATTGTGTTTTGTGCTATGTAGCATTCATTCTTTTTCTTGCAAACATCCCTCGTGACCTGTGATGGATGACTCTGCTGTGATTCTTCTGTGTCTCAAATCTTCAATTTAATGATTTTATGTCTCCTGAGTGAATACACAGACTGTGTTAGTCAGGACTCTCCAGAAACCTGGACCCCATAGAAACATGTGCCATTATACTGCTAGGCTATGTAGTTATGAAAACTGAAGAGACCCATGGTATTGGAGACTGAGGAAAGTTGAGGTGGAGGTTAATTTCAGGGCCTGGGAGCTGGAAGATCAATAATATACATTCAAATCCAAGTCAGAATGTCTGAGCACCCCGTGGGAACCATATCCCAGCTCAAT
Source organism: Neodon shergylaensis (assembly GCA_025134845.1). Lineage (NCBI taxonomy): Eukaryota > Metazoa > Chordata > Mammalia > Rodentia > Cricetidae > Neodon > Neodon shergylaensis. The sequence continues at coordinate 27,662,293 of JABTXL010005929.1, forward strand.
GGAGCATCGCTAGCTTCTTGCTCTTGTCCATCTTCAGTGGACTAGTTATGCCTGTCTACATTGCTGAGAACAGCTCCTCATTAGGCTGTCTACAGATCCCGTGCTTATCTCTTCTGGAAATATCCACAGATACAAACAGGAACTTCATTCTACCTGCTGTGCTCACGCTGCAGCCTAAGTTGACACAGAACTAGTCACCGTGTAGTCTGTAAAATGACTGTGATGAAAGCGTGGGGACCTGAGTATGTATTTCCAGCCACTGTGCAGAGTCTAGGTCTGGTAGTACACGTCAAAGCAAAGGGAGGGACAGGTGGATCCCTGGAGCTCACGTTCTAGGAAGTCCTGTCAGTGAGTGCCAGGCTTCTCATTGTCATCCTCCCTCCCTTCCTCTTTTTCTCTCTTTCCCCCCTCCCTCTATCTCTTCCTTCTCCTCTTCTTTCTCTTACCACCTCCTCCTCCACCTCTTCATCTTACATCTTCTCTTCTTCTCATCAGACTTGAATGTTTTTTATATGTGGCTACAGATCCATCATGGCTGCCTCTGTTGAGTTAGAAAGAGGCCGCTGACAACTACTTCTAGGGACATAGACATTTGTAAAACAGCAAACTCAGTTTACTCTGGTAAGCACTTCATTTCGAGGGGAGGGAACTAGCAACTGGATTATACACTAATTCCTTATGCTTCACTGAGCAATTTAAAGCTCAATGTGTGTGAATTAATATTTTCAGAGGGCACTGTGCACAATGTCCGGTTGTGCTTGAATGGAGACATTGGTGCAAGCCATGTGAAGTTATAAGCTGCTTGGAAGGCCACTGTCTGTTTTTTTATAGAGATGAGATTGCTTACCCATGTTTCCTGTGAAATAAGGCCAAGTCCCTGTTAGACTTTGTCACCTTGACACAGCTAGAGTCCTTTGGGAAGAGGAAACCTCCACTGAGAAAATGTCCCCACCAGATTGGCCTATGGGCAAGACTGCAGGGCCATTTTTAGTTAATGATTGATGTAGGCGGGCTCACTCAAGGCAATGCCACCCCTAGGAAGGTGATCCTGAACGGTTTAATAAAGGGTGAGAAAACCACGAGGACGAAGCTAGTAAGCAGTGTTCCTCCAAGGCCTCTGTGTCACTTCTTGTCTCTCGGTTCCTACCTGTTGTCCTGCCCCTTCTTTCTTCAGGGATGGACTGTGAGGTGGAAGTTGTAAGATGAAATAAACCCTTTCCTCCGGCAAGTTCCTTTTGGTCACGGTGTTTTATTATAGTGTTAAAAATCCTAACTAAGACAGGTCATTTCTAAGTTTTGTATCATATCTCAGCTTGTGTGTTCATGGCTCAGGAAAAACATGAGAAGGACACTGAGAGGTGGTTTCTTCTACAACTCCTCTTCGTTCTCATAAGTGGCACTTGCTACTGATCATCCTTCTGTGTGCAGGGTTTAGTGCACCTTCAGACTGTGAGTCCTGGAAGGAAGGTTCCATCTGTATTTGACTTTCCACATTTATCTGCACTATTTTGTACATGAACATTCAAAAGATACTGTCTTGATGTGTTCAACACAAACAAGCCTAGATGCTTTAGTGGTGTGTGTGTGTGTGTGTACATGATTGATGCCAAAATGATTCGGCGTAATAACCAGGCTAGCTTAATATGAAATAGTAAACTTTAATGAGCTTACAACACCAGGGATCCAGCAAAGTAACCGGAAGTACAAAAGGGACAGGCGGGGCTCACGCCCACCAGATTTATACGTAAACATTAGCCCGAGGCGAACACGCCCCTCATTGGGCTGGGCTTCCCCTACACATGATGGTTCTGGGAGAGTTACAAGTGGTGATACAACAAGATGGCAACATAAGAGGCAGTGATCCATGTAGGGGCATGTGGGAAAGCACCAAGGTCTTCAGGCAGCCAGAGACAAGAGAAAACACAAACTTTCCTTGGGGATGCAAGTGAGTGTCTTAGGATTGGCTACAGTACTCAGCTGTTGTCCTTTGGGGCTGGGGAAGACAGATGACCCCAGTACCCCCTGTAGAGACTGGTTCTAGGAACCACACTGTCTTAGTTAGGGCTGCTATTGCTGTGACGAAACCCCAGGACTAAAGGAACTGAGTGAGAGGGGAGGTTTTGTTTGACTTACACGTCCACATCACTGGTCATCATCGAAGGAAGTCAGGACAGGAACAGGTCTAGAACCTGGAGATAGGTGCTGATTGGTATAGAGGCCATGGAGGGGTGCTGCTTACTGACTTGTTCCCCATGACTTGCTCAGCTCGTATAGCACCCAGGACCATTTGCCCAGGGGTAGCCCAAACAAAATGGACTGGGTTATTCTCCATCAATCATTAATTAAGAAAATTCCCTACAGGTTTGCTTGCACTGAATCTTATGGAAGCATTTTCTCAGTTGAAGCACCAGTGACTCTAGCTTACTTCAAGTTGACATAAAATGCGCAAGCACAACCACGGTTACCAGAAATGCTTAAGTCTATCGTGGAAAATGGTGTAGCGTCTGCATATGGCCCATGCACACCCTCCCATGTGCTTAACCCATCTCTACATTGTTAATACCAGCTAATGCGATGTAAATAGTGATTGTTCAGTGTGGTTTAGGAGTTAGGATGAGAAGCATGACTGTATGTGTTCACTATACGTGCAATTCCCTTCACAGAGTCTCCATTCACATCTTGTTGGTTCTATGATGTGGAACTTGGGGTACACAGTCCTGGGGCTCTCTCTCCTGGGGTGGGTAGACCAGATGGAGAAAGATGGTTCCGAGCGGGTTAGTTTGCACATCAAAGTCATGCTTTTTGATTGAGTCTTTGTTGCCTCTAAATCTGGACTATTGAATAACCCAAGACAAAGTCAGAAGGTTTCCTTAAGATGTCAAAACATAATACATAATATCTATTAGAAATACACATGGGGCTGGAGAGATGGTTCAGTGGTTAAAAGCATTGCCTGCTCTTCCAAAGGTCCTGAGTTCAATTCTCAGCAACCACATGGTAACTCACAACCATCTGTAATGGGGTCTGGTGCCCTCTTCTGGCCTGCAGGCATACACACAGACAAAATATTGTATACATAATAAATAAATAAATATTTAAAAAAAGAAATACACGTGCACACACACAGAGAGAGAGAGAGAGAGAGAGAGAGAGAGAGAGAGAAAGAGAAGGAGGCTGACTCCACAGTTCTTCCATCATCTCTGAGAGGTGGCAGCTGCCAGGCTTGAGGACTGGTTACATGAGCCCCCAGCATTGTGGCGATAAGGGTAACTGGAGACATATTCCTGCTGCCCCTTGGGAGTGGGATCATTGGTCTGCACCATGGCACTCCCTAGATGAGATCACTGCATAAGCCATTCTGTTCTAAGTGATTCTGTTTGTAGATTTTAGAGAAAGAAAATGAACAAACTGAACAACTGAACCCTGACTTAGACCTCTGGGCGTTGGAAGAGAAGCCCACCGACTCTGCTATAGCGGGTGGTTGGGTCGCTTCAAAACCCACACACTTGTCTCTGCCTGGCAATGTGAGGACCTGGCCAGCAGACACAGGGCATGGATATGTGGATGAATTCAGTTCTGTGGATCTTCTCCACCTTTTTCTAATTTGGCCTTGGGTATTGTTTTGCTATTTTATGGATTTGAGTGCAATTAGTCACAATTAAAATCTGAAATCTCTAAGCTTGTTTGCAGTCCAATTTCATCTGAGGCGATAAAAATAAATAACTCACAGTGACTTTATTACTTATTTTTCTCATATCTGGGGAGGCAAAATTCTGAAGGGATCCTCTTTAAGACATCCATCCATAAGACAAGAGGATCTGCAGCGGTTTGGAAGTCCCATGACTCCAGTTCATTTTATTTGAACTGTGAGTGGCGTCTACAGACAGGAGATGGGGTGGGTTCCAATATGGGTGTGTACCAGGAATGTTTGTGTGCAGGGATCCCGTTACTTCTCCTTTTACAGAGGAGGAGAGGGCCAAAGGAACCACCGTGCTGTTACCATCCTGTGCTACCCTCCAGCCTCAGCATCTGAGTTTCTTCATAGTTAATATCCTCCACTTAGATTCCAAATTCCAAATGAATATGAGATAACTTCCTGAGATATAGTAATGTATGTCTAGACAATTCCTGGGAATCAAAAGGTGTAAAACTTTATTGTTAATCAAATCTTTATTTTCCTTACAAACAATAAAATATTTTAATAGAAATTAAAAATAAATAGTGAAAATTATTTTCTCATGTGAAGATACCACCATAAAGAAGAGAACATGGGTGAAGCAGGTCCCACTAAACCCACAACTTGTCAGGCATTGACACTGGCCTGCTCTGGCTCTAGAAAACAAGAAATACTGTTCACTGTGACTTACCAGCCTCAGGGGTTGCCGTGAGAAAAGACCAAGAGAAAACACAAGAGCTGGCTCAGCTTTGGGACCAAGAGTCCTTCTGTCTGCTATCTGAAAACTTGAGACACCTGGTGTATAATTAAGTCTGTGTCTGAAGGCTCATGAAGCTTTTCAGTCAGGGAACAATTGACTTCGGTCCTTCAGGTCAAGGTCCAAGGACCTGGAGATCTGGAATCTCAGTTCCAATGTGAGCAATGGGAAGAGAATTACCCCCTGCGTAGTGTTTTGTTCAGCTGAGGCCCTGGGTGGATCCGATGATGTCAGTTGAGGCTGGATGTTCCCACCGATTCAAACGTTGGTCTTTTCTAGACATTCTAGGGATGTTTGGACAGTTACACATTGATCTCAGGGGATACCTAGAATGAGATATGACATGGAATGTCCTTCTGTATAAGTGTTGCTTTTATTGGTTAACGAATAAATTTGTTTTGGTCAATGGCTTAGCAGACTAGAGCCAGGCAGGAAATAGAGAGAGAATAGGTAGAGTAAGGGAGACGCCTTGTAGCTGTTGAAGGAGAAGGACATGCTGGAACCTTACCCAGTAGGCCACAGCCTTGTGGTGAAACAGATTAATAGAAATGCGTTGATTTAAGGTATAAGAGTTGGCCAGGAATGTACCTAAGTTATTGGCCAATTAATGTTGTAATAAATATGATTTTGTTGTATATAATACTGTGTGGTTATTTGGTCTGGACGGCCGGGAATGAACGAGCAGTTTCTTTCCACATAGCTATAGACGTCTCTAAATCCCCACTTTCTGTCCTTTCTTTCTCTACCCCTCACCTTTCTCCTCACTGCCCTATGTATATTTATTGGAACTTTTGCATCCTGAGGGTCGGTTTGAGGCAGCCTGGTGCCTCTACTGAAGTAACTGACAGACAGCTACCAGGACTGCTGTGGAGAATGCTTGCCAAGTAGGATGTACGAGTTTCTCATTTTTAGATATAATAAATCTCAGAGCCTACAGACAGCATTTCCTTTCCCTATCAAAGTTTATCAAGAGGACCAGTTGATTCTGTTCTTAGAATAGCTTGCCACATCCTCCCATGTCTCTGTCCTTACTGACACCCTTACTTAGATCACACATCCAGGGCTGTGAGTTGAACCTCATTCATCCAAAAAGACTTGTTCCAGTCCAGCCCTCTGTGGTTATGAGTGGGCCCTTATTTGGGAATGGGACCTTAGATACAGTTGCATTAGGATAAGGTATTTCCAGATTCACTGAGTCCAGACGCAATAGAGAGAAGTTTGGAGTCGGATGGGAAGGGGGTGTATGCTGTGGCTGGCTGAAATGTAGAACCAAGCAGCATCTCTCTGCGCCAAGAAACGTGAATGTTACTGGCAAACACCAGAGTCTAGGAGAGACACGAACTGGTTCTCCCCCGCGGCCTCCAGAGGAAGCCAATGCTGCCAGCGTGTCCCCCTGGACCTCTCTCTAGTTGCCCAGTTGGTGGCAGTTTCTGACAGTTCTGGGAAGCTCTTGGCCCTAGTGACCATAGTGGCTTTGAAACCATCTTCTGCTTCCAGACACTCAACTTCAACGGTGGTTGATCACGGTGGCATCCTGCACTCTGTATTCAGCGCTGGTGTGATATTGAGGAAAGGGCTTGCAGACACAGGAGGGGAGGCCAAGAATTTGGAGATATTTTGAGCCCAGGAAGTGACTTTGATCTTTAAATCCACTGCATACTTGCTGAAAACATGGGGGCGTTCTTTTAAAATATCCTCTATTCTCTTACATCCGTCTAGGGCCTGCTATTCTGCCAAGACAACACGGGAGATCGGGAGACTGTATTCTTCCGTCAGCTGACTGGGCGATCGTTTCTCATGTCTCTGCCCTGTGGTCCGTCTGTCTTTCTCCTTCCCTCCGAACCTGATTGAAGGCTCCTCTTTGCTAAACACTCCTCAAGTCTCATTTTCTCTCTAAACGTGAGCCTTTTGAAATGAGCACCTCAGCCTGAAGATAGTTGAACTAGCGTCACCAAACAGAACTAAAAGCCCCATGTCCCCCTTGCCTTGGCAGACTGAGTGTTTTCTGAGGGTGCCTGAAATCATCACCCTCGGGTCTTTGCATACATGTTCCTAATTATTGTGCCCACAGTCATAAGCTCCACAGGCTGAATCTATAATTTACATGTCTGTGTGCTGAACCAATCATACATAGAGACCTGCACGAAGATGATCAGCGAACTCAGACTGCTTGCCCCTTTACAGAAAGCACAGGGAGGAACTGCGGACTTCCATACCCTCCAGCTCTGGTAGGTGGAATGCTTTGCTCTGAGCTTAGAGCTATACCAGGAAGATGGGAGTGTTCTTCTAGCTCAGTTTCTAGTCACTGGAGCCCCAGGACACTCTCTTTGCCAGACTCACCAGATGGTAAGTCTGTAGTCATGACCTTGGTGCTCCTTGCTGGAAAGGAAGGCCAGGTGTGGCACCAGCCGTGTCTCCATGTGTCTTAAGTGTCTCCCTGGCAGTCTGTCTGAAGTACATGCCTAGATACGCCAGATCACAGCATGGTGGATCCACGGGTCTGGGTGCACCTGGGAGGCTTGTGGCTCCATCGGTCTCTCTGCAGCTGCTGTCTACAAGGTCAGGGGAGGTGGGATGACTGGTGAGAGTGACACACAGTGTATCCTTGATGGTGCACCTCCTCAGGGGTCAGGAGAAACTGGGTGTGAGTGTGTGTATGTATGCGTGTGTGTGTGTGTGCGTGCATGCATGTCTGAGCTTGTGTGTGCGTGAGTGTGTGCATGCATGTGTGTGTGTGCATGCATGCGTGTGTGTGTGTGTGTGCCTGTGTGTGTACATAATAGCTACTTGATACTAGGCATTATCCTTTTCTTTCTGTTCTTTGAGATAGGGTCTCTTTATCAAGGTAGCCTAGGCTGACCATGAACTCAGACTCACAATAATCCCGCGTCTGCTTCTTGAGTGCTACAATAAAGAATATAAGCTACTGAGCCATTTTTCCTTATTTTTGTTTTTTTTTTGTTTGTTTTGAGATAAGGCTTCGTGTGCCCAGTTTGTCCTAGAACTTCTGAGTGCTCCTGACTTCAACTCCCAGATGCCAAGATTCCAGATATACCCTACCGTACCCAATTTTTATGATGCTGGAGATCAAACCCAGGGTCTTTTTTTGTGTGTGTGACAAGGTTTTTCTGTAGCTTTGGTGCCTGTCCTGGAACTCACTCTTGTAGACCAGGCTTGCCTTGAACTCACAGAGATCTGCCTGTCTCTGCCTCCCGAGTGCTGGGATTAAAGGTGTATGTCACCACCGCCTGGCCTCAAACCCAGGGTCTTGCACAGATAGGTAAGTAGCCTACCAAGTGAGCCCCTTTTGCTTTAAACACCCTCCCTTCCCAGTACCAAGTGTGGATGACACAAGCCAGGCCAGCAGTGTGAGCAACTGAGATTCTAAGGAATTTAAAGTGCAATCCGACACATCTGGATGCTGAGGGTCTGTGATGGCTAAGGATGTGAGAGGGGTCCATTGTATAGCGTCTCCCTCTGCTGAGTTATAGCAAATAGCAACCAACCAGAGTGTCCAGAGAAACTCACTTAGACAGTGAAAGAAAAGAATTCTCAATCTGTCTGTCAGTAGCAACATCTGTCACCAGACACAATGTTACAGGAAAAAAATCATAACAGAGGAAGAACAACGGAGATATTTTTGCCAAAAGTAGGACCCATTAATTTGTAATCATACCCATCCCTAGGTATAATCATATTTAAGAAACAGACACTATTAGATAGGTCATTTATTTTTATGGCAAACCAATTATTTTTGATGCTCATTTTGCTGAGGCCCATTTCGCATTCTCCTAGGAAGTCAATGACTAGACTCATCCCGTGTGTTCTTTGCAAGGGAAATCAAAGCACCGTAGGCTCGTGCCAGAGGAGAGGACTGCTGATGTCACACTTCAGAATGGCCATTGTGAGACAGACAGACGTACTGATGTCACACTTCAGAATGGCCATTGTGAGACAGACATACTGATGTCACACTTTAGAATGGCCTTTGTGAGACAGACAGACGTACTGATGTCACACTTCAGAATGGCCTTTGTGAGACAGACAGATGTACTCATTTGCACACAGCTTCCACAGGGGAAAACGGGGACATCTGCAGACTTGCATGGTACATCCCCAGCTTCCATTGCATGCACTATGTAGCACCCACATGCGGTTTTAGATCTGAGATTTTCATGCACGATCAAGTTGAGGTAGTGTGGCTTGAGAATATTCCTTCCAAACCAGGGATGGTTTTATACACCCTGACCACAGTCTTCAGTGTCTGGGGTCACCACTGGTGAGCAACCTACTGGCATCTTGAACATCAAGACCAAGCCTGCTGCTGAACACCCACCACATCCAGGAGAGTCTCCACAGCAGAAAGTCCTGCAGCCAGAAACGTGTCAAGTGCTGAGCCAGAGGTGCCTGGCTCTCAGGAAGTTTTATCTTCCCTGTGACAAAAGCCTTTAGGAAACCTCCCCCTCATTTTGCCTGGAACAGCCAAAATGTCAGGACAGGGTAGTTTATTTCAGAAGGACTTCCCCCTCAATTCTGCAGAATAGAGACATTGTGTCCAGCCTAGGACTGCGACTTCTGTAGTCTGTGACAGGTGGTTTGACAGCCTGTGCTTCATTCACTGGCATTTCCTCGGTACTAATCTTTAACTAACAACACTTGCTTACATGGTGGCCAGGTTTCCCTACCATTCGGAAGAGGAAAAGTGAGGAAGCAAAGAAGAAAAGGAGAAAAATGTGTGCTCATCTTAAACATGTTGACATGTTTCCGTAAACAGAGCACAGTTAATTAGCTCGGAGGCTGAGAAGACAGGTGTTTAAAAATATGAAATATTACAGCATCCGAGGGCCTCCAAGCCTGATTATTGGAAATTATTTTTAGAATAATTCTATTGCATCAACATAACAAACGGGAATGACCCCAGTGAGAGACACAATGGCTCCCCTCCAATCCCACCTACCTCAGTAAAGAATAAACCTTGGTCTAGAAAACAATCCCAAATGACTTGTTCCTAATTTGACAGGGTATTGCTGGCTATTGGGCATGTGTAGTAGTAGGAGCGGCGGGGCTGCTTCCCCAGCACCCCGGCCGCCTGCTAGCTTATGCCCCGAAATAATTACACGGACACTGTATTCTTTTAAACACTGCTTGGCCCATTAACTCTAGCCCTTACAGGCTAATTCTCATATCCCGAACAACCCATCTCTAATAATCTGTGTAGCATCAGTCTTACTGGGAAAGATTCAGCATGTCTGACCTGGCGGCTTGCTCCATCGCATCTGCCTCTGAGAGGAGCTGCATGGTTTCTGAGCTCACTTCCTCTTCCTCCCAGCATTCTGTTCTGTTTACTCCTCCCACCTATATTTTAACCTATGAGGGCCAAGCAGTTTCTTTATTATAATTAACCAATGACCTTCCTCCATCATTTCCCCTTTTTCTGTTTAAACAAAAAGGAAGGGAGGCTTTAACTTTAACATAGCAAAATTACGTATAACAAAACAGTTATCAAGTAAAAATTACGATATTTATATCTATTTTATCTTTATCATAACTAAGGAAAACTATAACTATAACTATCTATCTATTCTTCAACTCCATCAAAGACTCCAGAAGAATACAATATTACCTAAGCAAACAAAAAGTAAGCAATTTTCAAAACTCTAGAAATGACAGAGACATCTCGCTGCCTGGACAGTCACCCAAAGTTCTTTTGTACCATTGGGGCATCCATCTTCAGCCGTCAGGCCCATAGTATCCAGAGACGTTTCCATGAAGCAGGAAATTTCAAAGGCAGTTCAGTCACTATCTGCTGTGTCCTGCAGAATGTCTCACAGACTCTTTCATAAGTCAGGAACCCCGAAAGATCATCTCACCTTTAGGCAAGTTCAGCAGTCCTCTCTCTGCGGGTTCTCTGTGTCCAGTTTATGCAACAGTCCAGGCAAGAGCAGTTTCTTGCCCAAATGCCTAATCAACTCCATAAGGATCCTCTTCGATGCCCATCTTCTTCTTGAAGTAGATTGGTGCTGCCAGGAGCAGAGTGTCTCATTATCATGAAAAACCCTAAGTTATTAAAACATTTAAAATGCCATATTCTATAATCTTTGAAAAATATGAAGAATACCTATCTAAAATATATCTATGTACATCTAGAAAATCTTAACTAACATGACTAAAAGCTTGACTTTATTGATTATCCATTAACAACCTATATACATTACATTTTTAAGTGAACTACACAATCACAATACCTTAATAAAGATCAGAAACACATATACATATAACAAAATTGACCTTAAATTTAAATCACTAAAGCAAAATCCATATCAATGTAAATTATTCATATCTATATCAGGCATAGCTGTCTTGGTTAGTTTTATGTCATCTTGACACAAGCTAGAGTCATCTGAAAGGAGGGAACCCTCATTTGAGAAAAATGCTTCCGTATGATCCAGCTGTAGGGCATTTTCTTAATTAGTGATAGACGGAGGAGGCCCAGCCCGTTATGGGTGGTGCCATCCCTGGGCTGGTGGTGCTAGGTTCTGTAAGAAAGCAGACTGAGAAAGTCATTAGGAGTGAGCTATTATGTAGTACCCCTCCATGGCTTCTGCATTGTCTTCTGCCTCCATGCTCCTGCCCTGTTTGAGTTCCTGTTCTGACTTCCTTTGATGATGAACAGTGCAGTGAAAATATAAACCAAATAAACCCTTTCCTCCCCAACTTGCTTTTTTGGTCATGGTGATTCATCATTGCAATTGTAACTCTAATTAAGACAATAGCTATCTATTAATAGTTTTGTATTTTATTTTATTTTATTTTATTTTATTTTATTTTATTTTATTTTATTT
>JABTXL010005929.1:27674614-27731992 GCA_025134845.1 Neodon shergylaensis
CATTGGTTACCAGGACGGTGGAGTTATTGATGTGATGGACCTGACCGTGTTTAGGGGAGGATTGTGGAAAAACTTTGGAACTTTGAGTGAGAAGAGCTGTTGAGTGTTGAGAGCTCTGTGGGATGTTCTATGGGAGCTTGGAAGACTGGAATGTTGAGAGCAGTGCTGGCAATAGAGGCCTGGACCATGAAGCTTCAGAGTGAAGTTTAAAGACTCTCCTGGGACCTTTTGATTTTTGAATTAGTTGTCTGTGGTTCTGGTTAACTGGGGCTGAAGAATCAGCTGTGATTAACAAGGTAGCAGAACCACTAAAGTGGAAACCCTTGCTTTGCTAGATGCTCAGTGCTGGTCAACTGAGAGATTAAATGGCGATTTAAGCAGGTCTCTTAGTCGCCGAGGTGAAATCTGGAAATTGTTTCCTTAGGACCAGCACACTGAAGCTGTGGTCCAGAGGTGGCCAACCTTGTACCCTGTGTAGGCAGCTGAAACTGGTCATGTGTAAAAGTCACCCACGTGGTGCTGGTTTTGAAGGCATAGAATGTTATGGAAAGCAGCTAAGCCATGGCTGGGCGAGAGGCCAGGAGGCCCCTGGTGAAGGCGCAGCTTCAGTAGCAGTGGAAGACCCAGGATTAAAGGGGTCATGCAGAGAACTGAGAATCAAGTCTTGGCACCATGAAGAGATCTCAGGAGAGGCTGTTGGTAAAAGTGCAGTAGCATTTTGGAGATGCCAATACCAAGGGAAGACCACCAGGAATAGCAGAAGCCAGGGAATGGAGCCGACTCTAGCATGGAGGACAAGCTGTGGAATGCAGGAGGAGCCAGAGCAGTGGCCATGCCTTTGGAGGATCCCAGAAGATCTTGACTGGGTCCAAGACATCAGAGGGATTTGCATATTTGGAGTTAGGTTTTGCTTTGTTCAGACTGTGACTAAGTCTCGGTTCTTTCTTCTTGAAGAAAGTACTTAATTTTTATTTTATAGAAGCCCACAGTTGAGAAACTTTTAAAAGATTTTGGTGTTTTTTTTAAAAGGGTCTGGGCTTTTAAGGTGTTTGAATTTGTGAAGGATGTGGACTTTTAAAGATACTTATGCTTTATGTTGAGATTTTAATATTACATGCCATCCTGGGGATAAATGATAAAGGAAAGATTCTAATTGAAAAGTGAGGTGTTTGTGTGTTGACAAGGGGTCAGTTGACAAGTTGTTAGTTTCATGACAACTTGACACAAGGTAGAGTCAGCTGAGAGGAGGGAACCTCAATTAAGAAAATGCCTCCATAAGATCAGGCTGTAGACAAGTCTATAAGGCATTTTATTAATTGTGTGGGAAGGTCCAGTCCACTGTGATTGGTGCCTTCCCTAGGCTGGTGGCCCTGAGTTCTCTAAGAAAGCAGTCTGAGCAAGCCAGTAAGCAGCCCTCCTCCATGACCTCTGCATCAACTACCACCTCCTGGTTCCTGCCTGTTTGGGTTTCTGTCCTGACTCCCTTCAGTGATCCACTATGGATATGTAAGCGTAAGTCAATAAGCCCATTCTTCTCTACTTGCTTTTGGTTTTGGGGTCTCATCACGGCAATCGTGACCCTGGCTAGAGCACCTTTATGTTTAGTCCTTCTCTTCGTTGCCTTCTCTTGCTTAGGTGCGTAAGAGGATGGATTCCTCTTGTGCTTTGCACTCAATGCTATTTCTAAAAACTTAGTAAGGCTAATAAAAATGCACAATTCCAGGAAACATGTCTCTTGGTTTTACATTTAATAAGGATGTGAACTTGGACTTCCTGCTTCCAGGTAGAACTGAGATCACAAAGAGATAATGGCTGGGCATCTGGCATCCGTTATTAGCAACCAACACAATAAAAGTCATATGTGAGTCATGCTGGAGAATAATTGGCAGCTGAGTGAGTAATTTCTTGAACCATTTACATCATTTTAGAAAGTCTTATTTCTCTGCTGTCCAATCCTGTCTCACATTTACAACTGCATTTTGTCAATGAAGTCCTGGCTTACTATCCCTGTGGAAGATGGAGAATGGAGACAAGAAAACACTTTCAAAAGTTCAAAGTACGATAGATTTCTGGTAACAGCTCATGAGCACCTGCATCATCCATCCCCCCCCCCCCGCCTCTACAACATCCGGAAAATATCTTTTGAACAAAATTCAAGAGCGTGAAGAAGCATGTGGGGGTAAAGAGGGGGGTTTAGTTTGGTTTAGTTGGATACATCTAGGCTGGGCCTGATAGCAGTGGTGTCTTCAGGAGTAAGGACCATTGCAGCTTTTATCCAACACTGGCTAAGATGACATCAGTCAATCTATGGTGCTCTTGACAGAGAATATATTCCAGAATTTACCATTTGTAACTGGGAATCTCTCAAGGGTCTCCTCCTGCTTGTCAGAGAGAAATTTCCCAAAAAGTCCTACTTGAAAATGAATCTGAATTGAGAGGATGGGGGAGTCATGGAGAATTATATCAGATGTTCAACTTCTGCAGTCAGTCCCCCTCCATAACTATGGGATGGTAACCTTGCCTACGTAGCCGCTTTCTGAGCTTCCACAGCCCAAGCTGTAGGATGGGTATTATATATTCAATCCAGTCGATATGATAAATACTCTGGCAAAAAGCAACTTATGGGAGAAAATAGATTATTTTGGCTTACAAATCCTGGTCGCAGTTGGTTGCTGTGGGGAAATCAAGGCAGGAACGTCACAGTCACACCACGTGTCTCATCAAAGCAAGAGAAATGAACGCACATGTTCACTTGCTGGACAGCTCACTCACTTTCTTTGCTCTTTTTTCTTTCTTTTTCCTTTTCCTTTTCTTTTTTTTTTCAAGAGATATATAACACTTTTATTTCCCAATACGAAGTTTTAAAAAAAATCTATTTGCCATTCATGAACACATTGACTGCAATACAAACCAAATTCAAGTGCACAACACAGTTTCTACACTAAGGGCTATTTTCTGTGTGACAATATTTTCTATAATTTATTATATTATGTTTCCAGAGATTTAAATTTTATTTTTTTTCTGTTTCTTTTTTTTAATTTATTTATTTTTTATTTATTTATAAAAGATTTCTGTCTCTTCCCCGCCACTGCCTTCCATTTCCCTCCCCCTCCCCCAATCAAGTCTCCCTCCCTCGTAAGCCCAAAGAGCAATCAGGGTTCCCTGCCCTGTGGGAAGTCCAAGGACCTCCCACCTCCATCCAGGTCTAGCAAGGTAAGCATCTAAACTGCCTAGGCTCCCACAAAGCCAGTACGTGCAGTAGGATCAAAAACCCATTGCCATGGCTGGAGAGATGGCTCAGAGGTTAAGAGCACTGACTGCTCTTCCAGAGGTCCTGATTTCAATTCCCAGCATCCACATGGTGGCTCACAGCCATCTGTAATGAGATCTGGTGTCCTCTTCTGGCATACAGACAGACAGAACACTGTATACATAATAAATAAATAAATAAATAAATAAATAAATAAATAAATCTTTAAAAAAATGCATAGTTTAAAAAAAACCCATTGCCAATGTTCTTGAGTTCTCCGTAGTCCTCATTGTCTGCTATATTCAGCGAGCCTGGTTTTATCCCAGGCTTTTTCATACCCAGGCCAGCTGGTCTTGCTGGAGAGGTTGTGGAGAAAGGGGTACACTCATCCATTGCTGGTGGGAATGCAAACTTGTGCAACCACTTTGGAAAGCAGTGTGGTGGTTTCTCAGGAAATTTGGGATCAACCTACCCCTGGACCCAGCAATACCACTCTTGAGAATATACCCAAGAGAGGCCTTATCATACAACAAAAATATATGCTCAACTATGTTCATAGCAGCATTGTTTGCAATAGCCAGAACCTGGAAACAACCTAGATGCCCATCAATGGAAGAATGGATGAAGAAAGTATGGAATATATACATATTAGAGTACTAATCAGCAGTAAAAAACAAGGACTTCTCGAATTTTGCAGGCAAATGGATGGAAATAGAAAACACTATCCTGAGTGAGATAAGCCAGACCCAAAAAGAGGAACATGGGATGTACTCACTCATATTGGGTTTCTAGCCATAAATAAAGGACATTGAGCCTATAATTAGTGATCCTAGAGAAGCTAAATAAGAAAGAGAACCCAAAGAAAAACATATAGGCATCCTCCTGAATATTAACCTTCAGCAGGCGATGAAATGAGACAGAGACAGAGATCCTTTTCTTTTTTTTAAAGACAGTTTTTTTTTTTCTGTGTAACAGTCTTGGCTGTTCTAGAACTCTCTTTGTAGACCAGGCTGGCCTCGAACTCACAGAGATGAGATCCACCTGCCTCTCCCTTCCAAGTACTGGGATTAAAGGTGTGCATCACCACTTCCCAGCTCTCTACTCTTATATAGGTAAGGGTTCCCTGTTGTAATAAGAGCGGCGGGGCTGCATCCCCAGCACCCCGGCCACCTGACTAGCTTATGTCCTGAAATAACAACACACAAATTGTATTCATTTAAACACTGCTTGGCCCATTAGCTCTAGCCCTTACTGGCTAATTCTGATATCCCTATCAACCCATCTCTAATAAACTGTGTAGCACCGGTCTTACCGGGAAAGATTCAGCATGTCTGACCTGGCGGCTTGCTTCATCGCGTGCGTCTGCTAGGGAGAGAGGAGCTCACTTCCTCTTCCTCCCAGCATTCTGTTCTGCCTACTCCACCCACCTAAGGGATAGCCTATCAAAATGGGCCAAGGCAGTTTGTTTATTACCAATGACCTTCCTCCATCAGTTCCCTGACTAGGGAATGATGCCAAGCACAGTGGACTGGATCTTTGCACACAAATTAACTTAGCTGTGACCATTCCTCACAGACGGGCCCACTATAGCCAATCCCACTGAGACTCTCTTCTCAGCTGGTTCTGAGTTATGTCAGCTTGGCAATCAAAGCTCACTGTTGCATTGAGAGTAATGGCAGTCTTCCTAAGGCCACATGGCTGGAGAGACTGCGAGAGTTCCTTTGAGGAAGTATTCATTGCACAGGAAGAAACAAAGTAAGAGCATGGTGAGCGTGACTATCGCGTGAATCATGTCAGCAGCTGTTTCTATGGGTTTCCTTTTAACTCACGTATCTTCAGGTATTCGGGGAAAGTCTCCATCATGCTTCACAAAGTGGTAAAGTTACCTATCCTTTAGCAAAGATGTCTGTCTGTTTTCCTGTCTTAAAATCAGTGCACATAGAATTCTAATTTTTATTTCAATGGCCTTTTCTGCCTTTGTTATATTTTGTAATCCAAATACAAAATAATACACTATATTTTGTAATCTAAATACAAAATACACTATATTTTATTGCTTTAAAACCCCATAAAACTTATGAAAGTAGGTGCTACTTCTGTGTTGCTGTGCCAGAACGCCATGACCAAGGCAGCGGATAGAAGGACGAAATGATGTGAAGCTTACAGTCCCAGAGGGTTAGAGTCCACCATGGAGGCAGCATGGCACCAGGCAGACAGGCATGGCACTGGTCTAAGAATGCTCACATCTCGATTCTCAAGCAGGAGGCAGAGGGGAGCACCTGGAATGAAGCAAGACTTTTAATTCTCAAAGCCCATTCCCAGAAACACCCCTCCTTCGGCAAGGTCACACCTCTTTATCCTTCCCAAAGAGCACCACCTGAGGACCAACCACTCAAATGTCCGAGAGTCACTGAGAAACCTCATTCAAATCACTGCAGCAGGCTCACTCTCAGACATCCACTAACACAAACAAAGTCTAAAACGAATGGCCCAGTATTTTTGACATATATGCATTTTCTTTACATCCCCTGTTGCCATTAGAAATCACGCAACATTTTTATTTTCCTATTTATCTGTTTCCTTTACTAAAATGCAAAGCTGAGGAGAGCAAAGACTGTTGGACTTGTTCCCCAGTGTGCCTTTGTTACCCTGGACATATTACATAAATACTGAGATGAATATTCAATAAGTGAACTCTGAAATGGGCATTTTTATTACTTGGCTAAATATGTGCTCACAGCCTCAGTGCCCTCCTGCTTTTATTATTTATCTTGTCAGATGTGACATTTCCAATGTAATCTATTCGTACCATCACTTGGTGAATATGTAATTTTCATCACACTGTGCTTTAATACTAATCAGAAGGAAAAGACTCCTTTATGAATGCTCACTTGAACTTGGTCATGTCTGGTGTTTGCAGAGTGAGGCTGGGGGGACTGAGTTGACACAGACCAGGGCAAAATAGGGAAGATCAAATCCAATCTAATCAGTGGAGAAAACGGAGCAAGTTCAAAGTCAAAGCTAGCATTTGAAGGATTGATAAAATGTCCAAGCCTTTGGTGAGGTTATTCTGGAACAATGAGGAGAACACAAAGAACACAGGAACAACAAAGAACATACTAAGCACAAGATGTAGCAGGTGCTTAGGGTCACAGGGCATAGGATCCCTACAGACCCAAATCTTAGACTGGACAGTTTTACAGCAAGTATAACTTTGGAAATTAACTCCAGAAGAAATAAAAGCTCAAAACAAACCATTAATGATTAAGATTTTTGTATGACCTCATTCTAAGGTTAGGAGAGACTGAAAGAAATTCTTAGCTCATTTTACCGCAACACAAAACTTGACAGCAGAATACGTCAACCTATCCTAAAAACACCAAGTAGACAGCAGGATCCAGCTCTCACTGTTTACAAAAACTGGAAGCAAAAGGAAAACAGATGGGACTCTTTAATCTGATTTTTTTATAAAAAAAAGCCCAAACAAAGATAAGCATGAAGGAAATAAACAGAGAACGCGGATCCTCATGGATAAGGCTGAGCAGGAGTGTAGGGCTTCGCTGACTCGTGGGTCCACAGAAGGCCTCGGCCTTTGGCAGGACATTGCTCTTTAGACACAAGCCTCTGGATGGGTTAGAGCGAGTGGGCTGACCCCAGCTTTAGAGGACCCAAATTCTATCACGGCAAGGCCAGACTCCTGTGCAGGCATCCAGAGAGAGAGAGAGACAGAAAAAAGAGAGATGGAGACAGAGAGACAGAGACAGAAGAATGGATAGAGACACTCAGAGAAAAAGAGACAGAGACAAATGATTTGAATCACTAATTATGAGAGAACTAATCCCATTCACAGAAAGTCAGAACTCAGGAGGCAGAGGCAGGTCCATACGTGTGAGTCTGAGCTGCACAAAAGGTTCAGGACCACTAAGTGCTACATAGTGTAAAAGTGTAAATAGATCTGTCTAAAAAGTAAATAGATTATTTATTTGCTTAATTAATTAATTAACCAAAATTAAAAGCAAGATGACTTCATATTCCCACGGCAACAATCAAGGACATATCTTCCAAGAACAGTGTATTTATGTTTGTAAGACAAGACTCAAGTGCTTTACAGTTTCCTATTGGAGTGTTAAGGAGAGAAATGCAGACCCTCTATAGACAGCACCTGAACAAGGCACCCAGTCAACCCCTGCAGACAGCACCTGGGCATGGTACCCAGTCACCCCCTGCAGACAGCATCTGGGCATGGTACCCAGTTACCCCCTACAGACAGCACCTGGGCATGGTACCCAGTCACCCCCTGCAGACAGCACCTGGGCATGGTACTCAGTTACCCCCTGCAGACAGCACCCTGGCATGGCACCTAATAACCCTCTGCAGATAGCACTTTGGGCATGGTACCCAGTCACCCCCTGCAGACAGCACCCTTGGCAGGACACCCAGTCACCCCCTGCAGACAGCACGTGGGTATGGTACCCAGTCACCTGCCCATCTTAAAGTTCTTCAAAAAAAATTTCTTGAAAGTCTAAACTTGATCTCAATGTTAACTGTCTTTAAACACTTGATTTGAATGAACTTTTCCACTCTTTGGTATTTCTGATTGGCTCTACACAGAGTTCTCGGTTCCTTGTTTTGATTTCAAGCAGAAATCACCGAAGCGGCATACCAACCACAAGGAAGCCTATTGGGATGTTAGATAACACTAACTGCTGGTCCAAACCATTTCCGCTCAACCAGCAAAATACCTGCAGGGACACCTTAGCTACTATTGTGGAACTGCGCTCTTAGAACAGAAACCTCCCCTCCTGGGGAGGAAAGGGACTCCTAAAAGTCAGGAAATACACAGTTCCAGAAAGCTCACAAGACATGCTCTTGATGCTCACCAAGTCCCACGGTTCACAGGACTCCTCCAGAGGCTGGAGAGTTGCTGGAGAGAGAAGATTCACCATCGGAACTGCCTGAAAGTTGGGCGGGCAGCTCCCGAGATACAGCTTGTGTGCGCCGTCACCTATACTGGGGTGGGCTTTCGGGTGACACGACTGTCTTCCTGTCACCCGTGCTCCTGTAGTAACCCAATACACTTAAAGTTTTGCCATACTGCACGTGGGTGGGACATTTCTTTCATTTTGGGATGAATAGATATTTGTCAGAATGAACCTCAAATCACCAAACGGTATTAACTTATAGCCTGTTCCAACTCATTTCCTTGTTTCTGTTTGTACCCAAATGTCCTTTCTGACTAAGGTGTCACATCCGGGAGGGCGGTGGGTTGCTTACGAAAGACAAGCGTTTCTTGTGTAGTCCCCCGATAGCCTCAACTGTGACATTCGCCTACAAGTTGCCTGGTGATACGTGGTTTAGTCAAAGCCCCAGGGATATAGACGCACGGTTTGACAGGGAGGAGATTGGAAGGCAATGAGCTATCCTACTAAGGGAAGAAGTGTCAGGAAGCCACGGGCACTGTCTGAGCAGACTGGGAACAGGCAATTCACCAGAAAACAGGGACCCTGAGGAAAGAAGTCAGGCAGCAAAGACAAGACTCCTTCTGGGTCAGTTCTTCGCTCCACTGACTACTGCCATTGTTCACCAATGCAGACTTTCAAAAGCTGAGGACAAGAGGAAAGATTGGGGGCTGGAACTCACCTGGGTTGATCTTTCAGATAAAAGGCATTAGCTTCTCTGGGTCACTGACCTAGCGCAGACTGGGTGGCACCTCTGCCAGCCCTGGCTCCGTGCAAAGGGATGCTGCAGGCTGCAGAGATTAGGCCTCTTGTAATAAAATCAGCCCTGCAAGCCGTTCCGGAGACTCACGATAGGGATCACTACCCAAATTAATTTGCTAGCGAATAAAGAATGGGATGCCAAAATCAACAAGAGAGGGCCGCCAGCTGTAGGCTGCAAGGCTTCTTGTTCCCCTTTGTTCTGGAGGCTGCAGCTTGGTCTTTTCTAAACCACAATGACTTAATTTTTCTCATGTATTTATTTGGGGGCTTTCATAATAAGATTTTATTTTTGAGTTTAATGTTTTTATCTTTAAATGATAATTTTCCAGGTTGATAGGTTACAGGGTGGTATTTTTCGATACTGTAGAATGAATGATTATGCCAGGTAGTTGGCATAGTCTTCACCTCACTCACACAGTTGCCATTTTTTAAAATTAACTTTTCAGGTTAATATTGTAAGTAAATTAGTTTCATTATACTGCTTTCTTTTTCTTTTTAGATTTTAATATTGCATGTGTGTGCGCACGCGTATGCGTGTATGTGCATGTGTGGGTACATGTGTGCGCATGTGTGCATGTGTGTGCACTGTGTGCGTGTGTATGCATGTGTGTGCGTGCATATGTGTGTGGTCAGAGGACAACTTCGTGGAGCTTTTCAAGTCTGGATTATATTACTTAATATGATGATTTCCGGTTTCATCAAGTTTCCTGTAAATGTTACAACTTTTTTTCCCTTATGACTGAATAAAATCCCATGATGTGTGTGTACCATGTTTCACAGCCTATCCCTATGACTGAATGAAATCCCATGTTGTGTGTGTACCATGTATCACAGCCTGTCCTTTCGTCTGTTTGGACAACTGGGCTGGTTGGTTTGTCAGCTCTCACCAACAGTGCAGCTACAGACATGGGTGTGCAGGTGTCTCTGTAATGTGTTCCCTGGAAGTCCTCTGGGTGTCGCTCCTGTGAGAAATAGGACATCGGTACTGCAGAGACAACTCAGCGGTTAAGACTGTGTGCTGTTGCGGCAGAGGACCCGAGTTCATTTCCTAGGAACCACAACTCGCAGCTCACAGCAGCTTGTAAACTCCAGCACACAGACACACATATACAAATAAAATAAATCTTTAAAAAGTAAATAAAAAATATATATCATATTTTAATATAAATATTCTGTTTCCAATACCAGAGATTCCTTAGACTTAAATTTCCCAGCTCTGGGCCTGTCTTCCCCAGCAACTGGCCCCTGAGTACTTTTAGTGTTGCTTTGTCAACTAAGTCAACTAAAATCTACAGTCAACTGCGTGGTTCAGCCCACAATTCAGGGGAGGGAAGGGCGCCCAGAACCCTGGGTATTCACCCAATAAATCTCTGTGACCTTGGAGTGAGTGCTGAACTGAGAGGAAGTGAAACTGAACCCTAGAGTCAGGAGTCTTGGGAGAGGGCTATCCTAGACAGCATGAAGTGTCTACCTCTCTGAAGGCCCAGACACTGGGGAAGACAGAGCCCGAGGAATTCCAGTTAGGACAATAGAACCCACTGCTGCGCACCAAAGCATCTCAGCGGCCATGTTTGTCATGAGGAGACTCGGGGTCTCCTGAATCTCCTCTTACGGAGAAGGCCATGCTTATTGCAGTGTAGAGCATCAGTGCAGGGTCTTATTGGAGCTCTGAGTGTAGGCTTGGGAGAAACTCCACACTGATTTCCATGTGACTGCTTCTGCTCACGCGTTCACTGGCAGCGAACAAGGAAGGGTCCTCTCTCCCATCCCTCTCTTAGCACATTTATCATTGGTGTATAAAAAATCTAGTTTTTAAATGTCCATTTCTTTAGCTCAATAACTTATTAAAAGTACTTATTTGTTTTAGGAGATTTCCACTGGCGTCTTTAGGGACTTTTAAACAAAGCATCATGGTGTCTATAAAAGGTGAGCCAACTTCTCCCTTCCTCATCTCCAGCTGGCTAGGATTCCCAGAACTGTGTGAAAAAGACTGCAGAGAGTGGTTGCCCTTGTCTCACTCAGATTTTAAAGAAACGCTTTCAGGGTTTTTGCTACAGTTACCACAATGGTGACTGTAGCTTTGTCATATACATGTCTGTCATGTATGTATGTATACATGCTTGCATATGTGTGTGTGCGCACGCGCACATGTGTGTGTGTGTATGTGCGTGTGTATTATGTCCACCATGTTGAAGCTTGCATCTTCTGTTCTTTTAAACTGAAGGGATGTTGAACTTCATTGGAGACCATCCACGTCTGTCGAGACAGTCATGTGATCTCATCCTCCAGTCTGTTGACTGCTGTGTCTCACAGTTTCTCTCTGAAACTGACCCTGGCCACCATACCTGGATCACAGAGGCTGAGAAGAAAGGCTCCTCCTTCACCGTCCACCTGACTATCACCAAGGCTCACAACCGGGGTGGTCTATGAATGCGTCCTGGGGGTGGGACTCCCATCTCTCATCTGACTTCCATTTCTGTTCCACTGGTCAGAGAGTTGAAGCTCTGTTCAGCTTGCTTCTTATCAGTACACTGTTTTTCCTCGGCACTTTCCAGTTATCTTTCTGCTTCCTTGTTGAATTCCCAAGACTCTTCCTTGCTTCCTGTCTTGGGATTAAAATCTACTTTTAAAAATATGACTCAATTTGCCAGGTCACACAGAGGCGGTCTCTACTAATCAAGTTCATGCTGCTTCTATCAAGGAGTCCTCCTTGAACCACCAGCCTCCTGACAACATGCCAGGACAACACTGGACAAATTTCCAGTAGGGCCTCTGTCTGTCTGTATGTCTGTCTTGTGTCCATAGCCTCTGTCTGTCTGTCCTGTATCCCAGAGCCTCTGTCTGTCTTGTATCCATAGCCTCTGTCTGTCTGTCCTGTATCCCAGAGCCTCTGTCTGTCTGTCTTGTATCCATAGCTTCTGTCAGTCTGTCTGTCTTGTATCCCACTTGACAGTAAATAGGGATCTCCAGAGTTTATCATTTAAGGGGAGGAGAAACAGCAAAGTAAATGGAAATGCTGGGCACCTTGTAAAAATCATGAAAGCTTTAAGAGAACAAGCGCAGAGTAGATCCCTTGGGAGGATAGGTAGCAGTGAAGGACCCTGAATATCTCAGTGCAGACAAGCAAATCCTTCCACCCTTGACTTTAGAATTTGTCATGCCAAAGAGACTTGAGTTCTCTAATTTGGAATTTCTCTAGTTCCAGAGAAATGCTTTAGATCTGAACTCTGACTTTAATAAAAAGCTGTGCACCCAGAAGAAAACAGTCAGGAGACAGATGCTTCATCACCACAGAGTCTTTCAAATCTGAGCCGGTCCCGTGACATTGGGGCTCTGTTCTCTGAAATCCACAATCACCTGGCTCCATTTGCATTCGGATCCTGCATTTGCACACCTGACTTTATATTCATGCTATGAGCTATTTAGACACATTGTTATGACATGTATCTGTTAGGATTTGACACTGTGTCAACATGAAGTACCGTCTCAACAGACAGCATTTAATTTTCAATATGTTCTTTCTCAAACCAGATTCCACAGAGGTGTTCTTGGGGTGTCCCAAGTTCCAAGTTAGGGAAACATTGCTTTAAGTCTTGCTCAAATTTTGTCACGAAGGTTTTGAAGCCTTGATGATTACTAACGAGATCTGTGCGTTTCCTCGTGACTGCATGCCAGGAATACAGTCTGTTGATTAAAATATTGCAACTGATTGGGTGTGGAACAAGGGCAGTGTTACTAACAGTGGTGGGTTTAAGTGTATCTGGTCTCAAACGTTTGTTCTCAGTCCTTTGATAGGGGATAAAGAAGAAAAATAACCAACAATTGGAAATTATTTGATAGTGTTTTGCTCCTGCAAAGCATTCAAAAAGGGGCCACGGGCAGCATGAAGTAGTGTGAAAACGAGGATTGGAAGGGGAAATTCTGTAAACCCACGGCCTCTCTGCCTGCACAGACTCTGTGCTGGGCCTTTCCTTAAAGCCACAGGCTCTCTGCCTGCACAGCCTCGGCCGGGCCTTTCCTTGTCGTCCACACTTGTTTATGCATCCTACCTGAGCAGATAACGGAATGACCTTGACCACAGAGCAAAGTGACGCTCTTCCAAGTAACTTAGCTCATTCTCAGTGTTGCCAAGCGCAGTGTCTGGTCTGATGGCGGGTGACGGGGGACACAAAGAGTCATTCCAGAAGCAGTGAGGGAACCCCTAAGATGAAGGAGGCAATTAAAGTGCAACCCCAGGAAGAGCTTAAATACAGCCTGTCTCCTACTCATGAATCACTTCTAGAGTCAGCGTTTCACCATGGAGGTGTCAAAGCATGGTTGAAATAATGAAAATAAGGCACTAGGAAAATTGTGCCCATCAGCTAAGTTTAGGAACTAACATGGCTTCCTGTGTGACCTGCTTCCCACACAGTACACAATAGAATATTGCTGTTTGTTTGGGAAAAAAATGCATTTGAGGCATCGATTTTCAAAAGAACAGACATAAAAGCATCTGAGACCACTTTATGCTTTTGCCAGATGCAGAACAGGATGTCCTCTTCATTGAGGGTGGTGGATGCTTCCCCTGGCTTCACAAGGGGCGGCCTGTGGCTTGGTCATGCTGACTGGAGAGAGATCCTGGGTGGCATCTTTGATGTCTGACCTCAAGTTGTTCAATCAAGCTATTTTCTTGTGATAGAAAATCTTATGCACCAATCTGGAAGTGTTTAGGGAGAGGTTCAGTCATCTGGTGAGAGCAGAGCACTAGACAGGGTGGTGTAGTTTGGATCCTCCACGCTCCCTATAGGTCTAATGTTCTGCCACAGGACGGATCACATCCTCTGACACCAGAAGGCACAAGGAAGCTTTCCTCTGGCCTGTGTTTCCGTGTGTTGACCTCTAACATAATGTGAACCAGTCCCATACATGCATACACACACACACATACACACACGCACACACACACACACGCACACACACACACACACACACACACTTTTCCTGGCCTCCTGAATTGAATCCTTGAGCACTGTGCATACACTTGCTTTGCTCAGTGGGGAGAGTTGGGCTCTGCTTCCTTTCAATACAGTGAATCATCCCTAGTGTATCTGAAGTAGATAAATGCCCAAGACAATGGGTTCAAACCTGACTTCTCCCTCTTGGGCAAAATGTTTAATTATTTTAGATCTCAGTTTCCTCATCTTTAAAGTCACAATAATAAGAACGCCTACCCTACAGGATTGTTCTAAGAATTGGGTTGATGCAGGCAAAGTGTTTTCCCATGAGTCTAGTACTCAGTAAGTCTTTATCCCGGTTAACACAGACCAGAAATATGTATGCTGGAACACAGAAGAGTTAAATCCTCATGGAATGACATTAATAACTACCAAGTCTTGTTATCAATACTGCAGGGTGTGACCGACCTTCCTTCATTTCTTTGCTCAGGGAAAAGGGTTCACTCATCACTGGAAATGTGCTCCTTCTGCCAAGCGTCTTGTTTCTCTCCCCTGCAGAGATTATAGGTCCCACTGCTCTGGTAGCTGCAGCGCTGACTCATGGGCTCATCAGCAGGCAAGCAGATAAACAGAATTTCACATCTCGGATAGATATTAGGGAGCTTTCCTGTGACGCTCACCTTTGGTAATGACGAGGAAGAGTTAAAATGTAAACGCACAATTATTGACTAGCTCTTCGAGGTCAAGCTGGTGGATTTCATTCTGAACTTCTCGCTCAATGCCTTTCAAATCTCTCCTGCTAAATTTGGTTCCTCGGAAATTATTCCTCCAAGGCAGAAAATTGGCAGTCAAGGAAATTTCATCAGCCTTTAGATCATTGTGTTTTTTAACTTGTAATTTTCCATTGCTCTCTGTTCGCCATTGACTTTCCACTGCAGACTACATTACCTGTGGGCTAGCAGCATTGAGCTTGACCCATGATACAGATTCCCTTATCAAGAGCCAATCCATTAGGTAGGGTTCTTTCAGGAATGACTAGACTATGCCTGTCAGTTGAAGAATGCTATGTATAGACACACAATGACAATTATAAATAACTTGAAAACCTATGCAGAGACGATGCTTCTCAGGAGCACTGAAACGAGCTTTCTTTATTTCTAACATCTTACATCTATCACGGGTAAGTAGCCTGTGAGAATGTTCTCAGTTTGGCCAATTACAAAAAGGAAACATAACACAGGGCAGAGAGAGTGGGAAATCAAAGCACAAAGGCAAAGAAGGTAAATAACAGAAAGTTAGAAGGATGTGCCCTGAGTTTGTTTGCTCAGCCCAGCACTTGTCCATCCAGCTCATGCTGTGGCAACTCCCCTGGAGCTCACTCGTATTACTAGTTCTCATTGGCTTCCAAAGTTAGTGAACACACGCTTAACTGCCAAGCTGTCACCAATAAAAGCTCTTCTAGTGCCTCACGCACAAGCATCTTCCATGTGTGCTAGGCATTTCAAAGGCTTAATAATCTGCGTCAGATTTGCATCATCTTGTTTAAACAAAGGCGGTATTGGCCGTACTGCCTACCGAGATGGGCTTTGAAAAATTGCAATAATTTTTGCAGCTATCTGGTAACAATCTGCTTCTTCTGGGTCCACAGAAATGGTTCTTCCCTGCGTGTGTGTTTTTACAAAAACAGCGACAGTAAGTGGGCAGATAGTGGCTGGGAAAAGCTTCTAGGATTAAGAAGGTTGAGAGCTGACATATCCTTAGAGAAATGACTGGCACATCCTTAAGTCTTCCTCATGTCATGGTAGTGACTGAGCTCTTGGCTGAATTTTTACCAGGGAGGGGGTGAAAGCTTTGATTCCATTTCTTACTGCTCTGGGGAACCCCACAAAGCTGGTGTTCCTGACCCATCACCTACATCACGCTCTGTGGAAAAGTGACTCTGGAATTGATTCTCAGTCTTGTGGGTTAGTGTCCAATCGTTGCTATAGAGACAGCCTTGTGACACAGCCTAGTGAGGTGCTCCAGAAGCTGACCATGCTCCTCCTCTTCTTGTTTAGTGTAAATCTGAAGGTGACGACTCCTCCCTGTGCCATTTTGTACTTAGGCTTCTTGGAGAGAACTGAAATTTCAGCCAAGCAGTGAGTGTCTGGCTAATACAGAGGAATGCAGAGATAGCTCCAATGTAATATAAAAATGGTTCAGAGTGAGGCAGGTTAGTCTCATACAGAAATGGCACACTCATGCATGAGCACACACGCGCGCACACACACACACAAGTGTTGAAAGCATTACAACAAACCAGACTCCTTACTAGTCAGTGCTCTGAAAACCTGGGGGTGTGGCTTGACTAACTTGGAGAGAAAGGGCAAAAAGAGCAGATGAAATTCTTGTGTTTACTCAGCTGAGAAGTCTCAAGCTGTCAGTGATTCCTGACCTTGAGGATGCACTGGTAAACACACAACCTTCTGCATGTCGACATCATGTGAGTGATGGGCATTGTGTCCACTGGGCACATTCGGGGCTTCGTGCACACTGGGCACTCTTCCATGTGAGCTCGCACTGCCACCGTCCTCACAGCCACTCATGTTCCCATGCATTCCCAATCCACTGATTAGACAGAAGTGGAACTTTGAATGTGGTTTCTAAGAGCTCCGCGGTTATGGTGGGCTTGGCTGATTGAAGGCTGCTGGTGATCACTCTTGCTCTTAATTACGTCAGCTCTATTTGCAGCTTAGCAATCAATACTTACATGGGCTTCAATTAGGAGACTGGACCACAAGTGAAGCATCCTCTGACTGTGGGTTCTCAGTGTGACTTGGGTCACTACTTACCCTGTTCTCTTCTGGCCTCGTTCTGTCTATGCTACTCGGTTGTGAAACTAGATCTGCACCCCATCTAGTGCCTGATGACCCCCTAATACAGCCTGGGCTTTGACCAAGTACAGATGAGCAAAGACACGCCTTTCGCATACAGATCTCCCTGCTACACGGTATGTGGGAAAACGCCTCTCATTGCCTTCTGAAATCACTCTCAACTGTCTCTGGCCTCTTCTGATGCCAAGCTATGGCTTTTCATGTTGGCTACTTGGTGTCATGAGAGGCAAGTGTCTACCTGAGGCTAGTTCCAACCACACTATGCCTTGTCTACTAGATGGAGTCACAACTCCAAGGACATGTGTCAGTTCCCAGTTGCCATTCAGAGGACCCATTTTATTCATCTTAAGAATTAAATTAATAAATTAACTTTGGGGAGGGTAGTGAACCCACCACAGCTCATGCACAGAGGACAACCCATGGGAGTCGGTGCCCTCTTCTCGCCACATAGGTTCTAGGGTTCAAACTCAAGTTGTCAGGTTTGACAGTGAAGGTCTCACCCGCTGATCTAACTCACTGATCCTGCTCAGGGGACGCTGGCAGGAGGAGCTCACAGACGCTCAGCTCAGCAGGTAAGGCCTGTTCCTGGCAGCACCAGCTCGGCATGCGCTTCTCCATGAACTCAGTTTCATAAAGACACAGACAGTAGAGTTCTGAGCAGTATGAGGAATGTTCCCACCCATGTGACAGCAATGTAGGAACAAAAAAAAGAGGCCAAGTCTCTGGGGTAATCGACACAGCTCAGAGGTTTAGGATGCTTTCTGTTCTTCCAGAGAACCCAGCACCCAGCTCACAACTGTCTGTATCTCCAGAATTAGAGGATCCAATACCCTCTTCTGGCATCCACAGACACAAATAAAAACAGAACAAATGTTTTTAAAAAGAAGATACCAAGTCTCTGTGGGGTTTTGTTTGCTTTGTTCAGGAAGGAGATGGAAACAGCTCTGGGTTCTGAACCCGAAATGAAGCCAAGGGTGTTTGTCCTGGGAGAACCTGAGTCTCGAGGACTCTCAGCTGCTCTGCTTGCACAGGGGCAATACACAGGAGGCTTCAGGACTAGCCAAAGCTTCAGGTACTTTGGCAAGAGGGCCACATCTGGCAACCTTGGGATGATTTGATGAAGAAGCACCCTGAAGATGAGTGGGGCAACTTCCTTTCCCCTCCTCTGCATGTACATTGCACATCCCGTCCCCTCCTCTGCATGTATACTGCACATCCTGTCCCCTCCTCTGCATGTACACTGCACATCCCGTCCCCTCCTCTGCATGTACACTGCACATCCCGTCCCCCCTCTCTATGTACACTGCACATCCCGTCCCCTCCTCTGCATGTATACTGCACATCCCAGGCACCCACCCACCTTCCTGCTCATCTGGCTGCCTTCAGACCCCGTGGGAAGGGCATGGGCTCCAGATGAAGGCAGGATGGCCCTCCAGGAGCCCAAGTCTAAGCGTCTGCAGACATCTGATGAAACCTCATCATCGTACATCAGCTGTGGACAGTCAACACAAGGGTTGTTGTCCTCTCCTGCAGAACTCAAGTTAATGGGGTAATCTATAAGGGATGTTTAGCACATAGTATGACCACAAGTCAGAGAAGTAGCTTCCACTCGCACTCCTGATCCTCGGTCTCTGGTGATCTCACAAGGACCGCTGGAGAGCAGCAGGAAACTCTAAGTCAAAGGTTGGTTGTAGCCAATTCAGACTTTGGCTTCAGACTTCCACCGGGAGGGATGGTCTACTCAGCCACTAGGGGGCACCAGTCGCATGGAAAAGAGGAGTGTTTGCATTGTCCTGGAAGGAAAACCAGGTCCCTCATTGTTTTCTTGGGGCTGAGTGCAGCAGCAGTGCTTGCTGGTTTTGCTGGGGTCCTGGGAGGTCAGGCCAGGGGTCACGTGACATGAGGAAGTGCTCCCCAGAGACTGAGCAGCAATCTGTCCTGAGCATGCGCGTTGCCTAGTTGTCTCCATGACTCAGCACCCTTTACTTTCTCCTATTTTCCTCAACCTGCACTTGCTCTGAAGTCCCTCTGAGACTGACAATCTGCCCAGTGTGCAGGAGAGGCCCGTGGGAAAAGAAAGGTCCTCACATTAAAGTCTTTCAGGTCTTTCTTTTCTGCATATGTATGTGTGTGGTGTATATATGTGTGTTCACATGTGTAGAAACGCACATGTGTGTGCAGGAGGCCCGAGGATGACAAAGGGGTCTTCTGCTATTGCTCACCTTGTATATTGAGTAGGGTCTCTCCCTGAACCTGGAGTTCTCTGAGTTAGAGCTTCCCATTGCTCTCTGGGGGTCCTTGTGAGTTCACAGACACTGGGGATCAGGGTGGGAGAGGAAGTTACTCTGAACGTGTAGCCATACTATGTGCTAAACATCCCTTATAGATTACCCCATTAACTTGAGTTCTGCAGGAGGACAACTACTCCTCCGCTGACTGTCCGGAGCTGATGTACAATGAGGTCACGTCAGATGTCTGCAGTCAGACGCTTAGGCTTGGGCTCCTGCCTTCATTTGGAGTCCATGCCCTTCCCACGGGCTGTGAAGGCAGCCAGACAAGCGGGAAGTGGATAGGGGCCCAGGATGCAGAGCAAAGGCAGAGGAGGGGACAGAAGCTCCGGGAAACCCCATTTCTGGAGATCTGAGCTCAGGTCCTCATGCCTCTACAGTGGATGCTATAGCCCCGAGCCATATCCGTCCTCCCTACTTCCTCTTCCCAACCAGATCAGATAGTTTGCTCATAGACATAAACAAGTTATGTTCAGATAGCTGGGGTTTGTAGGAATACTTTGGTCTGTATTAGTCTTTCATTGCCTTTGGAGGTGACTAGACCCAGGGGTGCATAAGTGAAATGGGAATCCCAGAATGCAAATCAGGAAAGAGGAAACTGAAAGACGGTGAATTGACCTGTTTTGTCCAAAACAAGGTATGGCCAAGGTAGAAGGACTCTTCCCCAGAAGGAGAAGTGTGCAGTGTCCAGCAACGGCCTGTCCAGGAGTCTGAAGGTCACAGGGGGCTCACTTCCTTGGTGAGTGTGGGAATTATCTGTGAGAAGAGTCTCCTCAAGGGAACCTCCCAGAAGGCAGGTGCTTTAGGGACCCTTCACAATCACGTCAGCTGAGTGGGATCTCTCACACTGGGAAATCCTCTTCTGAGATGCCAGGCACTCCGTACATGTGAATTACCAGGAATTTCAGCCAAACTCAGGCTCAGTCTATGAGATAAGGCACTCTTGGTGAACAACCCAGGCATTTACGAGGGATTTGTGGATGGTTTTACATTCCTCAAAACTTGTAAGACACCTTGTAAGACACCTATGTTGGTGTTGGAAACAGACTATGTGCTCCCTAGAGACCTCTTTGGGTGGTGCCAATACTGTGAAACTCCCAAACAAAGAAGCATGTACCAAATGGCCAGAGTCAACAGTTTCCATGTAAAAATCACACAGGTGCCTGACACACTCAGCGGGGTGGCTTTTCTTTGACTGGAGACCTGTAGCTGGCTTATCTGATGGCCCAGAGCTGCACGCTGGTGAAGCAGGGCTGTGGTGAGATATGGCATTTCCATTACAAGCAGTAAGTGGTCCACAAAGCTAGAGGGATGTGGGCTGAGAGTGGCAGAGGGGAGGGGAGGAGCTAACAGCAGAGGAGGGCTGTGCAAACATCTGTGCCATCAAATGGTCCAAGGCGCAGAGCACAAAGCACCCCCCCTTCCCTAACCCTCCGCTGGAGTTCAAGGTGAGCTCTGCCGTAAACACAAGATCACTCCACTGTTCTAAGGAAACGGGATGCAGGTCTGCAGAGGAAACCACTTTCAAACATCCTGTGTCTGCTGCTGCTCCCGGCAAACCACGTTTAGATGCATCTGGACTCTGTTCATCTTCCTTCTTAGGTTTCCAGGCAGGAGCAGTCAGTGGGTACTGCACTGAGCGAGACCCTGACCTGGCAGCAAAAACAGGAAAGCAAACCACCCAAACACTCAGAGCCTTGGGGGACAGCCAGGTTGGACACCTCCCTTTAAAGCTGTCCCCTTGAGAAAAGTCCTTTCTTGTGACTGCATAATGTACAGATATGACACAACTGCTAACGATCACGAAGGCACCCCTCTCCTGGACGTCCTTAGGGGAGGCTCTTCTCACAGGTAACCCCCATACTCACCAAGGAAATGGATCCATGTTGATGTACAGATTAGTAGGATAAAGGGCCAGCTATGCCTGGGCAATTGCCCAAGGACCTCATTCAGAAATGCCCAGTTCTTGCTTTAGTGTTCTGCCCTGGCTCTCTTGAAATTCTTAATATTGCTTGCACATAGAGTTCTGTGCTTTCATTTTGCCCTGGGCGCCATGACTTAGCCAGTTCTGGTAAGGTGACTAGGGAACTGAGAGGAAGTATGGTTACACACTTAGTGATTGCCATCTTGGACAAGTGGGAACACCCTCCTGGCCTAAGTGTTCTCCGCTACAAAGCAGAATTACTGAATATCTCTCCCGGCACTGTGGGACTGTTGTGAAATCACATGGGTTCACCTAGTGAATACAGGTAGCCTGGGCCTGGGTAGCAAGCCAGTCAATGAAAATGATTTGCCTAAAAATTAATTAAACTGCACCCAGTTCTTGAAACACACGGTTATGCAACTTAATAAAATGTGTATTTCCTGAGCAGCTATTATGCAGCAGCAACATCTGTATTCATAATGAGCTGCTGCAGGGTCAATTTCAAGCTTGAAGGATTCTTTTTAATTATAGTTTTATTTGTTCATTGAAAATTCCATACATGCCTCCAAGTATTTTGAACATGTCCATCCCCTCTGTCCCTCTGCAACTTCCTCTGCCTTCCTGATGCATCTTCCTCCCAGCTTCGTGACTTATAAAAAAGTAAATCATTGAGTTTGATAAGAGCACAAGGCTATGAGTCCACCCACCAAGCCATCTGCTGGAGCATGGGCAACCCATCAGTGGCCAAATCTCCAAAGAAAAGCGACTGTCCCTCCTCCAGCAACCAGGACCTCTAGTGGCTTACCAGCTAGAGGAGGGGCCCACCAGGGTGGAATTCTAATTGGCTTGTTTGTGTGCAGGTGACCAGAGCTACTGTGAGTTCCGTGACAGCAGCCCACAGCCTTCAACCTTACCTCTGGCTCTTACACACGTTCTACCTCCTTCTATTCAGTGTTCCCTAAACCTTCAGGTTTGAGGTGGGGAGCACCAAAGACCAAGGGTCTTTTTTTTAAATTTGGGGCCCCCCCAAAATAACAAGAGACTGTCATGTATTCAACACGATGTGGTCACTGCAGTAGTTACTGACTATGAAGCCAGACTCTAGGTAGATTCCTTAATCAAGAGTTAGCAAGCCAGGCATGGTGGCACACACCTGCAATTCCAACGCTTGAGAGGCAGAGTTGGGCAGATCTCTCTCTGCAAGTCTGAGGCCAACTAGGTCCTCAAAGTGAGAGCGTGTCTCAGAAAATAAAACAAAACAATAAACAGCAAGTATCCAAGTACCTAGCGAGTGCGGGCTTCATGTCCTATGTACAACACATGACAACCTGCAGGCCACATGTCCTCCTGTCCTGGCCCTGATCTGTCCTTTCTTGTCTGCCTGTCAATCCTCCTCCCCTTTTCTCTTTTCTCTTTATTCTTACTGCTGGTCTCCTCCAATCTGAAATCCGGCCATCACTTGGCTCTTATTTATTTACTTAGGATTTGTTTTTATTTACGTGTGTGTATGCCCACCAGTGTCTATGTACGCTCACATACAGTAGAGTGCCGCAGAGGTCAGGAGAGAGGACTGGATCCCGTGGAGCTGGGGACAGGCGACTGTGAACCATCACATGTGGGTCCTGAGAACCGAACTCTGGTCTTCTCCAAGAGTAGTCTGTGCTCCAGTCCTCACATTTCCCTATTCTTGACCACGTAAGGGCGCCCTATGTCCCTCCCAAAGACATGAAGAACAACGATTTAACAGGTACGCTGGGCTCACTTCTGAGATGCTGTGTCAGCATGGCTCGGCATCCAGACCCTGGGAGAGAAGAACAGAAGCTGGCAGAACAGGGGGAGCTGGGCTTCTGGTTTTGTGTTTCAGAAACAAAGCCACATATGGTCTGACCAGGCAGGTGCTGATGAGAGAGCAATAAATAATAGTATCTTGAAGATTTTATCAGCAAATATCTCTGAGGGGAGCAGCTTTCTGATGTACAGATGCCTGGGGCCCGTCCTCCTAAGAGCCCCTCCCCCTCGTTCGGTGATGATTCTAGAAGTATAAATTAAAATTTGCTCTTGCCTTATGATTGATTATTCAAGAACTTCTTTAATTATTCTCGAGGGACTTGTGTACAGCAAAGTAAGAATTCTCTGTAGACTGATGGAGGAAGGTCATTGGCTAATAAAGAAACTGCCTTGGCCCATTGGATAGGCCAGTCTTTAGGTGGGTGGAGTAAACAGAACAGAATGCTGAGAGGAAGAAGAAGTGAGCTCAGACTGGATAGCTCTCCTCTCTGGGGCAGATGCAATGAAGCTCCAACCCAGGATGGATGTAGGCTAGAATCTTCCCCTTAAGCACACCTTGGGGTGCTACACACATTAATTGAAATGGGCCAAGCAGTGTTTATATGAATACAGTTTGTGTGTTGTTATTTCGGGGCATAAGCTAGCCAGGCAGCTGGGAGCCGGGCTGTGGGAAGAGGCCCGCAGCTCCCTCAACAGTAGACAAAGTACTCTGCTCCGCTCTGAGCCTTTACCCTCCTGAAGGTGTGTGGCCCCTATGGAGCGTGGTCCCCCCTCTTCCAGTGCCGCCTGGAGGGGGCTACTTAAGAGGTCTTATGTCAAAGGGGCGTGTAGCACATCTCAGGCAGGCCCCTATCTATGCAGGACTCCAATTCCCTTTACATACACAACAGGCAAGAAAATCTCAATGATAAACACAGATGGGAGAATCCTAGGCCTCCCTGCCCTTACAGTCCAAGGTCTGTGGCAAGCACTGGACCTGGGCACCGTTACTGGAAGCCTATCCCTCCCCTGGCTCTGGAAGCCTATCCCTCCCCTGACTCTGGTGCCTATCCCTCCCCTGGCTCTGGAAGCTCCATCGCTTCTGGGACCGTCCTGGTTGACTCTGGCTGGGCCTTGGAGCCTGGGAAAGAAAGACTGGTCCTCGAGCAAAGGCTTCTGGCCCACCCTGAAGTCGTCTTTCCTTTCCCTTCCACAGCCATCTGCTTCTTACCTGCTTAACGGCTGCAGCCTGGTTTCCATCTGGTCATCATCCCCCAAACACGGGGTGCAGAATAGGACAGATGGTGATAGATGGGGAGAAAGAAGTCATAGAAGTTTCAGCGCTGATCATCCACAGATTTACCAACAATTATAAAATTTGGCTCCTTCCGATTCATTTTCATCTGCGAGCCAACAGCGGTTGGTTGTATTAAAGGCCAGCGACGCTGCTATGCTTTTCTTGCCAAGTCAGTTGGAGACCAGATGGTGACGCTGACCTCCCCGTGTGCCTCATTCTTCCCAGGAATGGGACATTCGAGGAAAAGGTTGGCCTCTAGGCTTGACTTGGGAGCTTCAGTTTTGTTTGGAGCACCCACACCGCCCCAGGGCTCTAACTTCCTGCCCGTTCCTCTCAGGAGAATGGTGCATGTTCATGCAATTGTAGGCGGGGCAAGCTCTTCTGCTCTATCCTTGCACCCTCCTGGGGATACGGCACCTCCTCTTCCAGCCAAGTCGTCCTCCCTGATTAATGAATATTTTTCTCACCTTTCAGGGTTAATCAAGACCTGTGCCAGTCCCTTAGAGATCCACAAGGATACACAGAGAAAGGCATCCTCTGAAAGTGAACTCACACTCGGGCGCTTCCCAATTTCGCAGCGCAAATGAACCAGGAGACCCTGTCTTCCCAAGTGCTGGGCTGGCATCAGTGTGTTTTAACTGCGTGAATCTGTTACTGGTCAACAACATTGCGGCAGAGAGGTAGGCTGGGGAGTTAACAACAGACCCCAGGCTCAAGACAGTGGGGAGATCTGGACAGATCTGTAGAGCTTGGGACCAACCTTCGCCGCTAACTGAAACACAAGCGAAGCATTTGGCACCGAATGAGAGCGCCGCTTGCCAAGCACCGCAAGCATCTATCTTATGCCCTGCTAACCGCTGTCTTGCTCCCCAAACACGCTGTTTTCATAAATCTGGTCCTGAGTCAAGAAGAAACCATTACCTGTGAATGCTCTCACGTGGTGGCCCCCAAGGGTGGAGTCTCCGGCTAAAGCAGGTGTCGGCGTTTCTCATTCCCACCTCCTTCCTCTTGTTGCTTAACCACAGCTCCTTCATTCTCACCATCTGGTGTCTCTGGGACTCTGGGGCAATAGGGGTGAAGCCCTGACTCCGTCAGCAGCAGCTCCAGCAGGAATTCGCCTCGTCTTGTCTCACCCAGCAAAGGCATGATGCAGAGCAGGGGAGGCCAGCTAGGGCCTTGCAGGGTTTGGCTCTAGATACAGAATGCCTGGTCTTTTGAAAGAGATTTTGGAAATATTTATATTTCTGAAATCCTTTCAAGTGTTTTTAAAGTTTCTATTTGTTTGGCTAATGTGCGTGCGTGCATATGTGTGCATGTGCATGCATGTGTGTGCACGTGTGTGTGTGCATGTGCATGCATGTGTGTGTGCGTGTGTGTGTGTGTGTGCGCGCACATAGTGGTTGGCTCCTGGTTAGTTCCTGTGGACTTTCCCTTTGACTATGGAAAGTCCGGGTCTTCCCTGACACTTAGGACCTGTATTTCCCTCTGCACACAGCCTTGAGAAAAGACCTGTACCAGGACAGGTTGTTTGAGCAAGGCGTCGGTCAAGGCCATCCTGGCCATCACTCCTATCCTAATTTACCTTATATATGGCCCTCACTGCACATTCCACGTGGCTTCAGTACACTGCCACACATCACATCAAGACACATTTCACATGCTGTTGGCACATTATAATTATATTAATAAACCCATGCCAACATATGAGCCATAAGTCAGTACACACGATATGCTATAGTGACAATGACATATTGAATCAATATATGTTACAGATGACATTAATAATACCTTGAATACCATGCCAAAATGTACATTGTGTCTTAGTTTTTCCAGTAGCCCTGATAAGAAAACAAAAGCAAAATCAAAAACCCAACAAAAGCAATGTTAGGAAGAAAAGGTTTATTTGGCTTACAGTTTGGGTTATGGTCTGTCACAGAGGGAGTTGGAGGGGTGGAGCCTGAGAGAAGAGGCCATACCCCCATCCGTAGTCAGGACTGGAGAGCAAAGCATCAATGCATACATACAAGCACGCAGCTCACCACCACCCCCATCTATACAGCATGGAGTCCCCAATTCAGGAAATGCTCACCACCACTCCCATCTATACAGCCTGGGGTCCCCCATTCAGGAGATGCTCATATCACCTACATCTATACAGCCCGGGATCCCCCATTTAGGGGATGCTAACTATCACCCCCGTCTATACAGCATGGGGTCCCCCATTCAGGGAATGCTCACATCACCCCATCTTTAAAGCCTGGGGTCCCCCATTCAGGAGATGCTCACATCACCTCCATCTATACAGCCTTGGGTCCCCTTATAGGGAATGCTCACATCACCCCCATATATACAGCCTGGGGTCCCCCATTCAGGGACTACTTACCACCACCCCCATCTATACAGCGTGGGGTCCCCCATTCAGGGGATGCTCACATCACCCCCATCTATACAGCGTGGGGTCCCCCATTCAGGGGATGCTCGCCATCACCTCCATCTGTACAGCCTGGGGTCCCCATATAGGGAATGGCTTTGCCCACAGCTGAGATGGGTCTTCTCACATCCATGAACAAGACATAGTTGATCCCTCACAGGCATTCTCAGAGGCTCTCCTTTATCTTGTCACGTCACCAGCATGCCGAGCTGCTTGCCTCCTAGATGTC
This sequence comes from Neodon shergylaensis, assembly GCA_025134845.1. Classification (NCBI taxonomy): domain Eukaryota; kingdom Metazoa; phylum Chordata; class Mammalia; order Rodentia; family Cricetidae; genus Neodon; species Neodon shergylaensis. Next base: position 27,701,328 of record JABTXL010005929.1, read on the forward strand.
AAGTTGACGGTCAATACTGTCATAATACCTCATATGATTTATGGTATACACTACTAATAGCCTCTATTTTACATCATGAACACATTACACATCATACTTGCACCCTCGACAGCACTGACGGATATACACTGTGTTACACTGACAGTACAGGGCATAATGTATCAGCAAGTATTCATGTGAACAACACGCTACATGTTATACTCCAACACACTCGTTACCTCTCACAACGGTGAGATAGTATATCATAAGCCTCTCATATGACAGCAACAGCACAATGACACGGGCACATTTTTATATCATATTAATAATACATTGCTCTATTAGCGGGCTTCATTGGTAAGAAATTACCTACTCCATCAGCACACAGTGGAAACTCACTCCATAGTACGATTGAGTGCTTGGCACATCCTGCTAACGTGTACCACATTATCATATCTATCCATACGTGCATCCTGATGTTGAGCTAGAGGAAACGTCATCCCCTCTGGTCATCTCCAGTCCTGAAGCTGGTTTCTGATCCCACAACAACCAGACAGTTCCCTGCCATGGAATAGCTACCCTTGACCTCACAGGGCTCCTCAGCTGCCTGAGAGATTCTCAGCCTCTCTATTCCCAGCATGCCTCAAGGCAAGTCGACAGCCCTTTGGCATGCCTTTTTCCCCAAGAAAGCCTGATCCATTAAATTCGCTCACCTGCAGCTGCTCTGCTGGGGCACACACCAGCCAAGGAGAGGCCAGCTCTCAGCAGCACCCAGGGCCCAGACAGTCATTTCTGGGTGCTCACCAGGCCCCATAAGGCAGCAGTCAGTCCCTGTGCTAAAAAGAGGGAGGATACCACATAAAGGCTGAGATGACTTCCCTGGCCTCGTACAGGGAGGTGGGGACCGCCCGTTAACTAATGACTTATATTTGAAGGCAATGTGACATTATATCCAGCCTCCAGGAAAAATCTCATTTGATTCCAATACATTAGCCTTCCTGCAGGGTATGGGGATGCTTGCTTGACCCCTGCCTCCCTCCCAGTGAGCTACTTGTTCCTTGTCTCCACATGCATGTTCCTCCTGCCTTTGGCTCCTTCCTTCACACAGGTTTCTGTAAATTTAAATCTCCAAAGCAGCAGATGTTGAAGCCTTCTACTGCCAGGAGCCTCACCAGTCCCATGACGACAGTAGTTTTAAGTGGACATTTGGCAGGAAGAGCTTGCCTCATGCTGGCTGGCTGGTGGCCCAGTTGCATAGAAGCTGCTTCAAGTATTCGTTCAGTAAACTGACGCTGCGTGAGAGCCTCTGGACGTTGGGCCCTGGGAAGGAGACCCTGGCGGCTCCTGAAGGATCACACAGGGCTGAGGTCCAAGTTCAGCTGTGCAAACAGCAATGCTGTGCATTGGCACCTGTGGTGCCAGGCCCTATCAGTGATTTCATGCAGGCTACCACGCAGTGACAATCAATCCTAAGGCACTCTACAGTGGACTGGACAAGTCACAAAGTGCACCTTGTCCCTAGCCTTCCTCCCAGTACGGCACAGGTCCATCCGTCCTCAGCACCATCCTGCCCTGCAGATGAGGAAAGTGACAGACGGTGACTCCAAGGCCAGCACTGTGGCCTCAAGTCCAGGACTGTCCCCACCTCTGCCTGTTCTCCACTCCATGCATATCCAGATCACGCTCCCCACCCTACAATACCTGTCCTGTTGTTCCCCACGACCCGGGGTATTTGCTCTCCAGAATTACCCAGAGTCCCTGCCACACAGTCGGACCCCAGCTGCACCATTGGCTAGTACTGTTCAGGAAAAGCTAGGTGAGAGTACAGCTCATTGAGCCCTAGTTCTGCCAGCTAGCCCGCCCACCCTCCCTCCTGATCCATGTGGACAGGAAGCCACAGACCCCCACCCTCACACACATTGAGAGATGCCGACGAGGTGTCAGAGGAAGTAAAGTTTTGCTCTAATTAGAGCACTTTGGATGGCGAAAGAGGATTGTTAAGAACTAGTCTAGGACAGCAGGTGGGAACTAGGTACACCCTCCTCCTGTTTGATCAGCCACCAGCAGAGGCTATGGGACCCAGTGACCAGAAGAAATGGTAAACACTAGCTTGGTCTTAGTTCTGGATAGCTGAGAACAGGAAGCTGTCACCACACTCCCAGACCAAACCCAGTGAGGAAGAAGGCCACACTCTCTTCCAGGAGTCTCCTGAGACCATGTTTCTTCTCACCAGGAAGGGAGCAGGACCATGACTGGTAGTCCGCAGCTTCTCCTTTCTGTGCAATTCTGGCTGTGTGGGACCTCGGAATGAAGGGACTCTTTGAGGCCTTCCAGACTGGTTAGTTCTCAGACCTCTCCTCTCCAGGCCCTTTTCTCCTAGGACAGAATAGAGTTGCTAGATTTCGCTGTCTCTACTCTCCTTCAAGGATTATCACCAGCAAGCCCGGTCTCAAACAACTTCCTCTGCTTTCAAGAGAAACAGGGAAAGATATCAAGATGAAGATGGCCCAGTGTGGAGTTGGAGTGGCAAATGGCCCAACGAGGGAGGCTGTAGCTTAGGGAATAGGATTTCTGGAAAATCAGCCTCAGCAAAGACCTCTCTGCTTCACCCGTACTGATGAAATGGCTTTAAAGCCCGTGCTGCTTAAAACGTCAAGCTGAGGAAATGAATCAGGTGCTGGCTGACGGTCAGTGAGTTTTCCACCTGTTAACACTACAGCAAAACAAACCCTTGACTCACCCAGTGCTACGGCTAGGGAGAGACCTCAGGACACAACCAGACACTTCGGCAACTTTACCTGAAGGTCACGCACTACTCTGTGCACCTTATAAATATTTGCCCACTTCATTATCACAGAAACCCTGTCTGTAGGCAGCACTGTTATCTCCCCTGGACTAAGACGGAAACTGAGGCAAAGGCTGAGTCACACACTCAAGGACACAGTGCTGAGAAGTGAACTCAACTGGCAGAATTGGGTCTAAAGCCACAGAACTACAGCCAAGGTCATGGGACAAGAAGTACGAGCCCAGTTTCTCTAACCCAGAAATGCCAGGGAAGAGAAACAGTTTAAGTCCATTGCTTCCTCTCCATCCCAAGAAAAAGTGAATTCTCTCTCTCTCTCTCTCTCTCTCTCTCTCTCTCTCTCTCTCTCTGAGTAAGGCCCATCAGGTTCATGCTTTGGTTCTGTCTCACATTGGAAAGCTGGGCAGACAGCTGATCACAATGCCTTCCTTCATTCATGAGCCTTACATGAGTTCACTCTGCGGAAAGCACAAACACTGACCTGTGATTCCTCAGACTCACCTCTGTGAGACAGAATTCAGTCTTGCAGAGGAGGGTGAATAGTTGGGACCCCCAGGTCAGCATGGCCAGGGATCAAGGACAGGTATGCATCTCCAGGCCTCCATTCTGGCCTGGTGAGGTTTTGCATGAGTGTCCTGCTTGTTCTGGATTGGGAAGGGGCACAGGGAAGCAGGAGGTGTTCCAGCTCACTAAGTCCTTGTCTGTGAGACCAGCTTGGCCTTGATGGAAGTCACATAGCCTGGGCTGGCCTAAGGGTTGGGTTCAACCTAAGATTTCTCACTCTGAGCTCCATTGATATTTGACACTGGATACTTGGTCCTGGAGGCCACATGGAGCACTGTGGGATGGCAGAAGCATCCCAGGCCTCCGCCACTAGATGCCAGCAGTGACCTCTTGTTGTGACACATGAATAATAAAAATCACCACTCGATCAATCCAAATTCAAAACAACCCTCTGCTGAGAAGTGCTGACTTACTCTGAGAACGCCAGAACTGATAAAAATTGCTGAAATTAAATTTAAATTTAGAACAGACCAAAAACCTCTGGACTAAACCCAGTATTCACCTAAATATCTTATATATTTTAGGATCAGCCACAAAATGGCCTCTGACATTGACTCAAAGTTGGGGTGAGGAGGACAAAGCCATTTGGAAGGGCTTTTCAGGAATGTCTGTGAAGTGGGGAGTTCTCCCTCTCTCATCCTAGGTCCTTTAGAGGACCTACCACAAATAGCCTAAAAGAACATGCCGCACCAGATAAATACGCTCGTTAACAATGAGGCCCAGGTGCTAAAAGAACAACCAAGAAAAATAAAATTTGTAAATCTTCTGTCTCTTCCCTCATATTTCCTTTCCTGTCATCTTTAATGTTTCCTGGCACCCAGCTGCTGAAGCATTAAAGAGAAACTTTGGACAGTGTGTAGAGTTTAGCCAGGCATGCTTGGAGCCAGGAAGGGGCAGAGGGAAGAGGCGTTCTGCTCAGACATTACTCTTCCGCGTGTGAACACTGTTCCATGACATCATGCTTCCTCAGCACCCACCTTTCCTATGAGAAGAACCCTGGGGTGATGAGGCTCTCACACACCAGGCCATCACACTAACTGCAAACTCCTTTTGGGACATCTTTGTTATTGGTGGGCCTTAGGTTAGACCCAGAATGAGCCAAGAGTAGAGTAGATCCGAGGAGGAGTCAAGGGTTAGTTAAGTTTCAGAGTGTCCAGTCTCTTCGCTGGGAAACCATATGTTAGCAGGCTCTTCCTTTCAACAGCCAGATCCATTTCAAACACAGAGAGCATCCCAGATGGAAAAGAGATAGCTTCGGAGACAGCTTGTCTAGAGAGGTGTAATGTTCATCTGGGATGGGCAGAGTTCCAAGCAGGCCATGACCTTGAACAATTCCTTCTCCTTGAATGGGGGTGAGAGCTGTGGGCAGGATAAGGCGTGGCTTCTGTGACTGTTCTACAGGTCACAGGGATTTATGTAAATGGATTAAGGTCCCTAAATAGTTCATGTGAAGAGAGATTGCCTTTAGGGGACCTAAGGTAGTCAGGTGGAATCCTCTGGTATTGAAGTCTTAGATGGACATCAAGAGAGGCATGTTCTTCTGGCCTCCATGAAGCAAGCAGCCATAGCTGAGCTGTCTATCTCAGTGGTCACGTAGCCAACGTGACTGTGACCGACACAGTGACTTCAGCCTTACAGTCACAAGGAGCCGGATTCCGCTAAGGCTTTGTGAGTTTGGAAACAGGCAAGATTGTCTGCTGTCTCTCTATCCCAGTGTACCCCAATGGGATGAGCAGAGAGGACACACCACCATCGTGACCAGATCCTGACCCATAGCCATGACAATTCTATGACAATTCTACCATCGTTAGAATCAGAGGTCAAGTCTGAGCATCTCTAAGAAGCTAGGCTTGGCAACCATCCTCCATAGCCCAACTAAAAGAGAAAATAATAGTGAAAAGCAGAGAATGGAGGTTTATTAAAGAGTGGGAACAGCAGCACAGTGGTTCAGGGACCCTGGAATCCATCTTTGCGGTCTAGACACATCCAGGTTAGACAGCGGCAAGAGGCATACATCGCTAGGTTGCCCTGAGTAAGGTGTGGTTATCTCTCTTGGGAGTCAACTTCCTCTTGTCTGTCACCGCTTTTATTTTCCCTATTGGGAGACTCCTAAGAAAATTCCAATCCCTTGGGGTTCATTGTTTTTCAATAGACTGAGAGCCAAAAGGAGGGACACAAGTGCCATTTTAAATACGCTTTCAAAATTTGTTCCTTTATAAGTTCACACATACACATAGTGTTCTCTGATCAAAGTCTTCCCTGCTCTAGCCTTCTTGGTTCCCCTCTCCCTCCCACCTCTTCTCTCAAGTCCCCCACTCTGTATTCATGTGTAACCCACTGGATTTCATTAGGGCTCCTGGCATGAGCATGGGTGAGGGAACACTTGCTTGAGTGGGGCCAGTACATCCGTGACTCCATAATGGAAGCATCACTCATCTTCTTTCCTGTTGGGATGGTTAAGGCAAGATGATGGCTTCATGGTGAGTTACTCCGCTGGCCAATTCACCCTCGTTTTATTCTGTTGTCAAACTGTAGTCTCACTGGGATTTCTTATTTTCTGCTTATTTTGAAGACTAGCAATATGTATTTCTTTACAATGAACAGGAACTGTATTCTTGATGTGCTGGCATCTGGACCTTGACTAGGGAGGGGGCAGGGAGTTGAGAGACTGAGAAGGGACTGGTCCTCCCAAAGTTAGACAAATTCTAAAGATCCTGAAGCTTGCCCTGGAGCAAAGAAGTCAGCCCAGTGTTTAAAGGCAGAACCACCTCTCTGTCTGCCTTCTTCACTGCAGGACGAAAAAGTTTTCTCCAGCTGAGTCATGACAGGATCAGGTACCAGACAGTCAGAGATGCCTCAACACTCCAAAGCCCACTGCAGGTGTCCCCACCCAGTGTCTGGCGCCTGCCTGCTCTGGTCAACAATCCCTCACTGACCCACCCCAAGCATAGCCAAGCTTTCTACCCTGCTCTCCCTCCTCCTTTCTCTCCTGGATGGCCCTCATGCTTCTCCACATGGGTCTCATGGTGTAGGTGTCCTCTCCTCTTGGGAATTTGGAGCAACAAATTCCTTTTAGTGGTCATTATCTATCTATTGCCCTATGGTACCCAAATCAAAACAAATCTAAAACTTAACCTGCACATCAATAGGGAAGGAAGAGTTAGCATAAGAGTCAGGAAGAGTTGAAATGTTCCAGACAAACACTCACCTGTTCCATATGCACCTATGGGCTTTTATGGCTTTTCCTTATTTCTCTTGTTGATAGCACATAGCAGCTCTCTGGTATGATTGTTTAAAAGCTGACAACAAATAGCATGGTGCAGAGTTATAATAGCTATTCATTGAATGTTATCTACTAATATAATTTTCTCAGGTGGTGCCATTGGCCACTAACTTCTGTGATTTTATTCCATTTGCCTTGTGGATTGCTGCTAGAAAGTCATTTAAGTGGCACTATGTTTTCTTCCAGAAAAGTGACCAATTATAACTTTATTTATACATAAGGAAAATTATTAGTATTTATAGATTTTAGGTTGAAATCACTCAAGCCTTTTAAAAAGTGTATCATGTGGGTCTGTGCATACACATTCCTGTGAAGGCCAGAGGAGGGTGTCAGGTCCCTTGGAGCTACAGTCCCAGGCAGATGTGAGCTACCTGGGTTGGGTGCTGGGAACTGAACTCAAGTCCTCTGCAAGGATAACGAGCACACTTAAACACCCAGCCGTCTCTCCAGCCCCCAAAGTCAAATTTTATTTCAAGGACATTGTGACCCTTAATTAAAACTTGTAATCTTTTGACTGGGAGTTAACCCAGCCATAGGAAGCCACACAGGACGCTGTACTTGGGTTGTGTTGCATTTGCCCTTCTATTTCTCAATGGCTAATGAAATCTTCTTAAATCTAAGTGAGAGGAGCTCTCCTGACCCCAAACAGAAATGAAGCAATAAAGCAAGCAGACAGACAGACAAACCAACAAACAAACAAACTAATCTCAGGCATGGGCAATGGTTTTCCGGCCACTGCCTGAAAGGTACGGAGGGCTATTTCTCCCTACAGCAGAGTTTAAGGATTTTTTTATTATTTCTTATAATGAATTTCTCATGGTACTTTAAAGATGATTTTCTGTAAAATAGATTAAAATTTGGAAAGCGTTGACAAGAATTATGCTCTCAGCCGGGAACTGCCTTCCAGTTGGCTGACAAAAACCCAGGAGGGCATAGCGAGAGTGGATGGCGGTCTTTATCACATTTATTGCCTTGTTTCTTGTTCTTGGAGCTTGCTCAGTGTGTAGCTGCCCAGAAAGCCCAAGCCCAGGCTCTCAGATTGATAGCACCATTTATAATTGCTAACAATGGAGATGAAGAGTCCTGTCTCCCAATAGCAGCAGTTTGGCTGTTGCTGTCCCCTCAAGGCTGCCATAGGGAGACCACAAAAGGCTTCATCACTGCAGCAGGAGCTGGGAGGGACAGACTCTTCCTGCTTTAGATGTAGGCGAAGGGTTTTCCCTTAGTGCCATCTCAGTGTGACTCTCTATATAGCTCTGCTACATGGCCAGGTGCATCTGCAACTGTGTATGAACCAACTACCTGTGTGCTCTGTTGTATGTGACCCCCTGAATGTCATCATCGGAGCGCACATGCTTCCTTCCCCTGGAAGTGCCATGGGATAATAAGGAGAGCAGTTACGCTGTGGTCGGTGGGGGCTCTGTTCCAGGATCCATGCTGGTCACTCCAAATGTAGGGAATGGAGCATCCAGGGGTTGTGGGCCTGCTGGGGTGAGGCTGTGTGTGCATAGGAAGGGGTGGGTAAGAGCAGGGAGGGGTGGGTAAGAGTAGCTTGACCTGGTGGGAAAAGGTCCACCTGCAGAGGTCATGAAATACAAAGAACTCCATGGTGCTCTGCAGTCCTGTGTCTTTCCCCTGCTGCTGCATCTGATGCTCTAGCAGCCCTGAGGCTCTTAGCTGAGGGCTTTTGTTTGCTTGCTTTTGAGATCAGTTCAACAAACAACAGTATATAGCAAAATTCTCATATCTGGAGAGACCACCAGAGTTGGAGAGTTTTCTCCCAGGAGAAAAAAACTAAGCTTGCTGTTTCATCTTTGGGCTTGTCCTGACAGTCCCCTGGCCCAACCTGAGCACACCTGCAGGCTGCCCAGGAAACTCAAGCTGAGGCTCAGCCACCTACCTGCACAAACCAGGGAACAATGCTGCCAGAGAAGGAGCCTGCTGAGTCACAGTCACCAGGAACTGTCCCCCTCACAGGGTTTGCTGCCCCATAAGGGAACTTGGGGACAGCTCCTCCTGCACAGACCCTGTGACCCCTCTGCAAGGTCCAAACATAGGAGGAACATTTATATCTGCTGATGGTCCAGGTAGGCCTTAAGACGTCAGGAGACTTTGAATGTTAGCAATCAGGGATGATGGCAAAAGATACAAAATAACCCCTACTAGTTCAGAATTGCATATAATAAGGAGTTATTTATTTAGGGGAGACTCACAGAATTCTGTTCTAGATAACAGTCCTCTGCATGAATGGGGAACAGGAAGAGTCTAGCAGCCGGAAGTGAGAGCCGGAAGCAAGAGAGCTAGCACAAGCTTTACAACTGCATTTACAGTATAAGAGACCACGCCCAAGTGGGCTGGTGTCTTAAAGGCTATCAGCTGAAGGAGCTCCCACAGCATGGGTGTATGTGTGTGTGTGACAATCCAGGTGTGGGACAAGGCCAGGGAAGGACAGCAACAGGGAAGGGCTGGTGAATGCAGAGGATCCCTGAAGCTGCCCACAGAAGGCTGTGAATTCCACTTAAAGTTGAGCAATGAAACTGTGTCCTTCAAGGTCTCCGAGGAACTCACTGTGCTAAAAATTTTGACCAACCAGGGAAGCAAGTTCCCGAAGGACCTTTCTGGTTCTTCCTTCAAAGGCCTAGCTCAATTTGGAGTCCTGACAATAGAGGAATGGAGCCACACTTTCTGGTGAGCAGTTGTGATAAACGAGCAATCAAATCGATGTTGCTGGGCCACTGAAGACTGGTCACTTAAAGGGGTGGATTTCACATGGCTTCTTGTCCAGGGCACTTCCTGACCTGTTCATGAGGAAATGGATGAAGCTCATGCACACATCTGCAGCCTCGTGGTGTCTGAAGCAAGGGGACACAGTTCCTAACCAGCAAACTACTCACCTGGGGGATGGGACAGAAAGCAGAGGAGATGCAAAGACAGAATAACCACAACCCATGAGAGTGGAGGCTGTGATCCAACTGCCTCAAGATAGAGCATCTCTGAACAAGGCTCTAAAACAAGACTCCTCCATGCCCATGATGACCAGACAGTTGTAGACACATGTGGGAACCAACAGCGACTCACAAAACAACAGAAAGAGGCTAGTGTTAGAAATGAGAGTCGTGGAGTCATGGGGATTGTAGACCATCCATTTCAGGATGTACAAGGGTTTAAAAGAAAAGATGGTCACAATGAGAGGCTCTGTTGTGAATATTGGCAAGAGAAAAGGAAGACAGACACAGTGAGTGAGAGAGAGAGAGAGAGAGAGAGAGAGAGAGAGAGAGAATGTGTATGCAGATATATGTGTAAGAAGAAGTAATGAAACAACTAAACAGAACTAAAGAATATCTGAGAAGAAAACTTCAGTTATTCACGTTAAAATCAGGCAAGAGGTGGTAGAACACATGGGTGAGAAAGATAGAAAATAACAAAATCATAAATGTAAATCTTATCAGATAATTAACCCATAAGCATAGATGGAGGAAATCTATCAGGAGGGAAGAGGAGAGAATAGTGAAATATAAAGGTCACCTCCAATTAACAATGCCTTGGGCTCCTGGGATTCCAGCAATGTCTGTGGAGCTCTGAGATCAGGGGCCATTGAAAGAAGGGAGGGCAGAGGCTCCTTGAGGTTCTATGGATGCCAAATCATTGTGTCACCAATCCCTTCTGCTGAATCTGCAGATGGTCCCTGCTTTCTCAGTGACAAGGATGCTTGAGATTGCCTGCTCACCTGCGGCTGTGTGTTTCTGCCCCTTCAGCCTCAGGACTTGGGATCTGAGGCAAAACAACTGATGGCTGAATGGTCTCCCGCAAGCTTACTGGAAGCAAGGGGCTAGGAGCTCAGAGTAGGATCTGCTCCCTGGACATTCTGGCCTGGATTTGATGGGTCAGAGGCCGCGGCTGAGGCTTCTACTCATTCACAATCCCTAGAAAGAGCAAAATTACTTTCATTCTTTTAGAGTCCTATGGAGATAATGTCAGGGTGATGGACAGCAGTGACCCCAGAAAGGGAAGTCTGGCCAGCGGGGTTGAGTGGGAGGGTGTTGATGTTTTTGAACTCAGAAGCTAGGGATCACTGTAGCACCTGGGGCTGTGAGATGCTCCACTCTATTGGTTCTGATGCAGTCTCTGACTCTGAACAGACCATTCTGCTTATATCAGCCTTGGCTCATTGGTGAATTAGTGTGGGCTATGTCACTAGAATTCTCTCACAAGTAAAAGAAACTCAGAGGAAACTGGTCTAAGCCAGCAGGGAGCTCACTGATTTGCATACTTTGTAAGACTAGAGGCACAGGGCTTCAGGAACTACAGGACTGAGGGTGCCCCTAGGACTCCGTCCCTTTGCCCTTTAGCTTGTGATGGTTTGGTTCTCAACCTTGATGCTTGTAGGAGTTTGAATCCCCTCCCCCAGTCTCAGACATTTGACACGTTGACCCCGAGTTAGTGGTTATGATTGGGAGGCGTGGCCTTGCTGGAGGAATATGTCACTGGAGGTGAGCTTTGGGGATGAGAAAGATTCACACCATTCTCAGTGCGCTCTCTGCTTCTTGCGGGTGATGTGAAGATGTGAGCCCTCAGCTTCCTGCCTTAGCTGCCAAACCTCTGCTTGGCCATCCGACTCTTGCCCCTCCAGAACTGTAAGCCCCAATAAACTCTTTCTTCTTCATTGCCTTTGTCACAGTCTTACATCACAGCAGAAGAGAAGTGGCTAAGAAGGAAGTTGGTGCCAAAGAGTGGGGAATTGTGATGACAGCCTGATGATGCTGTGTTGTTCTGGAGGAATGTAGAAGACTTCGGGACATCGGACTAGGAAACCCATTGGATGCTGTTTAATGGGCCATCTTAGTAGGACTCTGGAATACGGTGCTCAGAGTAAAGGGACTGGAGATGTGCAGCTCAAGAAGGGTCAGAAGGAAGCAAGGATTCTAAGATCAACCAGGTTAGAGACTGTTCCTGTGACATTTGACAAAGAATGTGGCTGCTTTCTGCTCTTGTTCTGAAGCTAAATTTCAAAGTAACATACTAATTTTGGGGGGGAAGGGAGATTTCAAGACAGCCTAAAATTGACTCTGTCAAATGGTTGTTAACAATTGCTCCTACTCAGGTCTACAATGAAAAGGAGCAGATTAGGAAGAAAGAAACACAACAAGTACAGTTTGGAGAGAAAAGGAACACTGGTGATCTTCATGTTGCAACCCAAATTTGTGCTGAAATACATAAGGATATTAGAGCTCCTATTGCATTGGAATCAAGGGAGGGGTATCTTCAAGGTGCACCACCTGCCTCAAGATAGGTCTCCATCTTGAGAATAGAAAATATTGTGGAATTTTCTGCTACCAGAAAACAAGCAAAAGCAACTATAAATGTGACTCAAAGAGTCAGAGTCCCAGCCATGCTGACAGCTGAGCTGGGCAATGTCATTCACATGGCACTAGCTTTAGAGCAGTGATGGATGGGTAGATGATAGATAGATAGATAGATAGATAGATAGATAGATAGATAGATACATAGACGATAGATAGATGATAGATGGATGGATATATGATAGATAGTAGATAGACGATAGATAGATGATAGAGAGTAGATAGATAGATAGATAGATAGATGATAGATGGATGGATAGATAGATAGATGATAGATGGATAAATGATAGATCGATGATAAATAGATAGATAGATAGATAAATAGATAAATAGATAGATAGATGATAGATAGATAGATAGATAGATAGATAGATAGATAGATAGACGAATAGATGGGTGGAATAGATGGAATAGATAGATAGACGTAGACAGATGGGTTAGATAAGTAGATAGATAGATAGATAGATAGATAGATAGATAGATAGATAGATGATAGATAGATAGATAGATAGATGATAGATAGATAGATAGATAGATAGATAGATAGATAGATAATGGATATATAGGTATTGTGGGAAAAGCGAGGAAAAAACTCAATGGAATCTAGGAAGAAAATAGAATGAGATACTATTTACTCCCCAGCTGAAGTTCAGGGAAATTCCTCTTTAAGAATCTTTATTAACCTCCTAACACAATGGAAGTTAGCCATTTTTCAAATGGGAAAGAGTTTCCTGGCTCCAGACCCCAAGGCTCTTCTGAGATTCAAGTCAACCTCTTCATTGCAACTTCTATAAAACCAAATTACATATTTCCAACATCTGATGGTACAGAATATACATTATACACACATTACAATGGTTCAGAATATACATCACAATTCCAAAAGGAAGTAATGGGGCATAGTGAGTAAGTCCTGTACTGCAGCAATACCCAAGCCCAGAAAAAGTATCTCACCGTCTAGCCCCATAACTGGTGTCAAAGGCTGGTCAGAACTCAGAGCCAGAGGACCTATGGCTGCTGTTTACGTCAACTGAATGTATGGAAGCTCCTAAGCCAGAGTCTCTTGCTGCTGTTGAAATCAAGCTGCAGCAGGTCTCTTTTCTCCGTGAGAATACAAAGAATTCAAAACTTTAGGAAAACCACCTCCAGGCTTTCAACTTACTTCCAGCCTATTTAATGTCTGAGAGTTTTCTTCAGGATGGGACAGGGATGGGGCAGAAGCTGGTGACTTGACTGGAAGGATCCCTTCTCCAGCCAGGCCTTCAGACTCTTGGCTCCAGCTTCTCCCTTCTTTCAACTTGTCTAAAGAGTAAAAACCGTCTGAGTTCTGAACTGGCTCTGACTGGTTTCTGTGAGGAGCTCTATCTAAATAGCCACATACCTGATGACTTAAAACGTTTATTCTCCTGTTTCTGGAGCTGGAAGTCCAAATAGCAAGACGTCCCCCGGCCCATCTACCCTTATCTACCCTTTGATGGTTCCAGGGGACCCTCCTATTCCCTGGCCACTCCTTAGCCACATCATTCTGCTTTTGGCCTCCACCCTCACATGACTGCTTTTCAGAATTGTTCTTGATTGACTCTTTAAGGGACGATTTAGCAGACTCCACATTTACCATAATCCAGCATGCTTCCATCTAGATCCTTAACTAAGTACCTCTGCAGAGTCTTATTTCTGAACGTCGTAGTCTTCTGAGATTTCAGGGGGGTGTGCCTATGACGAGTGGTGTTATGTGACAATTCAGGTTGTATATAGTGGAGAAAAGTCTAGAAACAATATTGCAGCCCTTCCAGGGTGCCGCATCAGTGGGTCTCGCTTTGTGTTAACTCTTGTCAGGATGTCCTGGCTCCTGTTAATATTCACTATATTCCTCCTCATTTATTTCCCTGGCTTCTGCCTGCTTAAAGAAAAACTTCCCGATTTGGGTAACAGGAATCCCACAGAGCAGATTTGCAGCTTCTTCCAGAAGAAAACTTCCTCGCTGGCAAAGAACTGGAGACAACCACTTCCTTTAAACACGACATGAGGTTTCACTGCCTCTGTCCTCCCAGAGTCATCGTGGTTGATTTGAAAACCTCCAGTTTTGTCTTATCTCTCCTTGATTCTAGACTTAAACATCATCATTGAGCTCATTCTCTCTGCCTGCTTCTCTGCCTGTCTCTTCATTCGCTGCTTTTTTCTTTATTCCACAACCCACAGAGGCAGTCAGGTCTCTTCCATACCTGGGTCCAGGACCCAGGCTCTAATAATCCTGTGTGCTTCCCTTCCAGGACCCAGGCTTACTAATGATCCTGAGTGCTTCCCTTCCAGGACCCAGGCTTACTAATGATCCTGTGTGCTACCCTTCCAGGACCCAGGCTCGCTCATGATCCTGTGGGCTACCAGTGGATTCTCAGGAGTTCTTACAAAATAAATGGTTTGCATGGCTCTCTGCCGAGGGACGGCATTGCCACAAAGGCCGTTGAGGTATCCACTTGCCGGGCACTAGGGTCTGGAGGACTGTACTGTCATGTGACCCAGAATGGCTCCACTTTCCCGTTTATCTCCATTATAGTGATTTTGGCTCTAAGATAAAGAAAAGTTAATGGGTTTCATCCTTCATCCACTGAGGAAAACCAAGACTGTATATTTTGAGTCCTGGTCAATTAGAACTCCTTGCTTAAAGGAATCAAATTAATGACTTCCTTCTCTTTCAAGTTGTGAAGAAACTATGACTTTCTTGGTACACCTTTGCAATGGCCAGAAGACAACCTTGATAGTGGCAACTGCCAGGTGAGTCCCCTCCGAGCTTCATGCCTGGTCTCTGGGGAGTAGAATAATCTCTCAGGTAGAGTTTGGTGAGGTTGCCTGCCGGGAACTCCTGCAGCTTTGGTGTTGGGCTGGGCTCACATATCCCCGGTGTGGGCACAGGCAAAACCAACTTGTTCCCATTCTGATTCAGGACTCTAGCTTTTGAAAGGGCAAAAAGGGGAACCTCAGGATTTGATCTTTACAGGAAACAGAACCCACTGGAATCTTGCTCAGAGAGGGTTTCCCCACCTGCTTATCCTTCTCTGTTTCCTCCTGTTTGGGTTTAAAAGGTGAGTTGCGAAACACAAGGACAGGAAGCATGGTATGTAGATGTCTGGCGTCAGAGAAAGACATCTCCAGTGATTTCCACTGCCACCCTTAGCATGGCGACACTGGGCGCCTGGCCCACCCACAGCCTTCAGTCGTTCACCTGGGATGACAATGTTGAAATCTAATTGGAAAGATGGAAGAAACAACATGCATCAAGTCCCCTGAATGCACAGTAACCTTCCAGTCCAGCCTGTCTCCTGACCCAGCCACCTTGGGATGGAAAAAGCCTGCGCTAGTATAGCCAGCCAGGCTGGCTCCTGCTCGCCACACTTCCTGGAAACCTTTCTCTCTTTTCGTGCTTGGCTTCACTCTTCCTATGAGAGGGGAGGTCATGTCATCTCTCCCATCCCAACCTGAGAGAGAAACCTTGAGAACAATACCCTCAGAGACTTTCCAGACAGAAAACATAAAGCAAAGACTGCCATGGGGTACTGAAGAATGTCTATAATACTGATTCTGATACTGATTCTGATTCTGGCTTTGTGGGAGCCTAGGCAGTTTGGATGCTTACCTTACTAGACCTGGATGGAGGTGGGAGGTCCTTGGACTTCCCACAGGGCAGGGAACCCTGATTGCTCTTTGGGCTTATGAGGGAGGGGGACTTGATTGGGGGAGGGGGAGGGACATGGGAGGCGGTGGCGGGGAAGAGACAGAAATCTTTTATAAATAAATAAATTAATTAATTAAAAAAATACTGATTCTGAACCTGTGGATCACAACTCCTTTGGCACACCTCTATCTCCAAAAATATTTACATTATGATTCAAATTCCAAGCAGCAAAATTACAGTTATGGAAGTAACAAAAAAATTTCATGGTTTGGGGTCACTGTGCCATGAAGAACTATATTAAAGTGTGGCAGCAATAGGAAGGTTGAGAACCACTGATCTATAGAAAACCTGTTTCCACTTATCTGGATCCTTAATAACAAGGGTATGTGTGTGTGTGTGTGTGTGTGTGTGTGTGTGTGTACAGCTCTCAGCCTCAGCGAAGTGCATGCTGGACAATTATTTCATCACGAGCCGAGAGCCAGCAGCTTGGTGTCTGGCATGCACCAACATCTGAAAGACCTTTTCCCTTAATCCCATTCACCTGAGAGTAAACGCTCTATTCAAGAGGAAGTTACAAAGAATTTGTTTGTCCAGTTCCTTTTAACAATCTTTCCTAAAATAGGGGGTCATTCTTCCTGGAAATTCTTTTATGCAATATTCCAGTCAAATATGCAGTCAATGTGGCCACACCACTTCTTCCAGAATGTCCCCTGAAGCCAGATAATGAAGCACACACACCTGGCATAACAGTGAGTCGGGGTTTCAGTTTTCTGGTACTCTTGACACTTAGAGTAAATTCGTATTTTTGTTTTGTTTTGTTTTTCGAGACAGTGTTTCTCTGTGGCTTTGGAGCCTGTCCTGGAACTAGCTCTTGTAGACCAGGCTGGTCTCGAACTCACAAAGATCCGCCTGCCTCTGCCTCCCGAGTGCTGGGATTAAAGACGTGCGCCACCACCGCCCGGCTGTAAATTCGTATTTTAAGCTCTGCCAAGAGAGATGCACCCTTGAACTAGGTAGCACAGTCCTACAACAGATTGCTTACAAAAGAGCAAATGCATTTTGTTCCTTTGAAAGGCTGCAGCAAATATTTCCGAGGCCTTCCCCCAGAGCTCCTTGGAAGAAGCATCCAACATTGCGTGAGGAAAGAGACGTGCACACATGATGTGCTCTGCATCAGGGAAGTGCTCACTGGGGAGGGTACAGGGAGGCTTTCAGAACCAGATCCTCAGTTGAGGCATGATGGCAGAGCTGAGGACGGGAAACTGTTTCTCCTTCACAGTGGTCATGCTGAATCCCGTGAGCTGCCTATGGAGTTAACAGGAACTTCTAACTCTGCATACAAACAAGTATCCAGGCAGAATTAAATGAACAGGAAATGGCATGGGAAAATTAGCAAAGAACTATTGGTTTTTCTGAGTACGGAAGCCATACACATGGTATTTGTACACAATGCAAAAATTTCTCAGCCAGCCACCTCTTAACTGTTCTCTGTTTTCCTTTTTCTATTAAATTGTCTCTGTTTTTAATACCTTTTTATTTTATCTGTATGTGTGTGTGTGTGTATGTGTGTGTGTGTGTGTGTGTGTACCACATGTGTGCAGGTGCCTGTGAAGGCCAGAAGAAGGTGTCAGATCCCTTAGAACTAGAGCTACAGGCCATTGTGAGCTACCCACACACAATGTGTGTGTTAGCCAGTGTTCTTAACTATTCTGTGTTTCTATAAAACTCTTACTTAATTTCCATGATTTTTCGCTTAATTTAATCATATCCCTGTCTTATAATATCCAAAGGCCAACTGCCTACCACACATACCACACACCAGTATTTCCTTGAAACCTAGAGTTTTACCTATAAGGTGTATTTGACTTCTGCACCCAGGCTGGCCATGTTGCTCAGCAACATGCCTGCTGTCCACAAGGTGCTGAGTCTCATCCTCAAGATTCCAAGAGTATTAAAGTCAAACTAGTTTCAACATCTTGCAGTTTACTTCAGAGTATATCCATATGTTTAAATATAAAGTATAGAACACATAGAGGTTCGAGAGATGGGTTTATACCCATTAAAAACAGTTTCTGCTCTTCTAGAGGACCTGGGTTCAGTTCTTAGTACCCACACAGCAGTTCACAATCACGTGTAATTCACATATGGGGATCTGACTCCCCCTTCTGGCCTCTGCAGGCACTAGGCACACATGTAGTGCAGAGACATACAAGCAGGCAAAGCCCCCATATGCATAAAATAAAAATGACTACATCTTTAAAAATACGCTGCATATAAATGAAAATACAAGTAGGTAAATATAGCACTCATGAATACAAAAAGAAAGAGTACATAAAGGGCATTAAAAATAGATTAGACCTATTTCTTCAGAACGAAATCTGGCACTTCCTGGCCTCTTTGAAAATTTACTTTCATGCCATTTAAACACATGTCTAAGAATTCCTTTACCGAATTTGAAATAGCACACTTAAAATACTCGATACGGCTGGAAGAAAACGTGCTGTGCGCCGCTCCCCATCGTGCGCACGCAGAGAGAGGAGCAGGCAGCAGAACAGCGTCTATTTAGGGACCTCTTAACCTCAATCCCAGGAAACGGAAGAAATGCTCTCTTCCAAGACTAGCATTGCTCTGATGAGACCCCCCCTTTGTGCCACAAAGTATCAATTTCCATGAAAACGAAACTTACAGGTCCTGATCTTTCACTTCAAAATTCCATCCGTTAAACTTCAAGCCCTGCTGGCCTCTTGTTGGCCTGTGAAAACAAGAGTCACATTGTAGCGAAGGGAGACACTGGGCTACTTGCAATAGTCCCCCATGCTTGTTCCCAGATTGCTCTCGCCTGCTGCTGTTTATGGTATGTGTCTAATAAAGCCGTGCTTTCTCCCAGCGCAGCTTTCCCTGTGGAACTAAATACATCAATATTTCATCACACAGTGTCAAAGCTCGTTCTGAACTACTTGGCCCTGACTCATGCCACCACCATAGGGGACCTGCACTTGCCTTCAGTCAACAGAAATACCCGTGGACAGAAAGCAGAGACAGCTGTCCACCAGAAGGAATGTGTCCCCTGGTTAAGGAGTTATTTAAAGAAATGTCTCTGCTCCGTGACTTACCAAAGTCTTACACTTGATATTTAGTTCTTCAATACTTTGTAGCCAATGAGACTATCTCATTGCCCCCAATGCAGATATCCCCCCATGTCACTATTTCTGTGTCTAGATTTCTTCTACTTATGAAGACTAGTCATGGATTTGAGCTAACGTGGGTAATTTTCAGTCTATTTCTAGAGAAACTCTCATTTCCACAAACTGGAGGTTATGACATCACCGCCTTTTGGGGGACACAGTTCAGAGCAGCCGCCTCTGCATGTGCTCCATAGCATTGATCACAGCGATGTCATTCTGTGCGCTTAGCTCTACACCTGCTGCTCCTCTTTGATCACAGTCACAGACTTGCCTCTAGGTCTTGCCGGATAGGTGAAAGTTCAAACACTGAACGTTTTTGTGCAGAAATCAGCCCCAGGATGCTGTTCCAGGCTGCCATCTGCCCTGCTACCACAGTGGGCCTCCCTGGGTACTTCTAGGCCCTGGGTCTCCTGGCCACCTGAGAAGGTGGAGTTTCTCACAGTCTCGAGGGATACTTGGGCAGGTTTGGGCAGAAAGGGCTAATGTAGCAGAGATTAGGTTTAGCAACCTCATACCCAAATCTGCACTTGCTGCTGTTGGCCAAACATTGGGAAACCTACACCACTTCAGCGTGCTAGGTGTGTGCTCCAGCGGCCACCTTGAAAGCTGATGTTTTCTGCACCCAGGCTACACTGGAAAGCTCCATTCTCGGGAACAACCAAATATTCATTCATTATAGTTGTTTCCAGTCTTAAACAAACATCCTAATTCTTTGGCTCACTTGAATGTTTTATTTATAATGATTGTTCTCTTTAAGTATGTTTATTATCTATGACTGCATAATGAGTTACTCAAGACACAGGAACATAAAGCACAATGTTCATTAACTCCCTGGTGCTGTGGTGAGGAGACCTGAAGCTCACGGGTGGCTCCATCTCAAGCCTTCGGTAGGCTTTGGTTGGACCTTCAGCTCCGTGCTTCCTGGACCTCTCCATGGAGCTGCTTGGTGGCCCCATCCGTGCTGCAGGTGGCTTCTTCTGTTGTATTAATGAGCGGCAGGGCTGCGTCCCCGCCACCCGGCTAGCTTTACCCGAAATAATTACACGGAAACTGTATTCTTTTAAACACTGCCTGGCCCATTAGTTCCAGCCTCTTATTGGCTAGCTCTTACATATTGATCTAACCCATTTCTAATATCCCTGTAACACCACGAGGTGTCTTACCAGGGAAGATCTTAACCTGCGTCTGTGTCTGGTGGAAGAATCATGGCGACTCACTGACTCAGCTTCTTTCTCCCAGCATTCTGTTCTGTCTACTCCACCCACCTAAGGGTTGGCCTATCAAATGGGCCTAGGCAGTTTCTTTATTAATTAACCAATGAAAGCAACAGATTAGAAAGAAATCACTCTCACATCATTCCTCCAATGCTAGTGACCCATAGCTAATGTGTGTTTCCATCCCGGCCTCAGAAGCTATGCTCCATCATTTCTGCAAACAAATGCGCTCAAAGTAATAGGGAGACATGAACAGGCAAGGTGACCACCGGAGTGTGCGCACATGATAAAATCACATCGTTCTCATGAGAAAGTCTCCAAGTTCTCGGAAAACTGGCACCAGGAAAGAGAGACTAGGAATGATTCCCTACTCTGTGAAACTAGTAAAGAGACCCACCTCACCAAAGCAAGGGCCACGTGACAGGGCCAAGCCATTAAGAAACCTGCCACCCCGGAACATCAGAAAGCTCCCACCCCATCCCATGCCCTGGAACCTGAAGACTCAAAGCAGGTGATTGGACCCGTCTCAGGGTTTGGGCAAACAGCTTACCAACACGGCAGTTCCTGGACACGGTGAAGCCAGACAGACTGATCCTCAGACCCTGTACTGTGTGTTCTCCTATGCTCTTGGCTGTTGAGCTGAGCCACAGGGCCCACAGATGTTAGTCTCTCAGACCAGTAAGGGACTGCTCCAACCATTCTGAGGCTGAATGGGCTCTAGTCTCTCATTCTCCACCACTGACTTCTTACGTTTGGTGCAAAGCTCAGGAAGGGCTTTCTGTTGTGTCCAGCTGGACCCAGCCCCTTCCTTACCCAGACACCTTCATTTCTTACTAGAACAATCGAACACTCACTCTAACAGGAATTAAGCCTGGCTTTGGAGTTACAGAAATTTAAAATGTGTGCTACTTCAGCAGAGCCAATTCAGTCAAGCAAAAAGCCCAATTTGGAGGACCTGAAAATCCAGTCATACGCTTAGATGTCTGGTACATTGTGAAGCAATGGCATCTTTAGTTGGTGATAAAAGGATAAAATGCTCAATAAATGCTCTAAAAACATTTCATCTTCCAAGTAGAAAAAAGGAAAAGTGGAATTCTTGCTGTGTGCCATCAAAAATAAATTCCAGATGGATTAGACTCGAATGGAGAAAATCAGGTTTTAAGTAGCAAAGGAACCTGTAGAATAATTTATGCATGAGATTGGGATAGGAACAAAACTTTAAACTAGATATAAAATTGTAAATCATAAGAATTTTTGATAAAGGGGTTTATGCATGGAAGAGGATAGAAAGTTCCAGAAGCAACTGCTAAAGGCATGGGTGTTAGAGCATGTGCTGGGAATAGGCTGAGGTATAACCGGAAGGCCCACGGAGAAATGGCTTGTTTGAAGTCTCTGCTATGTGCCAACCATGTCCTACACAGCGGAGTGACTTGTCAATACCTCAGAGCTGCAGGCTGTGACCAGAGTTCTCAGTGTTGTTCCTTTCTGTTAGTAGTGTGCTCTTTCAGTTTCTCTGTCTTTCTCTCACTGAGTCGTTTTCATTTCTAGGTCCTTTCCTCCATAATCGAACGGCCTCCTAATTTACAGTCTTCACATCTTGTTTAAAAACCAGTTTCTATCCTGATGACAAAGGCTAGTTACTCTCTATGCTGTCCCTAGAGCTTCAAATTTTTGTCCTCTGAATCTGGGTGACAGCTGCAGACTGAACCTTTCGTCTTTCCAGCATTCTCCTATTCTGGTCATTCCGCCTATACTTCCTGCCTGGCTACTGGCCAATCAGCATCTTATTAAACAAGAACAAGAAACAAATCTTTACAGGGTACAAGACCATTGTCCACAGCATGCCAAAACCCTCATGTCTTTTATAGTAATCATTCCTGAATTACAGATAATACTCAGTACAATACTACTGATATATAAATGGCAATTATTTTGTATTGTTTATATAATAGTAACAGGAAACATCTCCACACATTTAGAGAAGACAGAATTTTTAAAAGAGAGAGAAAGAGAGGAGAGCACCTTGATCATGCCCTGAATAAACATATTTATAATAATTAGTTACTGTAGCCCAGGACTCTGGCCAATCAGAGGGAAACACTCCAAAGACACCCCTTTCTAGGGCAATGCAACAATGTAATTAACAGATGTCATAACTGAGGCCTGAGCTGAGGCTAAAGGACCCACTAAGCCCTTAAAGACAGTTTCCAGTGGGATTCCTGTTTGGACCAAGCCCTGATGCTCTGAAACCACCTCTGCTCCTTCAAGCCTGCGTTTTCTTAGGGTTCCCAGGAACCATAGAGCGCTACGGCTGGCATCATCAGGGAGCTCCTTCAGGCCCACACAACCTGCTCAAAATGTGTGCGTTTATATTAATAGATTTTCTTCTTCGTGGAGAAGTCAAATACCAAGGGATTCTTTTTACCATTTTTTTTATTTCTCAGTTTTAAAATTTGCCTAACATCTTAAGTCAAACAAGCCTAAGAATGAGGCGAACAAAACGCTGCTGAGAGGTGTTTTGTAACTTGTGGATCAGCCGCGCACCTGCCTGCAATTCCTGCCAGGCCAGTTGGGTATGTTGCTGGATCACTTTCTCCCTGCTCAGACCACATCATGACCTCACTGAGCAAAAACACCTGCCTCTCAGCCAGGAAGCAGCAAGACAAAAAAGAAGCCGGAAGCAATTATCCTGATGAAAGGCATGCCCTTACTCAGACTGTCCCACTAGGCTCCCCACTTCTCAGGAGCACTGCCATAGGGGAGTGCAACCAAGGCTTTAACACTTGGAACCGTGGATGACTTTCAACATCCAGGTGAGAACATCCTGTCCGCACCCTAATCACCCCATATCTGTGTCCACCCACTCCACCCATAGGAGCCCAATCCAATGGTTAGAGTAGAACTCTCAAAACTGTGAGCCAGACCGAAGCCTCTATCGTTTATGAGTTATTATTTCAGGTGACTCATTATAGTGACAACTGAATAATTTGCTGATTTTAAGAACATGTCCAGATACAAAATCAAGGATGTTCTGTTAATTTAAGCAGCCCATCTACTCTAAAATAGCACCAAAAATATTCAATGATTGTCTTCACAGCAGGGCCTCTGCTAAAGCCTGCATCATGTGCGGCCCATGCTTTATGAACATGACCAGTTCACACCCCAGGAGAAATACTGACTTCCAGTGCGGAGGTAATGAGTTGTCTTCCTCCATGGACTCTGCATCTGAAGTTATTGTTGCCTTGAGTGGTTGAACAAAATAAGGTTGATGAAGAAGATTGGAGAAGCATGAAAACCGATGACGTCGGGATGGGAGAGTAGCTTAGCTACTGTCTCTCACTGTGGAGGGACACCACTTGTCAAAGAAACTCACAAAAGAAAGCATTTAACTGGGGGCTTGCTTTACAGTGTCAGAGGGTCGGTCAATTCATGACCATCATGGCAGGAAGTGTGACGGGAGGCAGGCAAGCTGGAGCAATAACTGTTAGCTCACTCCTGATCCACGAGATGGCGGTGGAGAAACCAAAGACAGAATCTGGGATAAATCTTTGACACCTCAAAGTCCCGCTCCAGTGACACACCTCCTCCAACAAGGCCAAACCTCCTAATCTTTCCTAAACAACACACCAGCTCATCCAAGCATCCAAACGTGTAAGCTTATGGGGGCCATTCTTACTCAAACCATCAGACCATGCTCCTTCCTGTCTGCTCAGTCATCCTTCTCACCATGTTTCGTCGTTGCTCCACGTCATAAGATAAGGGCGGCCCATACTCAAGAGAACACGTGGCAAGGCAATGAGCAGAGAGGACACATCCAAACCCTCATCCACAGTTTGGCTGTGACTCAGGACGCCACACAGGCATCTACCAGGAAGATCAGGGAAAGTTTGGTACTCCGTAGCGATGGCAAGCGTAATTCTCTCAGATGACAGAATTAGTCAGCCGAGTAACAAAAGGTACTGTTTTGTACTTACTGTAGTAGAGGATGGTCGTCGCACTTGGGCAGGGGTGTGTGAGGTTTGAATTTGTCATCAACTCTGATGGAGAGAGACCTGAGCTTTCTCGTTGGTTTCCTGACTGTGAGACAAAGAAGATGAACGAGGAGTAGGTGGGGAGAGAGCTCAGTGGGTGAACATTGCCATGTACACATGAAAACCAGAGTTCAATCCCCAGAGCCATGTAAAAACGTCAGGTGTTGTATTTTTAGCATTGGGAAGCAGATGACTGGGTTGCATGGTCCTTCCCTGGCTGATCAGCCAATGTAGGCCAATCAGCAAGTTCCCAGCAATGAGAGACCCTGTAGGAGGAAAGCAAGGCAGACAGTACCTTGAGAAGCAGTATCTGAAGCTGACTGCCAGCACACACACACACACACACCACACCACACATACCCACTCCCTCACACACATGTGAACATGCACAGACATGTATACACTCACACATACACATCATCATGCAAACACATACACATAAACATGTACCCACTTCCCCAAACATGTTAACATACACAGACATGTAATACTCACACACATATATACACGCATAATACACACAATCATGCAAACACATTACACACAAACATGTACCCACTCCCCACACACATGTGAACATGCACAGACATATACATACTCACACATACACAGGCACACGATATACATATACACACATACATACACACACATGCATACAAACATGTTCCCATTCCCCCCATACATGTGAACATGCACAGATATATACACACTCACACATACACACACATGAACATATACATGCATACACATACACACTCATACAAAACTGTCTGGCATCCACACGGAACTCGGATCTTAGGTGTTCCCCAAATGTTATGGGTAGAAAACTTGGTCCCTGGCTGCTGGTACTATTGGAACTTTAGGGGGTGGGAAGAAGTGGGCGTGTGGGGTACGTCTTTCCATGACGTGTTACACCCCGGCTTTCCCTATTTCTCCCTCCTGTCCACTGGGAGTGAGTAGCCTCTTCTGCTCCCCGTCCACAGTCAGGTGTCCTGCTCCCCACAGACCCGGCAACAGCCAATCAACCATGGTCAGAAACCCCGGAAACTCTGGGCACAAGTGAACCATTCCACCTTTGATTGTTTACCTCAGGCATTAGCTGCATCATGGAAAGAAACTGACCCGTGTCATCCCCTCCTGATAGTTCATGGGGAGAGTGCAGTGGTTGCGCTACCACAGTGGAGGGCCATTGATGCAGAAAGAGATGCAGGCAAAGGTGACTTTGCAGGGGTGGCCGCTCACCAGCCCAGTGTCAGGACCCTCCTGGAAAGAGAAACATACAAATGCAGACATCTCCATATTTACTCCAAATGTTACTTCCTTCAGTGAAGAGCAGAGACTCACAATTAAACAAAACAAAACAAAAACAAAAACATTCTAGGGGCTGGGGAGCCAGCTCAGTTAGGAAAGTGTAAAGATCTGAGTTCAAACCCTGGAACCCACATAAGAAAGCTGGGCACCGTGGTGTCTGTGATTCCGGTGTTGGAGAAGTTGAGCCAGACCAACAGATTCCTGGGGCTCGCTGATCAGGTGGCCACCAAGTTCCAGGTAAAAGTGAAAAAAAAGTATTTTAAAGGTATATGGTATTCTGAGGAATGCCACTCAACGGCAACCTCTGGCTTCCACCTGCAAGAGCACACGCAAGTGCACACACCCATGCACTCTGGCTCCCATACACACTAGAGAGAGAGAGAGAGAGAGAGAGAGAGAGAGAGAGAGAGAGAGGAGGGAGGGAGCCAGAGAGGGAGGAAGGGAGAGACCCAGAGAGAAACAGAGACAGAGAGGGACAGAGAGAAAGAGAGACACCAAAATTGAGACCGAGAGACCCAGACAGTCTGAGAGACACACAGACACACACACAGTGTCTCTAAGTCTGGCGTCCAGGCTGAAGGGTGTAATGTTCTAAACCTTAGATGAAGCATCATCGAGAAGATGATTCTTAAGAAGAATTTTCCACAATGGAAGGAAAAGAGGGGAGGGAAATGTCAAAAGAATTAGATAAAAGTTTTCCAACACATGGCTGTCTAGGGCTGGCAGTGGAAGAACAAGAAAAACCGTGTCTCCTTCCTGTGCCCCGTGCTTCTGCCTCATGAAACATTCCATATACAAATGTTGCTTCCAGTTAAAAATGCCCCTGAGGATGGGACTCTAGGGAAGTGGGACCCTCTCTACAGGTATGCAGAAATGACATCTGGGCCAAGTCCGTGTCCAGGTTCATCTGTAGAATTCGGTCCTTTCCCCTTGAAGGACAGACACTGGTGATTGGCCTCTTGTTTCAGGGCAAAGAAAGGGGAACACCCTCTTCACGTGGGGCCCATGAGGAAGCAAAGAGCTGGTTGTTAGAGTGAGCTGCATGTTCTCAGCAGGGTGCTCACACTTACCTCAAAGGGCTCAGCCAGAAATCACTTTGGCTTGACACTCTCTTTACAATGTTGGTTGTGTAACTCACCTGTTTCCTCAAGGTTGCTGTCTGACTAGTGCAAGTTCACAAACCCATAAACAGAAAGGACACAAAATTCAACAACCAATATAGGGCATCCATCTAAGGGGCCCTGTCTCCCTCACCTGGGCATCCCCTGAGATCTAGAGGGCTCTGCGGAGATTGCATGCAGTAGGTCTGAAAAATCTCTTCTAGGGGCCTGGCTCATTTTTATTTTCTCCTCTTTCTCCACTCTCTTTCTTTATTTGAAGCACTTTTTTGAAGAAGCACTTAAAAATATCCCAATGCAACCTGGGCAACTGGAAAGATGATGGCTTAAACCACATTTTTGGTACTCTGTAAAAGCTAAATAAGAATAATTATGTGGTGTGTGTGTGTGTTTATGGGAAAGGTACCACAGAGAGATACAAACATCCGCGGGCCACTGAGCAAGGCAAGGACAGAGAAAGGCCCCTTCCTTCTGGCTTATCTGAACATAATAATCCAGGTCATAGAGGAGATGTGCGTGGTGCCCGCGCTAGCCTGGCAGTCGGGAGATGCGCGTGGTCCCCACGCTAGCCTGGCAGTCGGGAGATGCCTGTGGTGCCAGCGCTAGCCTGGCAGTCGGGAGATGCCTGTGGTTCCTGCGCTAGCCGGGCAGTCGGGAGATGCCCGTGGTGCCAGCGCTAGCCGGACAGTTGGGCTTGTACGCTCGTCTTCGCTCTAAGTGAGAGCACAGCCTGTGTCTCCTGTGTCATTGCTGCTGCTGTGACTGCACTGCCCTGCAGTGGAAAAGGACATTTTCCCTCTGATTTATCATTTGATGCAGATGGTTGGCTCAAGTTTTTTGATCTTGTCAGCAAAGCTGATGTTAAAAAATTGGAACAATCATCCTGCTTGTTTATGTTTTCTTATGAGGTATCAGTTTATAGAATGAACACTTTTATAACTGGAGCCTCAGAAGGAACCTTCAGTGTGTATCTTCTTTTTTTTAATTAATTTATTTATTTATTAAAGATTTCTGTCTCTTCCCCACCGCCGCCTCCCCTTTCCCTCCCCCTCCCCCAATCGAGTCCCCCTCCCTCGTCAGCCCAAAGAGCAATCAGGGTTCCCTGCCCTGTGGGAAGTCCAAGGACCACCCACCTCCTTCCAGGTCTAGTAAGGTGAGCATCCAAACTGCCTAGGCTCCCACAAAGCCAGTACGTGCAGTAGGATCAAAAACCCATTGCCATTGTTCTTGATGTCTCAGTAGTCCTCATTGTCCGCTATGTTCAGCGAGTCCAGTTTTAACCCAGGCTTTTTCATACCCAGGCCAGCTGGTCTTGGTGAGTTCCCGATAGAACATCACCACAGTGTGTATCTTCTTGACACACACACACCCACCCACCCACACACACGTATTTTATTTAATGTGTTATTTCTTCTTACCTTTCTCTGGGTACCAGTATGCTTTATGGAACAGACAAAAAGTACCTCCTCCAGTTTATTTTGCTCAAGAAAAGGCCATCAAGAACCACAGAGCACAGTTTGGGGAGATAGCTCTATCAGAAAAATGCTGGCCATATAAACATGAAGACCCGAGTTCCAATCCCCTTCAGCCTTGTCAACAGTTAGGCACTAAAGTGTGCACCTGTTGGCCCATCACTAGAGAGGCTGAGATGGGGGATCCTCGGGATTTGCTGGACTCAGTCTAGCTGAATGGAAAACTGGTTTTGATGAGAGATGCTGTCTCTAAAAATGGAGAGAATCTGAGGAAGATGCCTATCCACATGTGTACGTATACACAAATGCATATACACATGTACCTCCCCCCATACGCACACAGTATGGACTTTCATCATGGCACTGCAGATGGCTAACCCTCTCTTGACCTATGAACTTGTCAAAGTCTGCAAAAGACACAAACAAGGAGGAATTTGCTAGGTTCTCAGTTTGAGACCTTCAGTAGGGGCAGACGACTGGGTGACGCTTCCCTCTGCCCAGCTTCCTGGTCTGAAATGGTTAAAAAGTAGCTAGGCAGGTCTGGAGACTGGAAAGCGGCTGTGCTAACTAGTTAAGCATTAGGCAGAAGCAGCTCTTGAACTTGGGCGCAGAGGACCGTCTGGCTCCCAGGAGTAACCTTACACTGTTGTCTGCTTTCCTTTCTGAGCTGAATGGAAAGTGGCTCTCAAACGCGTCTGCGCTGCGGCATATCCATTCTGTCAGGGGAAACCATTCCTTCTTCTGAAGCAGTTTCAGTGTTTACAGGCTCTAACTAAAAACAGAAACATTTATTTTTTCACCAGTTAAGTTCCTGGCACCGGCTAAGAAGGGGATTTAGGTTGGGTTTTTTTTTTTGTTGTTGTTGTTGTTTTGGTTTTTTATGTATCAACTAACACTTGACTAAACACGACTTTCAAAACTGACTTTTCATTTTTATTTTTTAAAAAAAACATAAATACATTTAGTTTGCTAGGGAACATCATACTTAGGTGTTTGATCCATAAAACTCAGTTTATCTGAGCTGTCTTTTGATTGTAGCTTTTACAAATGGCTGCTACAATCAACAGGTGGGACCATGTATGAGCGTTCTTCTTACTAAAAGCGTTCCATGTGTGGCTTAGCACTGTTACAGAACTGAATGAACACCCCAAACCTGATGCGTTCATTTACATAATTGATGGATTCTCTGTAATTTAGTGGAATTAATGACTATACAGATACAATTCTTTTAAGTGCCCAGGATTGGGAACATCACGGAACATATTGTACCTTATTGTAAAACAAAAATAGCCCTGGACAGACTGTGGAATGTGCTCTCACAGGATAATCAGTTCTTTACTGTGGTTTTCCTGCCAGTCGGGGAGCCCTGCGTCACACAGAGCGGATGCCAAGTGTCTGGTTTGCACTTTGGTAAGACATGTTTTTCTTGCTGTGAGTTTTCAGGTCTGCAGTTTCCCCCTGAGTGAGCATTCCGGTCACCTTTCCGTGCATCTGGGGCCTAGCTTCTGCGCCAGGTATTTCAAAAGAATGGCCGGCATATTGGAGTTCCAAACAGGTGGGCAGGCAAGTCCACAGACTTGGGATACTGCCTGCTGGACACTATTGATCTGTGGGCAGACATGGAAGTCTGGGGCAGCTTGGTGGAATTTTTATCTCATGTAAGTGACCTTTTTCCTGGCTGAGTCCTCTTCTATCAAAAACAAATTTGTTAACATCTTAGATGAAGTGTTGAAATGATGCCTTAAATGAACTTGGGTGGGAACATGTTATTAAACCAATATCCTCAGATGATACCTCCATGAAGTCAAAGATTTGGGGGAACAATTAACTCTCCAGTCCTCCCCCCTGTCTTCTTGGTGCTGGGGTTGTTGTTTAATAGGCTGTTTGCTTCTTCCGCACAGGACAATTTGCAGCAGACTGATGACGAATAGGAGCCCTGGGGGGGGGGGTCTAGTCACCTCTAACCCTCTTTATTCATCTCCTACTGTGTTTGGGGCAGGCAAGGCTGTGATGCTCTTTCTAGTTTCTCTTGGCTGTTTACCCAAGCAGAAAATGCAGGAAACAACCTAGGCATCTGACGGGCATGTGCTTTCCAGGCTGATCTGAAGTTCTTCCCAAACATCCACTCTCCTCACACAGCCTTCTCTCACGCTGGTTTCTGCCACCGTAGTGCTAGCCCAGGTCATCTGTGAGCCAGGACTTCCCACGGGCTTGCTTGTGGAAAAGCGCGCTATAATCACTGTCTCTCACACACTTAGTCCCTTACTCAAGGCCAAGCCTGGGAGACACGGGGGTAAGAGGAAGGACTTAGAAAAGGAGAGGATTTGAGGGTGGAGAGGTGATTTTTTTCAGAAAAGGGCTTATCACACGAGTTTGAGGATCCGTGTCTGACCCTCCCCAATGTTAAAAAGAAAGCATAGCTACATAGGCACATGCTTATATCCCCAGCGCTGGGGAGACAGAGACAGGATTCCTGGGGTGTGCCACTCAGCCCGTCTAGCTGAATCAGTGGACTCCAGGTGCACTGAAAGACCTTGTCCCCTAAAATAAGGATGGAAATGACTATGGGAGACACAGATGGCAACCTCTAGCCTCTGAATACACACATGCATTCACATACACATACATACCATATATACATAAACATTCACTACACATTCACATACATACCCACA
>JABTXL010005929.1:27735764-27862755 GCA_025134845.1 Neodon shergylaensis
AGAGAGAGAGAGAGAGAGAGAGAGAGAGAGAGAGAGAGAGAGAGAGAACCACTGTGCACGGTATCAGGTGTCCCCTTCTATTACTCTGTGGCATTTCAGGTCAGACAGGGGCTCTTTTAACCCTAGAACTGGCATCTCAATATTTTTCTCAGCTGGTCTGGAAGCCAGCAGACCCCAGAGATCCTTCTGTCTCCACTGCCCTTGGACCTGGACTGCAGGCATTTGCAGGATACCAGGCTTAGATACTGGTATCTGAATGCTGATCCCCATGATGGCTTCTCAAGCATTCTTACTGCTGAGCCAGCTCTCCGATTCCAGGCTTGTGACTTTTAAAGTATTTGTTTTATAAAACAGATAGTTGCCAATAAGTCCTCTGGACAAGGATCCTCTTTTTCATCTTAAGAAAAGATGTTCTAAGTAATTGGATTGTGGGCTGGATGGAGTCCAGACGGCTAGCTCAGGAAACGGGACACATCCTGATACAGATGACCACATGGACACTGGTCATCTAATATGCTCCTTAAAGGGCCGTTACTGGCCACAGCTGACAGGAAAAGGCAGAGCCACCTCCACGGCCACAAGAGGTTGCTATAGGTACTATTATCACAAAGTCTGAGGACAGCAGAAGGGCATAAGGGGCCCAAGACCATGAAGGCTTGAGGAAAGGGGCAAGGAGTCAGAGACCCAGTTCTAAATCTCACTGCACCTGATCCCCTCGGCTGGTCGCTGCCAGTATATGATACCTAATGGCATCTTTCTGTCCTCCAAGGTGAATCATTCTGGGCCTGCCTTTCATTTCTTTGGAGTTCTTGGCCATTGTGTGAGGGCTGTGGCTCCTGCTAGGTTTCCTAGTCTACACTAAACGTCTCCATGGACAACCTGGAGGAAGTATGTTACAGTCCCATCAGGAAGTGAGACAAGGCTATGTGTGCAAGAGAGGCAAGGCTATGAGCATAATACCTGATCATCAGAACCGCAGTGTAAGCCTCAGGCTACAAAGTTAGCATCTGAAGCTAGTTCTCTGTAATAGTAAATGCATGCTTGAGACCCAAGTGGAACCCTTCGGACAGGAGTGTTTCACGTCAGACATTATCTTCTGCTATGAGTTTAAGAGTTAGGCCAAGTCAGATGGTAAGACCAGAGAACGAAAGAAGTGTGATGTCTACATGGGTACTGTCATGATTTGAATAAGAAATATTCTTAACAGATTCATACTTTGAAAACCTGATTCTTCAACTAATGGTACTTTTGGAAGGTTCTGGAAACTTTAGGTGGGATCTAATTATAGGAAATAAGCTACTGGGGATAAGAGCAGATCCTTGAAGAGTTCCTGTCTATGACCCCTCATAGTATCTTTCTCTACTTTCTGCCTGTGGGGAGCTGAGGAGGTTCCTGGACACACACTCCCTTTGCTGTAACGTTCTGTCCAAGTGCATGAGGCTAACAAACTTGGATTGACCTGTCTAAAATCATGAGCCAGGAAGCCTTTCTCGTTCAGATCATTTCTGTTAGGTCACAGTGGTTCATAAGTAAATGATATAGGTGGAGAGATGACAGATAGACAGAGACATTGAAGGAGTGATTGACTAACTAACCAGTCACGGGCATGAACGCCAACTCTGAGGGCTCCTGCGTTCTTCATGGCCACTCGTCAAGGTCACCTTGTGATGGCAAGCTGGCTTTCCTCTTATCATTTCCAGTTCCTCTCTACCTGAGCTCTTTGTTTTCTCACAGGCGCACGTCCAGCACATAGAACAGAGGAAAGCACTTTCCATGCCTGCCTCCTCTCTGCTCGCTGAATTCTGAGGAGGAAACTCAATCCCCAGCAAACACTCAGAAGTGCTCTACTGACGCAGGCTGCTCTCTTAACTAAGGATTCCATCTCCAGGACGCAGTGAACTGTCAAATTTCATTACCTCTACATGTGGGCCCTGCTGGCCCTACACATGTGGATTTCTGTAACTCAAACGGCAGTTTGAACACAGACAGCAGCAGACAGAATTATACACGCACGCCACTGGCTGGGATCAGCACACTGCTCCTGATGTTGATTGACTCAAGGCCGGACAGCACAGACTGTCAGCAAATGAACAGCAACGCTGTTCCAAGATCTGTCAAATATTATTTTAGATTATAAAACTATGATAGGTGATAGATTCTCACACTTGATTTCTGCAAATGCAAGCACATGATCAAAGTCAGAAATAAAATGCTAAATAAACCGAGTGGCATAAACCCCGCAAATTACTGTCACAGCGCAAGGCGCTCCAGGAAAATTAGCTTGATTAAATTCAGTTTCCTAAGAACAAGCTAATGAAATCTATTTATCTATTTATCTGAGCAATATAACCTATTTAAGCACTCAAATAATATGACCCTCCCCCCAACAAAAGCAACAGTGTAAGGCAGAAAGTCACAGTGCTCCCCACACAGGGCTCCCCACACAGGACTTCTCACACAGTGTTCCTCCCAAGAGCTCCCCACATGGTGCTCCTCACATAAGACTCCTCACACAGTGCTCCTCACTCAGTGCTCCCCACACATGACTCCTTACACAGTGCTCTCCCACAATGCTCCTCACACAGTGCTTTCCACACAGGGCTCTTTACACAGGGCTCCTCACACAGGACTCCCTACACAGGGCTCCTCACACAATGCTCCCCACATCAATGCTCCTCATACAATGCTCCCCACACAGGGCTCTTCACACCAGTGCTCCCCACACCAGTGCTCCCCACTGCTCTTCTTGGAGAAGCTCTGCTTCTTTGAAGGAATTCACATTTCTGGAAGTATTTTTAGGTAGCTCAGGTTCACGGGATACAAATGGCGAACTCACAGAGTTTGAAGGGACTAGAGTGGGCACAAATGAAGAAAAGCCTGTGGATTTGCATAGGGGGGTTCCTAAACACACGCTTGGTGGGGTAGGGGGGGACAACACAGAACTTGCTATGGTGAAGGGTGGTTCCTAGACACACGCTCGAGGGAAAACAACACAGAACTTGCTATGGCAATGAGCAAACGCAAAGCAAGAATTGTAACCTGAGTTCAGCCACTTTCACTATAGAACATTGATCCTCCATGTCTCCTGAGAGAAGACACACGGCATAGGGTCACCCCATGCTCTCCATCGGCATTGGGCAGGAGCCCTGAACGTCAATTCGTTATGCTTAGTTGACTAGCGCAAAAAGCAGTTTGGATTCGGAGTTACCTTTTCTCAGGTCCCAATTCCCAGGCAGCATCTCCAGACTCTGAACCAATGGCTAAGACAGAACCAAGTCCCTTCCACCCCCACCGTCTAAGCAACTTCCTGCCAAGAAGGACTAGCATGTGCACTGCTCTGGGCATGGTAGCCAGGACTTGAGTCATAAGACAAGCCACCGAGGAACTCTAAAGTCATATTTGCCCAAGGCATAAACATGAGGCTAAATTGGTAATCCAAGTACCCTAGTTAGGGTGCATTCTTTATGCAGTCATATGAATTCTTCGCTCATTCATAAATCAGAACCCTTCACGCTTGGAGATACCACTGCCTGCCAAATACACAGATTTCAGAAAGGAAGTCCGCTGGGCTGAGGTAGCCAGAGGTTAGTGGAAGTTCCTCAATGAAAGTCATTTGGAGAAGGGCAAGTCATCCCTCAACTCCCCTAGGGTGACCACAGCAGCAAAGCAGTGCCAGGGAAGGAACAAGTGACAGAGGCAGAGCCCTCCCCCACCCTGCCTTACATGTGACCATGGATGAATGCAGCAAAGATGCTGGGAGTTGGCTCCCTGGGTACAGTGCTGGCACACAAGCATGAGGACCTGCTCTCAACCCCAGCATCAGTGGAGAAAGCCAGACCTGCTAGCACATACCTGCAATCCCAGCACTCAGGAGGTAGAGACTACAGAACCTCTGGGGTTTGCTGCCCGATTCATAAGCCCAGTATCTCAGCGAGAGACCCCATTTCAAAAATCAGAGTGGATGATCTGAGGAGTGACACCTAAGGTTGACTTCTGGCATCCACTCACACACACATGAACCTGTACGCACAGGAACACACAGACACACGTGCGCGCACTCACACACACACACTCACACACACATAGGAGAGAGAAAGAGAGAGACACATGCACATGGGAGAAAGAGAAAGACACACACACACACACACACACACGGGGAGAGAGAGAGACATAGAGGAGAGAGAGAGATTGAATGAGCACAAGGTGATTTCCTTCTTAATGGAGAAGCTAAGAAAATCCGGTCACTCCCTTCTCAGTCAACGGAGTCTATCAGTTTTGGGAGTTTGACCTTGGCTCATTCATAACTTTTTAGCTGCTTTAATTTTCCACACTGGCTGTTGAAGAAAAGGACAATCAAAACCTATCTCCAGGGTGTCTCTAAGTGTGCTTCATTCAAATAGAGCTGTGGCCATGAGTCCAGTGAGGCGACTGTCTTGGGCTGCAGAGCGAGCCGCCAGCACAGCTTCCCTTTAGCGTGCCCTTTCACTCGCTATGTGGACATTGCTTTCTAGATAATGTCCCGTTGATTCCCATTGTGACTTAGCTAAAAATAAGAAATAGGTGGGGTGTGCAGCCAAGGATCTAGAAGGCAGAGGCGCCCTCTTTCCCCACTCCTATTTCTTCGTCACGGGCGTTCTTGGAGACCTTAATGACAGCTTGGCTGGGCTCTGTCACTTGACATCATTTAGCCAATTTTCATCGCTCAGTTTTTCCACAGTAACTGGAATATTTGGCAAGAAGGGACAGTTGTGCAATGGGAAAATTTCCAACATCAAAACCCAAGGAACACAGGTGTTTTCCCTTCCCTGCTTATATAATAAATGCTGAGGGCGTGTTTGGGGGCTGCTAAGGTCTTGCTACCCTGTGCAGTATGGGAACAGAGTGCCCATGAAGAATCAGGGTTGCTACAAGGAATCCACAGGGTGTTTGAGTGAGGGTATAACAGAGTTGTACCACTTAAGTGCCACAGTTAGATAAAGAAATGGCCCCCAAATTGCAATGTGAACCCACAGTCTCTGCCAGAAGCCAAGCACTAACTTTGAAAAAGTGGTAAAGAGACCTTGCCTATGTTTGGGGGTGGAAGTATCATGAAGAGGCAGATAAGAACAGGTGAGACCTGAAGGGGGCGTTCTTTGTCAACAGGATGATTGGAGGTGACAGAAGACAGTAGCTGCACTCAGTAGATAGAACCAAATGCCTCCCCCAATGATTGCTATCACCAACCCAAGAAAAGGGGTACCCCAATACAATATCCAGTTTATCACCAAGTAGGGACCCATGGGGAAAGAAGTAGAACCATCTACAAACGCCTATTCCAATTGTCTTTTACATTACACAGGCTGACCATCACAAGGTCTGCAATGGACTATTTCAATATGTAAAAATGGTTGTTGGACTGCAGGTTGGCTAAGAACCAAGCTGCTATGAATAATTTTCTCCATTTGGACGTCTGGTGGAGACATGCCCAGGACATCTCTCTGTCTGGCTTAGGTAGATACCCACCTACTCAATGCACAGTTAAATAACAATAGGAGGTAACATAAGCCAGCATTCAAGCTCATCTTCAGATGAAAATCCAGGTTAGAATGTCCCAGGAAGGAAGGGTGGCTGTGGACGCAGTGGGCCAGATGGCCGTTCTACCCTGCAGACAATGCTCTGCTGTTTGCCAGCCCACACGGTCAACAGTGAAAGCTCACCTTCATAGCGACCGGCCAACGGGGGCCAGCAGGTACTATGTCATTCACTGATACTTACATGTCACCAAGAGGGACCTAGAGTCACCAAATAACTCAGGAGGGGCTTAAAGAGCGAGCAGCTTCTGAGCAGAGGCCCATGGGTCATGAACGTAGCTTTTTAAGTTGTATTTTTCCCATTGGATTAACATTTACAGATTGTTGGCCACTGTCTACTTAGTGTGACTATATTAGAATATTAGAATAACAATTTTTATTTTCAAATTAATGTTTAACGTTAAAATAGGTAACTTCAAAACAGAGAGAGGGTGACTGGGTACAGCCATGCATACTTTTAACCTCAGTTATCTGGGTGTATCTCTGTGAGTCAAGGCCCAGTCAAGATTGCACAGTGAGACCCTGACAGAAAAAAAAAAAAAACAGAGAAAAGAAAAAGAAAACAAAAGAAGCCAAGTATCCACATTGGATAGGGTGACCCATCGTAGCTGTTTGCCTGGACTATGGGATGTCTTAGCATTTCTAGTGCTAAACCCAGAGCTGTCAGCCACCCTACAGAGAATAGCTTGGAGGCAATGTTTCCATTGAGTCACCTCTGGGTTGGTGACTTTGTGCCATCTGCCTAATGGAGTGTTGGGGTGAACCTAACACTGCCTCGGTCCTTCCTGACGGTTGGCGCTGGGACCTTAGCACCCTGCTCTAAGATGCTGGTGGTCGCCATCAGTCCAGACGGGGTGCTCTGTAAACAAAGCCACATTTTGTGCACGGCTAACCCGACTCAGAGAAGTCAGTATTTGTTCCTCTCCCCATACTTCAAGGTTCTTCGTGCTTTGATTCAAACCAGGAGAACTGAGAGCACCTGCAGCTTTCATGGCGCCCCTTAGAAACTGTTCTGGGGAGACGTGCCTCTTGAAAAAGCCAGATACAAATGCAGGTTTGAGATTCTGCTCTGTGAAAATTAGACACATCTATTGCTTTCATTTAACTCAAAGGGAGGGAAGGAGGGATAAGGAGATTATGAACAAGCCATCTTGCTGGGCTTTAGGCTGCTGGATCAATACTTTAACCAACGTGCATGACAACAATCTCTTGTGTTATCAGGCAGCCAATCCCAGACTCCACTACTTTAAAATCTGCACCTTAACTCCAGGATGAGGAACAGATTTTATTCACTGGATAAAAAAGAGATTAATGACACAAAATATTTTTGCCAGGATTAAAAGGCTTTCCTATTCCCCTCAGCCTCTGAAATTTCCTGAGATACCTAGACGAGTCGTTCAGCTGTTACATCATGCAAAACAGAGTCTGTTTCTGGAAATTGACGTGTCATGGAGAGTTCTTCTAGAATTTTCTTACTTCTCCTGTGAGCACCCAGGTTTATATTTTTAGTGCCTCACTTCATCTGGTGAGTTCTGTCAGACCGGCAACCACAGGATCTAATTATTGATTATCAACACTATAAAGAATGAAAAAGCAAGCATCATCACAATGAAGAACACTAAGAATTTAACTTCCCAAATGCACTCTTACTACTTCTGACTAATTTTCTTCTCTCATTGTCATTATTATTGTTATAAATTCTTATTATTGTCTTCATTTATATAAATGAATTTTGACTCTACTAGACATGACTCTGCAAGAAACCAAACTTGCAGCTGTTTTAAACTGCACGAGGTATATTACATGCTGCTGCTCAAAGGAACATGAATAACATGTATACTCACATATGAACACGTGAACTTTCACATATGAACATATTCATATTCACATGTTTGTGTACATGCATGTGAATATCTCCAGTGCACTAACAAGAAAAATGCAGAGCAATGAAATGCACATGGGCTGAGAAATGTCTTGAAGTCCATCTGCACTGTAGACCTGGCTCTGGGGAGATCAGTCTCTCTGGTTTCCCCTTCCTTCCCCATAAGCAACAGTTAATCATGCTGATATTCTGGTCTGAGCATTGAACAGATACAATTCGTGTAAGACTTTTATTCTTTGGGGCAAGAATATTCGAACAATTGAAGCCAATGCTGGGAATGTGCATCAAATACAGAAGATGAGAATTGAAGCTCTGTTGTGATCACTACATCCTCTAGTCATGGCCTTTCAATCTACTTGGCAAGTACGTGTATCATGATACATGTAATAATACCAATAATATGTAAATACGTGTGTAAATGTACAAAGAGCAAGGATGCTTGTATGGACTCATGCTGTGCTGGGTATTCCTGGAAAGACATAGTTAATATCTAAGACAAGTGAGGAACTTGGAAATGAAGCACAGACAGCAAATGCCAGAGTCAGAGGAGCTTCCAGTGGTGATAACTGACGTATCAAATAGCAATGAAAATAGAGATCCAGAGTTGGGGCAGGACTGTGTTGGGTAAGGACCACCCATCAGACATGGGTCAAGACCTCATCAAGACTATGGTATGGGCTTAGTCAAGAACAGGGGTGCAGGTGCCTGGTAAAGCAGGGGGCGGGGAAGTGGGGAAGTACGTCATTATGCTCTTCTGACAAAAAGTCTTTGCTCTTTCTTGTACTGCCTTTAGACTAGCAAAGGGCATCGCTACTCAGGAAGTTCCATGGGAAACTATTCCCCTCTAAGGATGCTCCAGGATCTCTGTATATACTGCTAGAAGATGGCAGAAGAAGTCCAGGAAGGATGCAGACCCGTAGATGGGTGTTTTGACACCCTAGAACTCTCCTTTTAGGGGCTTCTCCCAGCATGACTGGCTACTTCTTATTAATAATAATTAATAAAAAGCCAGACTCTGAACAAGAATGCTAAGCCCTAATTCTAACCCAGAACCCCAGTCCCGCTCCCACTTTCTTGTCTTGAAGAAGCCAGCTTTACTCTTATCTTTCTAACTACTTGGAGGTAAACAAAATCAGTCCCCCAAATCAATCAATCAATCAATCAATCAATCAATCAATAAAAAATCACTGCGACCACAGAGGGCAGAACTGAAAGCAGCAGTTCCTCCCCACGGTACCATTCTCCCTGGGCATAATCTGTGGTAGACATAGCTCAAGTGAGTTTGCTGTCCCCTGCTCTTCCCGGGAGCCAGGATGCTGATTAGTGTTCATTTGGGGTGGGGTGGAGAAGAGGGAGGGAGCAGGAACAGGAGACTCAGGCTGGCTCCTTAAGAAAGATAATCTGTTTATAGTTTACTTAGGCAAAGGAACCTTTAAGAGGACTTTGATAAGACGGGACAAAGTTTCTCCAGAAATGAACTGCTGTTCTGTAATAAGGACTTCAGTTTCTTTCATACACAGGTGCCCGGAGAGCTGGGGAGTCGGTGCCATTCTGAGCCGCCTTGCGCTGGTCTGTACTTTTCCTTAAGACTTTAAGTCATGCTGACATCATGGGATCCTTTCTCAGATTCCTCTCTCTCTCTCTCTCTCTCTCTCTCTCTCTCTCTCTCTCTCTCTCTCCTCTCTTTCCCCTCTCTCCCCCTCTTTCTCCTTTCTTCCCTCCCTCCTTCTCTGTCCCTCCTTCCCCACTCAATCTCTTCCAATCTCTTTCTTTCTCTCCTCATTCCCCTCAGGTAATTCCTAGAGAAACTTGTACCAACTTGTTTTGACTGACAGTGAACAGCCAGAGTGTTTCTTCACTTTGAAAACCCTCCGCACCTATCTTTCCAAGGCACCCTGCATGGACTGATCATTTCCTTGCCTGGTCACCCAGGAGCCTGCACTGGGCACTCTTTGCAGGTAAGAGGCAGGCGCCTATGTCAACGTGGGGGCACTCAGCTTTCTGGAGATGTTTCTGAAAAACCTGACTTCTAAAGGTAATGAAAACCTTGCCCTTCTTTTAATACTTTCTTAAATCGTTCAAGCCGGCCAAGCTTATCTGGGGATTTACAGGGCTGTTTACATGTGGGCAAAGGGAGGGGAGTGCGTTTTTATCGTTGTCTGCAGAAAATAACATAAACTAAGCAGATGTTGCCCAGCATGGGGAGGGTGTAAGGGGTCTAGAGTCTGAGAATTGCTGTGCACTGCTCAAATGTTTTCCTGTGCTGGGTGTCAGAAGGAGTGTGCTACCGATTTCCAGGGACTATACAGTTCTTTTGTAAGTCCCCTGGCTGTCATTTTCTTTTGTCACTGGAGAAGTCAGTTTAGATAGAAGTAAGGCAAATCCTCAACTAAACATTTAAAACTCTCAACAAAAAGAAAGGACTCTGTTAGTTTCTGCGGTGGGTCAAGGAGTGGAGGGAATCTGACTTAAGAGACCGCTTTGTTGGCGACTCAGGGAGAACACTGCTCTCCCTGATGGGGTATACTTCCATGTGGATTAGACTGCTCTTGAGCCCAGGGCTGGGTGAAGTCTCCCACCGGCCCCTGCAAAGCCTGCTTTTGTCTTTTCCCTACACTTCCGCGTTCAGTCGCCTGGAGGAAGTAAGAATTTGTTTCTTAGACATTCTGTAACCCCCACAGATGCTTTCAGTCACAAGTTAGAAAACTCACAGCAAATCTGGAAAACGGAGGTCCAAACCTTGCCCCCTCCCCACAATCCAAACGTCTAGCCAACCTTCTTTTTATCTGAAAGCGCTCACCCCTCCACCCCAGAGCCCAGGTCAGTGTCCAGGTTATTAATGGGCTTCCAAGTCCCCTCTTGGCAGTCTCAAATCGCCAGCTCATGCTCACACAGCAGCCTCGGTGACTTCGGACCCTTCTCTGCTCTGCCCTCTCTCATGAAGGGTTAAACAAACAGGTCACCATCAGTAACAGCCTTGGGTGACAAATTCTCTCCAATTTATAGCCGTGCTTAGGGGAAAAAATCAAAGGAAAGTGTCACATAAAAGTGGAATGTGCTGTTAAATGCCGCTCACGTGTGGACACTACACATGAGCGTGACCTAAGATGTAGCATTAATTACAAACTCACCTCACACGTGGGTCCCAGGGAAATGCTCTTTCCAAACCTTCCCGGGGTTTGATTTCCTAACAACCCGCCTTCTGAAGTAAAATAAATGACCACGGAGCATGAACCAGAGGTCACCTGTGGGGTTTCCACACAAGGCTGGAGGCTGAAAAACTTTAGCCAGGTTGCCTGCAGTCCTAGCCCCAGAAACATGAGTCCTAACAGATCAAATCTTTCCCCGGATACCCACGTGAGCACTGTGAGGGTCTTAGGGAAACAGACGGAGCTGAAGTGTGTGCTTCTGCTGGCTTCGGGCAAAATGTGTTTCTAAGAAGCCCTCCCCCTTACCACTCCTTCCTCCCACTAACATCCTTGGCCACTTTACAAAAGTGCCATTCCCCAGTTTCCCCACTCACATGTGTAACCCGTGCAGACAGCTCACATTTTGGGGTAGAAGAGTGAGACCACGGGCTCCTCACGCCAGCGGGCCCGGAGCTAACAAAAACAGGTTTTTTCTGGCTTCTTCCCTCAGACCTGAGGGCATGCCTCCTCCCTTTCTTCAAGGAAGAAATCTGAAGGCTTCTGTGGTTGTTGGGGGGAGAGGTGTGTACATATGCATGAATGCATGTGTATGTATGTTGTGTGTGCATGTATACATGTGTTTGTGTGTATGCATATATGTGTGTTCTTGTATGTGCACGTGTGGATATGTGTGTATGTGTGTCATATGTATGCTTAGTTATATTTACCCAAATGACAGAATGTGCTGAGAATCAGAGAGCCCACTCAGGAGGCTTTAGGCAGCAACTTCAGCGAAGCCTTTCTCTGACTTACACAATCAGTGTCCCACACTTTCCTAGGCAGTGGTCCACCCGCTTGAGCCTTGCAGCAGCTCACTGCTTCCCTTGAATGGACCCTTTAGAGTCCCAAGCTTAGGCTAGAATGAATTCGTACATAATCCCAGGATGAGCATGGCACGGTGAGGGAAGGTGGGCATAGAGAATGTGAATGCCAGCCCCAGGAGCACCTGTAGGAGGCGGCAGACGCCTCCGAGGGGCTGCCTTCTGATTTTCTTCTAGAAAAGACAGTTATACTCTCCTCTGTGTGTGCAGCAAATGCAGAGCCTCGTTCATTCACATCCTCTCGGTGAAAATAGTTATTTTTTTCGATGCAAAAATAGTCAGGAGGTTCCTGTAAGGATTAATATTGCTTTCTACACCAGCAAAGAGTTGCTTATGGGTGGGTGGTCAAAGGCAAGAAGCAGAGCAGAAAGGGGTTGCTGCCTGCTCTCTCAGCTACTCTGTCCTTCACATGTATCTCCTCAGAGCCACCGCCATTTCCCTGACAGGAGTGGGTGGCAGACAGCACAGAAGCAAAGTGAGCCACAGACAGGTCTGGCCCTGTGCCTCTCAAGGACACAGTGCCCCACAAAGAGGCAGGTATGACCCAACACTCCTGGCTCCTTGCTGCTGTTCAGGTGGCTTCCTGGATGCCGCTTCACCTGTCAGGTAAGAGAGCTTTGCTATCAGAAGTTCAGAGCCAAGCAACCTTAGGACAGCAGAGTCTTAGATTTCTCCTGGATCGAGGGGACAGAAGGAACCAGCCGTTTCCTTCCCTTCAAAGGGCACACTGCGAGCAGCAGGTGGAGAAAACATTAATATGGTTAAGCAAAGGACTCCCAGAAAGAAGTCTCGTTGACTAAATGTTATTTGTTGAGTTGGAAAACAAATAGAAACACGGACATTCCTTCTAAAAGGCAAGATGAGGGCATAGCTCAGTGGTAAAACATGTGCCCAGCAGGCGCAAAGCCCTGGTTCTGCCTCCTGGATGCAGGAAAAGCCAGGAAGGTTGAACTTGAGACAGACAGCTGCTGCAATGCACTCCGGATTCATTGAGACAACTATGGGGAGTCTCTTCTTACAGTGCAGCTAGGACCCCCAGGACTTGGAGTCACACACATTTGTAGCCTTCTTTAACGAGCGACATGCATTCCCTCTGGTGCGGGAAGACTTCAGCAAGCCCAAACTCAGTCATAGCCCCGTGTGCTTCTCTGCCAGATTCTCTAGACAGTAAATCCCAGCTATTTCAGTCGCACTATGAAGACGAATCAAGGCTGTCTGATCATGCTCACAGCAGAAGACACACAAGAAGAAATCAGGGTTCCGATCTGGGGCACTAAAGCACACAGGTGCCCAAAGCTGCTCCGTGTCCAGTATGGAGCAGTTAAATAGAAACGCATGTGTGAGTCCCAGCCCGGTTAAGGACATAACGAGAAAACCATGCGAAGAATGAGCTCCAGAACGGACTGGGTCTTGTTGGATACTTCCCGTGATCTCACAGCTCACACCCCCTAGGGTGCAGCCATCCACACACCAGCAGGGTCACCTTTGATATCAGGATGCTCAAAATCTCCGTGACAGC
Organism: Neodon shergylaensis; assembly: GCA_025134845.1. Taxonomy (NCBI): domain Eukaryota; kingdom Metazoa; phylum Chordata; class Mammalia; order Rodentia; family Cricetidae; genus Neodon; species Neodon shergylaensis. The sequence continues at coordinate 27,748,745 of JABTXL010005929.1, forward strand.
CCTGAGCGCTCCTGCTTTGCCCGGGGGTCAGGGCAGATAGTACCTCAAGTCTACCGTACCCCTGGCGTGCTCAACCATGCTGATCCTCTCAAGTTCAAGGTGGGTGGATTTGACACAGAGAAGGAGCAGTGTTCAGACCCGGGAGGTCTGGCTGGAGGCCATCCTGTTTCAGTTAGTCATCTCGGTGTAAGGCTGATGGTTACAGAATTCTTGTGTGTTTTATTTCCCACCGCTCAAAGCTGAGGTTGGTCAAGATGTCACAGAGCCCAAAGATTATACAAAGCAAGGCTTTCATTAAGGAACATAAACTCAAAACCATGGCTGTAAAATCAGTAGGAGGTTTTGGAGAGGGCTTGTGCATGTGAATCCCATCAACTCAGGATAAGTCCACGCTGGGTCTTATGTCGGAAAGCTGTAGACTGATTCCCCAGTGAAGGGACAGATGTGTGCACATGGGAGTCACCAGCTGCCTGACGAGTAACTCTGGGGAACAGGCAGAGACATGGGCCTGTGCCTCTACATACCTGCTCATCAGTGGGCTAAGAAAATTCAATCTCATGATGTCTGGAATGCTCCTCACATCACTGGCATGTGACCACGACAGATTTCCATATGATGGCTGGTCCTTCTGGTCCCATTTAGGCCTCAAGGCAAGATGCAATTAGCGGACTCAATCCTCTCACTGTAGAGCCCACGCATCCTCTCGTGGAGTCCAGGCTGCACAGTTTCCACCCGGAGACTTAAGATACAAAGAATACATTGCGGGCCATGAGTCTGGAACCCAGAGTGACGCCAGATTTGTGAGCAAGGCACATCTGCTCCAGTGAACTCTGAGCAGTCGCCTCAGTGAAATGCCTGTGTATCTGGCTGGGGCTCTCCTTTCCCTCCCTGGTTTCTGTGAATGAGCGCTGTTTCCAATGTCATTGCTCGGGATGAACGCTTGCTAAACTCACATCTACCAAACAATGCTCCTCCTCGCTGATGTCTGCGCTCAGGAATTTGTCGGCCATATCTGCTCTGCCTTTATCCCCTTCACTAAGGAATACACAGTTGGGGTCTAAATCTTGCTACCTTAATTCTTAGATTTGCCCTTTCTATCCATTCCTATAATTAAAAACAAACAACCAACAACAACAACAACAAAAAGAAGTTCACATCTGCTGAATCCACCTGTCAATCATTCCCACAGACCAGCTAAGAGTTAGGAAAACATGAGAGTCTGGACACCCCCGGCTGGATGGGCTATCAGACATGCTGCAATACTACAAAGTAAGAGTTCTGCTGGGTTCTTGGCATTGTGTGCAGTCTGTGGAAGGAATTTACAATCAGCTAGCAGGCTGCACCACACACGAGTGTACATATGCATGTGACAAACCGTGGGAGCTCTCAGTCAGCGCATTTAACGCTGAAACTAAAATTGTATAGGCACAGTCTATTCTGATGTCACCCGTGTTGGCTCAGCCACATGCTGGTCCCAATAATTCGTTCAATACACTTCTCATCTTAATTGTAAACAGATTTTATTTTTACTTTATAATTATGTGTATACGTGTGTGCCTGAGTGCGAGATTGCACACCCGAGTGCAGTTCTCAGAGGCCAGAAAACGGCTTCAGATCCCTGGAGCTAGTTTCAGGTGGTTGTGAGAAGCTCAACGTAGGGGCTGGAACTTAACTCTGGTTCTCTGCAAGAGCTTTAAACCAGTGAGCTGTCTCTCCTGTTCCTATGACTCTAAGAGGTCTGTACTTCTTAGTTAGGGTTAGGCTAGGCTAATTGGAGTTGCTCTGTTGATTAACAGAGTGCTTGTCTAGCAAACACAAATCCTTGAGATGTATCCCCAACCCCACATGAACTGTGTGCCCAAGCCTGTAACCCTAGCATTCAGGAAGAAGAGACAGGAAAATCAGGAGTTCAAAATCATCCTTAGCAACACAGTGAGTTCAAGGCCAGCCTGGGGAACAGGAGACCTGTCTCAAAAATAAATCAATAAATAAAGTATAGAAGCTAACTGTGAAGAGCCAAGGCTGCCTTGTAAGGGTGCTACGGTGGTGTGGGCATGTCACCAGGGATCCTACTGCATATGTGTGGCATTAAATGATTCTAGCCCAACAGCGCTATCAACAGGTTCTCAAGAACCCAGCTTCGGGTTCTACACACTGAAGCTTCAGTCTCCTGGGGTGTCGGGAATCCTCTTAGAGACTAGTCCTGTCTTGTCTCCTATCATCTGAGGAGCTTCCCGCTTTGTCCTGCTGGTGTGCAGAGTCCAAGGAATGGCCCATGCAGTTCCAACTCTCAGGCTCAGGATGTCCTTCCCAGTGTGCAGGTCCTGGGCATTAGCACATTAAATCTCCAAGCTCTGCAGCAGCAATCCGCCTTTAACTGTGAGACTGCTGGACACCCGCGTTAGACAGAAGACCCATCTCACCCTGGGTCTATTTACTCCTCTGGTCCGTTTTCATACAGCTTCACTGGATGGGTTGGACACTGATCAGTGGAGAATGGTAGAGTCATGTGATCCCTCTGAGAACACTGTGTAATGACCTTACAGTAAGTTGTGGCACTAGGGTACACAGTGGACCTGCTCGGTCAGCCCTAGAAAAGTATTTCACGTTTTGTCTCAAAGCCAAATGTCTCTTATTTCTCTTAAGCCACGTTCCTTCTTTCTTTTGGGTATAAATTCATGAGTGTGTACATGCATGTAAGTGTGTATACACACGCATGCGTGTACCATGTGGTATGTGTTCCGGTCAAAGGACAACTTGCAGGTGATGGACTATTCTTTCCATCATGTGGTCTACTCAGGTCTTCAGCCTTGGTGAGAAGTACCTCTACCTGAGCTGTTTTGCAGCCCGTGAAGAAATAGCTTTACAATCACTAGTCTATGTTCTCAATGTCATAATTCCTGAAAGACGCTGTCCATCCTCTGCTGTGCATGCCTGACCTGCTTCTTTACAGCCCTCTGTGTATCATCGGCTGGCCCACACTGATGTGGTTAACTTTCCCCACGGTTTAAACTCAAATCTAGCTCAGCACGAGGATACCATCTCTGGCTTACAAGGCTGGGGCTAGCACCTTCTAGAATTTTCTCCCATTCCTGGATATAGGCATTTCATTGACATTATAATAGCCTAGTTGCCCCTCTAGGCAGGCCTGAAGTCTCTGGTGATGGAGATTTTAGATTCTCCTCTGTACTGCCGACGTGTCGCCCAGGGAAAGCCACGCTTCTTGAGTCTGTGTGTGCACCCACACGAAGGTAGAATTGCTCGTGTCTTTGCCTCTTTCCTGGCCTCCCACATCTATCCCAGGACAGACCTCTCATAGGAAATGTCTTGAAATACATATCTGAAAACTAGTAAGTGAATCTTGATCTCCCTTGGTGAGCCAACATCCTGTGCCGACAATACCGTGATGCTCCGAACCCCAAAGGGGGAGCTAGGGAAACACCCAGAGTGCCTGGGGGAAGAAGAAATGCGGGGAGACTTGAGATAAGGCAGAGAAGGAGCTCAGAGCCTGTAAGGTGCAGCATCGAGGTGGGGGCTGCAATCCTGACCCAGGAAGCAAAGAGGAGAAGGGAAAAGAAGGTTGCGCTGCCTGGGTGTGAAAAAGCGAGTCAGTCCGCAGCAAGGCACATCCAGGAGCCGACTGGGCTAGCGTGTTGGCCTCCCTCAGACGCTGTTTCATAAGGGCTGGACTGGGTGCATGGCAGGAAAGGTATTTGACTCTCAGAGGTTTTCAGATTTTAAGTCAAAAAGAAGTTTCTAGGCGTTCCCCTCTAGAGCACGAAATACTCTGTCAGACCCAAAGTCTGAAGAGCTGGTTTGCTATAAGTGCAATTGAATGTGTCTTCTTTCAAGACGTCCAGACTATTTAAGCCTTCATGAGAATATGCATATTTAAACACAAATTCTTAGAATTACGGATATTAACTTGTCTAGTTCAATATCCTGGGGAGGTTTCTTAAAGTAAGATTTCTATGCAGCAGTTTGCTTACTTTTCAATATCTGTAACTCCTTTGGTTGGTAGAAATGTTTGTTAAATGAGATTTAAATCAACCCCCCTTTGTATCCTGAATACTTAAACTCTGACCTTCAGTTACCTTTCCCCAGCCGGTTCTTGCTGGGAGCTTTCTCTATTGGAAGTTTTGCAGTCTTTTATCTTGCCAGGTGATAAGATTTAGCCATTTTAATTAAAATTTTAAAACTGCATTTATTTGGTGTGTGTGTGTGTGTTCCTTTACATGTATACCATTGTGTTCATATTGAGGTAGAAGGACAGCTTGTACAAATCAGATTTCTCCTCTACCACATGAGTTCTGGGGATCAAACTCAGATCGTTGGACTTGGTTCCAAGTACAATATCCACCAAGCATTCTAGCTGGCCCCAAAACTTAGATCTTGAACTCAGAGAAATTCAGGATGTTATGAGGACAGATGTGGGTAGGGAGGGAGGTGGAAGAAGTATAGACACCCAAAGCCTGGGAACAGCTGTGGTACATGGGAAACCATGAGAGCTGAATGAGGGACCTTTGCAGAGGAAAAGAAAGGGGAAAGATTCTGGGGGAAGGTACTAGGGTATTTGAGATGAGCCATGAAGAGCAGAATGGGCTCCAAAAGTGAGGGGAGGGAGGCACCCTCAGAGGTCAGAAAGCAATGGGAAGGAAATAAGGCTGGCCAGGCAATGCAGAGTGACTGTCATGTGCCCAAGGTTTGAGTTTGTTGTGGGGAAAGGACAGGAGAGAGATGCTGCCAGTTAGCATCCCTGACAGACTTATACCCTACAGAAGACTGGACACTGGGTTGAGAACTTCCGGCCCACACAAGGAACCTTACCATCAGCCCCTTGCAGGCCAGGCGAGCAGGGGACAGAGGCTAAATCTGTTAGCTTCAGGTTTCAGGAGTGGAAACTGATTTGGGAAAGGCATTGCCTGGGAGAAGTGAGTGAGTAGATGGTTTTTGCCAGGAATGTGTTTCAGTTTTCCAAGACAATGAGCAAACTACAAGCCTGTTCTTGAATGCGTTTCCAATAAATTAAAAAACAAAACAAAAAAACGAGGAAAGATAATGCTGGATCCAAACTTGCTAATTACCTCTGTGATTAAAGCAAGACCTTTCATGTTAATTCTTTCATAAGATCTGCGACCTTTGAGCACAGACAGGACCTGAAAGTCAGCAGTGCCAAGGCAGCGAGAACAAGGAAGTCATGCCAGTTCCCCGGGGGCCATGGGCCTTCTTACAGCTCCCAGTTCCTGTTTCCGGGTCTGTCTTCTGGGTTTCCCCAATGGCGCTGTGACCTTGCAGAACTGCGGCAGAACACATGGTAGCAAAGTTGAAAACTACATAGGTAGCTTGGAAAAGTAATCACAGCTTTTTTGTGTTTGTCTTAGAAGAAGTAGAATGAGAGCCAGGTGTGGTCCAGAACCTTCTCCAGCTCTTGGGAGACAGAGACGGGTCTGTCAGTTCAAGGTGTGCCTAGGGCCACGTGTTGATGGGCAGCTGAAGGAAGGGAAGCAAGCAGGAAAGACGGGAGGGAGGGAGGGAGGGAGGGAGGGAGGGAGGGAGGGAGGGGGAGAGAGGTACAGAGAGGCAGCTCCCTAAGGGGGCAGAGGAGAACCAGCTGGGGATTATTCTGATGAGACAGGCAGCCTGGCCCCATGTAGTTTCTGGTCCTTGGAGTCCAGACATCCCTGATGTGAATTCCAGGTGTGACTGCTCCCGGCCCCAGACAGGTGTTCCAGATGTGGTGGAAGTGGTCCACAGAGCACTCTGGGATCTCCCCTTCCCTTTGTCTTCTTCCTCTCCCCAGAAGAACAGTGCAAGCTCGTTCCTTGGGTCAGTTTCCGAGAGAAGGTGGGAGATGGAGGAAGAAGTCCCAGACTGCAGTCTTCACTAACAGGGAAGCTTCATCTGGGCGAGCTATCTAATTTTCCCTCCCTGAAAACGCCAGAGAAATGCCTACCGCAGGGATGATGAGAGTCGCCTGTGCTGATTTGAGTGAAAGTGTTTGTAGTCACCAGTCTTGTGTTGTATGAACTGATAGGGAACAGATGCCTTCAGATGACCAAAAAGATAATTCCTAACTTCCTCCTCCATGGGCCCAATTCCCTTATTAATCATTTCCACTTTAAAAAGAAAAGAAAAAATTATTTTGCAAAGAAGTCCTAAGTTTTGGTGTCTAAGTTGTGACTCCTACAGAATCTTTAAGAACTGTCCTTTAACCTATAAAGGGCATCACAGGGCTGAGGACATGGCTTTTTGGTAAAGGTCTTGCCTTGCAACGTGAAGACCTAACTTTTACCCTCAGAATCCATGTTAACACAGTCAGTACATGATAATTCCAGTGTCTGGGAGGCAGAGAGAGGCAGTTCCTATCTCAGTGAAGTAGTCTTGCCTGCCTGGAGGGTGCCAGGCCAGCGGGAGACCCCGTTTCAAACAATAATAACAATAATAACAATAACGATGAAGGACACCCAAGTTTGTCACACGCACACACACACACACACACACACACAAGGTATCCTACTACAAAGCCTCTTAAATTGACAAACAAGACGTGGGATGGGAGAGAACTGATTAGTGGCTTATTTCTAGAAGCGCTATTGTTTTGCATGCAAAATGAGTTAGATATTACTCCTCCAATTCTTTAGGGACCTTCCTTGTAGTCTGTGGAGAATACACAGAGGCCTTCGAAAGGTAATGCTCCTGTGTTTTAGTTGGAGAAAGGAAGGAGGACAAAGAGCAAGTCTGAACTTGGCAGGCAAGTGAGCCGTGCTCTGGAATCCGGGTGGGTCTAGGAAAAAGCACAGACCTCAGTGGAAACATAGATGGGGGGTGCAGGAAACCCCCATAAACTATAAACTGGCTGCATTCTGCTCAGGCTGGGATGGAGAGAAAACCTCAAGGCTGTTGGAAATGAGGAGCGGGAACACCACGTACCTCCTGCTCTCAGGAGCCATGCTGCTGCCCTGGGAATCAGAACCAGGCTAACCACCAACAGCTTGGATGCGTCCCTTGAACCTGAGCATCCAAAGCACCTGCCATTGCAGCCTAAGCTGCTGGGAGGGTGGGGGAGGGGAGGCTGACTCTTCTCTCTGAGCTCTCCTCGCCAGCCCTTCCACTCACTCATTCTGGTCCCACCTCTCCCTGTGAGGTCCCATCCAGTCGCGGAAGGGTTCTTCCCTCCTCTCATGGCAGTGCCCCTTCCGGGAAAGCTGGACTTTGCTTTTCCTATTAGCACCTCATTATCCATTTCCCCAAGACTCTGATTTCCCCAGACTCTGATTTTCCAACCTCATAAAGCATGACCAGCCCTGCATTCCCGGAACTTCATCTTCTCTAGGCTGAGCAAGCTCTCAGGATGTCTGTGATGTGTCTGTGACTAGTGGGTACTGGCCTGCGTCTGAGTGTGTTTGGGGTGGATACCTTACATGACCAGGAGACGCTAAGTCCCTGGAAGACTGATGACATCTTGTGTTTGGCTACAATAGGACCTACCATCTTTTACTGGGGCTAGGTCTGCAACAATGTTGGGTGCAGATCAACGTTTACAACAGGTTTATTTGGCTGCCAGATAGTCCATCATGAAGGGAAGCTAAGACAGAAACCTGAAAACAGAAACTGAAGGCCACCTGCCGGCTGGGTCATCCTAAAGATGGAGGGAGAGACCTCCTGGGAAGGGGCTGGGTGGTGGTAGTGACTCTGGACAAGTCTAGTCTTCCTTCTGCTCCCTCTTCTGGAGACAGTGAAGTGGGAAAGATCCACTAGCATTGAAGCAGAGTGAGCTGCTAGGTGGCCTGAGAAAACAGGTCCATAAGACGGAACTAAGCGGCCGTCTAAGACGTGCTGTTTCTACCTCGATGTCCACAATTCTTAGTGGTTATCGTCATCCCATGCAGACTGCCTGCATGCCATCCATGCAGGACACTGTCAGACTGGACATGTAGAGCTCATGATAGCATGGTTGGCTTTTATATTTTATTCTATGTGCTTGGGTTCCCAAAGGGAGTGGCGCTGCTAGGAGCTGTGACTTTGTTGTGTAGGCATGGCTTTGTCGGAAGAAGTGTGTCACCGTGGAGGCAGTCTCTGAGGTCTCATACACGCTCAAGCCATGCCCAGGGGTCTCAGACCACTTCCTGTTGCCTGCACAGGATGTAGCACTCTTAGGTCCCTCTTTAGCACCACGTCTGCACGCACACTGTCATGTCGCGCCGTGACGATAATGGACTGACCTCTGAACTGTAAGCGGCTCCATTAAATGATTTCTTTTATAAGAGTGGCTCTAGTCATGGTGTCTCTTCGCATTGATAGAAACCCTAACAAGGGGAGGCGGGGGAAACGTTTTTTTTTTTCTCAATAAAAAATTAATAAAAAAAAAAAAAAAAAAAAAAGAAACCCTAACAAGGACAGGTGTCTTGCCTGAATGTATCTCTGTGCGCTATGAGTGTGTGTAGTACCTGTGGAGGTCAGAACAGAGTGTTGGATTCATTGGATATGAAGGTACTGACAATTATTAGCCAGCATATGGGTTTAATAACTGGAGATGAACCTGCACTCTCTGGAAGGGCAGCCAGAGCTCTTAAGTGCTGGACCATCTCTCCATCCCTTATTTCAAATACTTGAGAGGGACAAAAGAGGGGCTGTGTGCATCCTTCTGAGTCGTCTGGGCTCCTGGGACGAGTCCCATTGGCAGGGCCTCCTAACACTAGAGAAGCCCGTCACTCTCAGTCCTCATCCAGCACTGCTGCCTTGCAAATACCAGGGACTCAAGACATTCTTAATCATTTTCTAGATGGTCTGCTTCAATGTCCAGTCCGTCATCTACCCATCACCATGGGCAATCCCCCAGACCCTGGAGGAGTTCTCCCAGCAGAATTTAGATTGTGTATCTCCAGAGGGCAATTCATTTTAAAATATGGTAGGTTCCTGAAATTTAGAGCTTGGAGGGCATAGGCCTGGTACTGCCTTTTCGAATATGGACAGTTAAACATTCAAAACAACCATTAAAGTTGCCAGTGAACGCTCAGATTTTCACCTCCACCATTCACCAGGCTGGAAGAGAACCTTGAGGTCATCTCATCCAAGCCTATTATTTTACAGATGAGGAAAATGGGACTAATTGATAGCCAGGGATGCTAAATTACAGCTCTTCTCTCGCCAGATAGCAGGGCCAGCAGGCTCCTCCGTGTGTTCCGTTAGTTTAAAAATTGCACAAGCTGGCGAGTGTGCTATGACCCCGAGATTCCACCTTCTGTGGCTTGCAAGTGTTTATGTTTCTAACGTGGGGTTTGCAATCTCCTGCTGCAGTGACCTTTACTACTAAGGCTTCTGGGGCCTCCGGCCAGAGTGACTCACTCCTTCCATACCCAGCCAGCATTTTTAGGCTGCTCAGTATCTACGAAGTATAGCAGGTGAAACAAAATACAAGTTCCCTCTTGACCATCACAAGACCCTGATCCTGGCCAAAGCCTTCTCCACAGCTGTGGAGTCAGGAGGTAGCCTAAGTTTGTCCGATGTCCTGGATCCTTTGGCCCCTTCCACCAAAGGACCTGTGTTCAGACCCTTGAGTGTGAGTTATTGTCCTTGTTTGTTTCTGAGTAGGATCTCAAGTAGCCTAGGCTGGTTTCCAACTAGCTATGTAGTCAAGGATGACTTTGAACTGCTGAACCTCTTCCCCCCACCACTCAAATTCCAGCATTGGAGGCATGTGTCTAAGACACCCAGTCTCTGCAGTACTAGGAATGTGAGCCAGGGCTTTGTTGATGCTGGGTGAGGACTCTACTGGTTGAGCTACATCCCCTCCCCATCCTCTTCAGCGTGATTCTATCAGTTTACATGAAGATAAACTCCACGAGAGCCAACATCTTGCCTGTCTGTTGCATCCCAATGCCTGTACACCAATGTGCATGCAGTGGTTTTATTCTTTGAAGCAGGTGACCCTTCCTCACCAACGCTTACCGCTGTGAGCATTAATGCCTCTTTATCTTCCATCAAACCCTTTCAACCTCAGGGTCATTCTTATCCACCACCTTCTTAGTTAGCCATTTGGATAAACTTTCTAGCCATCTGGCGACGTTTGCTTTGATTCCTTCCTGGACAGCCCTCCTTCTGTTGGTGCAGATGATCACTGGGCTTGTCTCACCCACTATATCCTGTGGGTGTCTGCTAGGTTTCTCCATCTAACCAGCAAGCCCAAAATCCTTCCCACTTTCAGCCTCTCATCACCTCTTCGTGTATATCTGAGTGAATTTTACCTGATGGCGAACTGAGCTGAGGGTCTACCTGGGCTCATGCACAGTTCATCTAAGTTCAGAATCCTCCAGATAATCTCCCAAGGGCATTCTCCTGGCCTTCAGTCCACCCAGCTATGAAAATGATCCTTTCTGCCTGTTGAAAGCTCGAACTCCCCAGTCTGGTCTCCATCTCTTTATAAAGTCCATTACTAATATGCTGTGCCCACAACCTGGCCTTGTTCTACCTTTACTTCTGGTTCCCCAGTGATCCTCAACCAGGGATACACACTAGAAACAAATTAAGAGCTTTTAAAAAGTGAGCAAGACTTAGGTCCAGCCACACGCCCTCTCCAGGAGATTCTGTCTCGTGCTGAAGCCAAGGCATTAGCACATCTGAAAGGTGCCTGGTGATGTTTATGTGCAGTGGAAAACACTGGTGTCTGATGAACCCTCTTATCAGTCGAGGGAGAACACTCTGGGCATTCTTCACCAACCCAAATAAAACCTGGGTGATCTCTCCCTTGTGGCAAAGCTCTTTCTCCAGTTTCTTCTTGACTGCAGGAAATTAGCAAAGACTTCTTTGACTTTCTGAATTGAAACTAATCTGACTTTCTCCTGGAAACCCCATCTTCTCTATTGATCATATTCATCCAAGTGTACCGGTCAACTCTGTACTGGATATAGGCAAGGTGGAGGTGAAGATCAGGTCCTTGTCCTTGCTGACAATCTTTTGCAATGAGTGAAACACATGAGCCACGGAATACTGAATTTTATCATAGTAATGGATAAGCATCCACGAGTAAATGGAAACTATTTAGATATGAAGAGTCTGCTGTGCTGGGTATAAAAACAATGACATACAGGGTGTCTCTGATGGGGGTATGTTTGAGTGTTTGAACCTTATCACAGTCATCTTTATATATCTGAAGGACCGAAAAAGTATTAAATGCTTGCAGAATGAATGAGCCAACAAATGAATGATTTGGAGGTGAGGCCTAATAGGAAAAGACAGGAATTTCCAAGAAAATGGCACTATAGTTCAGAGTTTGAGGCAGGGGTAAGAGGTTCCACCAAGGTTCAAAGTTTCATGTCATAACTTTCAGTCCTAAACTGTGTATAAGGTTTCTACACCCTCCTGCCTTCCTACAGTGTTTTTAAAGTGAGAATGAGACTTGCATATTTAAATCTAGGTCCCATTTCTAATGACTAAGAGGTCAAAATCCCCCTTTGACTTTAGGAAATAAATGCTGGAGATGAAAAGTGATACTCAGGTGGGTGGTGGAAAGAATTGAGGGGCATTAAGAGGGCCCAACAGACCAATAGCCTTCCCTCCTTCTTCCTTGACCTTGACATGATTCCCAAGTTGAACTCTTAAGCTTCTTAAAGTTTCTTATCTTGTTGATTAAACTGTTTTCGTGGTCATCCGTGAGTGTGGTGGTATTTCCTGTGGTAATTTTATGCAGGTGTGCTTTTGGTGGGGTGTGCAGCCTAAGTGAACAATGACCTGGTTTGCATGTGAAAGTTGTTGCTTTCTCTAGTCGAAACCTCTAAGCTACCTTTAAATGTCCGTGTGCTCTCTCAGAACATCAGTGACACCTTCAGGAGTGTCTGAGAAGCCAAGACAGATAAACACACATGCATCTTAATTCAGGGGATTTTTAAAAAAACGTGAAAACCTGTTTCCTAGAAAGATAGAACAATGTGCAAGGGCAGAACATTTCAAAGTCAACAATTTAGAAAACTTTGCATGCAGTGATAAGGGCATAGGAACCACTCACGTGCTCTTGGTCTTGCCTTTGATGGTAATTTATGTTTCATCTTATGAACTGACTAATGATCCATTTCCTGGTTCGTGTGCTCGCACATTCTAGAATCATGAGTCATAAAACAGTTTTAGAGACTTATCCTATGCCAGGGTCTGTTGCTGAAAGCACAGGAGGAACTCAGCCCAACCTGTGTGTCATCCGGAAGGGAGGGGCACAAAGCTCTGGAGCTTTAGGCTACAGGAGTAAGGAAGGTGGTGTCACAGCTGCAGTGGTGATAGAAATGGAGAACTCTTTACTGACTCTGTGCTGGGAGGCAGGGAAAACAAGCACTGGTTTCAGCCTCAAGGGACTTGCTATCAGAACGGTTGGCTCTTCATACAGGGAAGACAATAGGAGAAGGAACAGGTTGAAAGAGCCAAGGTGATCCGGACTGTGAGAGGAAACTCCAGAGATATGGCCAAAATGGCAGGGGGCTAGATGAAAGAAACCTGCAATTTGGGTTCAGAGCTGACATTTCATAAAATAGGAAATGAGGAGCAACGAGGTTTGAACCAGGGGTAGAATGGGATGGGGGTTGCAGGTCCTACCCACACAGAGGTTCTCATTTTTAAGAAACTGTTCTTGCATTTTAGAAAAAATTGACTGTAAAATGGGGGTGGCATGAAGAAGGTCCGCTGCAGCCCGAGAAACAGCAGACAACATGTTAAAATGATTTGCAGAGAAGACATGTAGTTTTGCACCAGGATAGTCTCAAAAGAACAGAGAAGCAGGCATGGAAACAGATTGTGCAGGAGCTCAAACAAGATTATGGAGCTATAGATCCCAAGGAAGGGAGATGGATTTTTGTGCCTGACTTGTAAGACCATGGGACTGTTCAAAGAACATGGATCAATAGTAGGTTCAAGGGAAAGGCTGATGGTGTTCCCCTTGATAACATCACACTGTAGCCTCCAGGCAATGCTGATATCCTCCATCAGCAAAGAGTATGCACGGTACAGAAGCAGAGAGTCCCCTAACTCAGCTCCTACCTGTAGCTGATATGCAGAAGCATTGATTATAAGACTCTGGGCTACTGCTCTACAATGGCAGATTCACGTTTCCTTTTCTTTTCTTCATACATGCACACACTCAACACACACTACAGCCCCGCTGTGTCCTGGGCCCAGGTACATATAGTATAAGTAGTTTACACTCCATTGGGAACCCCTGAGCTATGATGGACGGAGTGCTGGCATTGAAAACAGACAGACCGTGGTCTAGACATAATCTCAGGCCAACTCTTAAATTTATCTTGGTCTCCGTTGACTTATTTTTATCAGAGTTTCACCGGTCATTCTAAAATTTGGACTCAGAAGTATGTACGCTGCCAACACAGTGCTGGACGCGTGGACACTCTCACCTCTCATGTTGCTAATTATCTTATCACACATAGGCATGAAAGCAAACCGTTCCACACGAGGAGCTAAGGGGTCTCGGAGATAAAAAGCCCAGTCAGACATGGAGGGAAATGCTGACTCCATCACCACAACTAAGAAAAGCACCTGCCTGGAATGATCAGTGTCTCAAAACAAAATCAGAAAAAAACGGAAGGCTAAGGGAGGCAGGTTTTGCAGAAGGGAGACCATGGTGAAAGGTGAAAGCCATTGTTATCAACAGAGCCAGCTCATCAAGACAGCTGTGAGTCACTCAGCTTGTGTAGGCAGAGGGCTGGGGAATGCTCGGTGTCAAAGCCTGCTAGCAGGTGGGCTCTCATAGCCACGTTCAAAAGCCCAGGAGTGAGCTTTTGACTAGAAGATGGTGGACGTTGCTGATCTGGGCAGCAGATGATTTTACAGGAACCTCTGAGGTAGCAGAAGGTAGAACATTCTTAAAGGAAGATTACCTGAGACAGGAACCTCAAGCGCGAAGCTATTGTCATCAAAGGATAAAGTGATGGGTTTGGGACCAGAAGTATCTACTAACAGAGGACTTAAAATGCTTAAAAGAAAGTTGTAGGAAGTTTGAAAATGCAAAACTTGAATGTGCCCCACACAACAAACCCGTGGGGAATCTGTGCAAGCAAAGAGAGGGGTTACCACACCCTGCTGAGGGCCGTAGCCTCCCCCAGCTCACAGATCGCAATCGTTGGCCCACACAGCCTGAGCATGACTCTCCTTGACTCCTTTTCTTATCCTATGTGCTGAGGATGAAGTGCTTGCTTCTACACTGGAGCATGTGTGTTTTTTACTTGTCATAATTCCCTTAATAATCTAGTGCAACTGTTTTCTCGAGCCAAAGCCAGGCAAGTAGGGCCAACTGTAGATCCACGTTCAAAAGGTCAGGAGTGATGTTTTGATTAATAGAGAGCTCTCATGTAGACAGTTGGGGTTTTAGAGGAACGCTGTAGCTTCACTACGTAGAATATTCTAGAACAAAGATGACTTGAGACAGGGACCTCAAGTATGAGCCTGTTGGAATTTCACCAGAACGACACATACCCAGAGATGACTGGAAGTTTTCAGAACTGTAAAGGGAGCTGACAGTGTCTAGGGGATCGCCAAGTTCATTCTGTTGGGAGGACCAGGACTAAACAGCTGGAAAAGACAGAAGACTGATCTGTTAAGGATGGGAGGGGACCCAGAGCTGAGACAGCGTGAACAGAACCTCTGTTGGGTATCCTATGGAAGGCCCAGGAGTCCTCCCTCCTACCTTACTGGTAGTCCCCATGACAGGCATCTTGGGTTCTATTTTCATGCCCTGGTCTGTTGGTCTGGCAGTGACAAGAGCAACGAGAAGCCGTAGGGCACACAGAACTAATGTGGAGGCACCACCAAGGGCTGTCGACCACAGTCCAGTCCCAGATCCACCTCTAAAGTGGGGTCTCTTGTCTGTAACAGGGCTGAGGACAGATCCAAGCAAGAATATGGACACTGACCGACCAGCTTTATAAGAGTTATCTCATTTCTACCAGGAAACTTAGTGTTCTTTCGCCAGTTCCATCATCCATGGTTTTTGTCCATCTTAATATCACCCTCTCAGACATCAAAAGATTAGATGCTGTGTCTCTGCTTCTGTGAGCTGTGAACCTAGGCAATTAATCCCATGTTATTTTCCACAGTAGAGCACATACAGTAATTAAAACTTATTTTCAGGCCTAGGGCAATAGCTCGGTTCCTTAAGTGTTTGCCTTACAAGCATAAAGATCTGCATTTGAGCCCCCAGAACCTACATAAGAAGCCAGGTGTGGTGGCATATTCAGTCTTCGCATTAGGAAGGCAGAGACAGGGGATCCTGGGGATATTTGTCTAACCTGCCTCATCTATTTGGCAAGATCTGGACCACTGAGACATTTTGTCTTAAAAGAAGTTCATATAAACAAGACAAAAGTAATCTTTGGGAAGCTGTAACAGGGCACGCAAACGTGAATTGAGAGAGTTGATTCAGTCAGTGGTGTCGTGTGTGTGTGTGTGTGTGTGTGTGCGTGTGTGTTGCTCCTCCTCTCATTTTGGATGAAGAGGGCCTGTGTCCCCTCCCTCACAGTGTGAGTCTCATCTGGTGCCTTCTGCAGCCAGCATGGTCAGGGTGACCAAGCCAGAGCTGCCTGTCCTGACTCAGCAACCCCAGCAACCCCAGCTTAGTGTGAGTCCCACAGGAGCTGTGTGACCAGGAGTGGTCAAGACCTCAGTCTCCAGCTATGTTTCCCAGCAGAAAAGCTTTTAGATTAGAGCCAGAGCTGGGAAGGAGTTGCTGACCACAGGACCCTTGTGTAACACTGCATTGTGAGGTACAAATGATGCTTTTGGGCCTAGCATTTTCTCAGAGGGAATGCCGTCGGCTGAAGCAGGTTTCCCTCAGGGCCCCCCCCCCCCACCATCATGATATACAGCAAAGTGAACCTTTGTTTCCCTGTACCGTAATTTATGGGTTGACATAACCCATATCTTCTCTTTTATGCTTGGGGTGACACTAGTGATTGCCACCCACAGGAAAAATGGGAAGTCAGCCACTTGGGCCCCTTCCTGTGCCATCTGTCCTATGGTTCAGAGGAGGACCCCTGCTCAACCCTACACAGTGTGAGCTGTGGCCCTTCAGCCCTGGTTGGCCTCACATGAGGCAGTGGGAGCTGAAGATTCTCAGACTTCAGCCAAGAATTTCCGAATAAGAATTTTCATGCTAAGTGATCCCCAGGAAATGTGTGCATATTTTGAAACTCAATGATTGATGATCTCTAAAGCCGTGTAAATTCAACAGGCTTAGAAGCTCAGGGCTATAATCCCAGTTTTCAGACGGCAAAGAAAGGAGGAACACCGTGAGTTCAGTTCCAGAACGTTCTAGGCTATATAGCAAGACCCTATCTCAAACAAACAATACTAAATACACATACACATATGATTAAAATATTTATAATCATTCATCTCCCCCAACCAAGGTTCGGAACACACATGTATGGTGTATAAAGATTTTTATTTTAGTGGACATGTGTGTCCACAAAAAACTACATACCATGTATAAGCATTTAAAGGGATAAAGTAAGGCTGAATAGGGGTCACTGTTTATACTATATATTTGATATATAATATCGATATTTTTCATGTATATATCCACCTGCATTATACCTTGCCACTCTAGAGACCCCTGGGCTAAGCAGGCAGAACACTATGTAGAACCCGGCTCTCTGATGTGCTGATTGACACACCGCGTGCACGATCTTCATAGGGAGACTTTCATCAGGCTAAGCTGGGTGCACTGATGCCCATCAATCTGAGGAATATTCAGATAATTTCCTCTCCAAGCATGCTTGTGCTGTCAATCAACATATGAAATCTAGATCTTCATTTCCGGTTGATGGTTCCTGTGGGTGAAGGGTCCCCCACGTGCTTAGCTGTGAACCCATGTTCTCACTGAGCTGGAGCACTGGGTGCGGTGTCTGTAAATGAGAGGCCTGGTTATGAGCCAGGGGTCTCTGAGTTCGTTCAGACAGCACCTCTGCCCCCCTTGGTCCTCCCTTAAATGTTAAGTCCCTCATATGTGTAAAGGTTTATCTTTAGCATGAGTGATAAGGGCTGGGTAGAGGTCTCACTCTGTGAAGAGCTTGTGACGTAAACACAGAGACCCGATTTGATCCCCAGGACCCACATAAAAATAAGCTGGGATAATGATTGAATCTAAAATTCCTGTAGAGACAGGAGAATCCCTGGGCTTGCTGACCGGCTCAGAGAGCTGAATCAGCATGCTTCTGGATTCAGTGAGAGACTGTGTCAAAAAGTAAGAAGGTCAGGTGGTGGTGGTGCACGCCTTTAATCCCAGCAGAGGCAGGCGGATCTCCAGAGTGAGTTCCAGGCCAGCCAGGGCTACACAGGGAAACCCTGCCTGGAAAAAATAAATAAATAAAAGTAAGATGAATAGTGATTGAAGAAGACATACAACATCAACCTTTGCATGTCATACATATATGCACACACTTGCACCCACATACTGAGCACCCATCCATCTAGAACCCATCTTTGAGCAGAAAAGACGCATTCCAGAGCAGAGATGGATAGCAGCAGAGTGAAGCTGGCACGAGGTGCTGACGAGGTGCAAGAGGAAGGAGAGAAAGTGCTAGTCAGCTGGGCTGTGAGGAGCAAAGAGGAGTTTGCAAGGTGGAAAGGTCTCTGGAGTGACTGACCTGCCTGAGCAAAGGCATGAGGCAGGAATCTGCGGTATCAGCAACCCCTCCGGGCCAAGCGCAGACTCCTCAGCCAATTAGAGGAAGCCTCAAGCCAACAGAAAATAATAGTCCTCACTGTTCGCTGCAAACTAGGCTCTTGGACTTGCACAACTGGAGCATGTCTGAGAGTAAATGATTCCACAGATTTGGCTGTGGCAGGGTGTGGAAATTTTCTCCCATGGACACGGTAAGCACATCTCGTTTACAGTAATATCTGGACGGACCGAGAATGAGCCGTGCCGGGGGGAAATTGAATTTTCAGATTAACGGCATAAAATGGAAAGTCTGGTTGGAAATCCTTTCTAATTGTGTTTCCTTTGAAGAGATGAGAACTGTTGGAGTCGTAAAGCATCTCACTTTAATCTTACCTGGAGAGACAGAGAGAGGGAGAGCACACTGTGTGTTCAGCCCTGCCGACCACCTTGTGAAAGGCGTATTAGAACCAGACAGAGTGGTGCATGCCTGTTATCCCAGCACTGGCAATGCAGAGGCAGGGGGGTTACTATAAGTTCAGGCTAGCCTGGTCCACCTTGGGAGTCTGATGCCAGCTTGGACTACAGGATGGGACCCTCTCCTATCCTCTCTGAGACCTTCTCTTCCTCTGTGTCACCCTAGCTGTGCCCCAGACACCCGCTGACTCCACGGGAGCCTCAGCTCACAGGTTCTCGCTTCTCTCAAGCAGCTGGCCCCAGCCTGAGCTATTCCTCAGTGGTTATTTCAGCTTGAACGACTGGAGGGGCTAATTAATTAGGATGTCAGGAGCTGGGTTTGCCAGACCATTCTCTATGGTATCAAAGCAACCGCCCTGTGAGCATGTTAAATCTTGTCTTTCCTTTGAATAAAACCCGAGAAGTTCCTCGTTTTCCTGAGATGAAGACACGACAGATCTCAAAAAGCTCCCAAGGCCCTAACTTCTCACCTGGACCCTGTAGCCTCCCCATACCTGCCTTCCTTTCTGGAAAGTACCGAGCTCCATCTACCAGGGCCGTTGCCACAGACACCGGCTCTCACCTGACCAGAAGTTGTTCTGTTTCTTCACCCCTCCCTGGGAAACCTTCCAGGAACCCCAGACTAGAACACACCACACCATACGCCCACGCTTTCTTCTGTCTTCCAGCCTGGACTCCCTCCCCAGCACACCCAGGTTTGTCTTTGAATGGCTGCCTGATGACTGTGCAAGGCCTCACTTCCCCGTCCTGTTCTGGAGGAGAAAGCTAGCGACTTGTCTTCCCTAACGGGCCCACACGGCACTCAGCTCACAGTAGGGACACAGTAAGTTCTTGCTGCAGATGAACACACACTGAAGGAATGTCTTTTCAGCCTGTCTCAGGTTTTCCTCTGTGTGATTTTAGATGCTGCAGATGATGGTTCTGGTGAACCCATGAAAACTTTGTAGATTCAGATAGAATTCTCCGCACTCCTCTGTGGTGAATGCGATTTCCTCACGGCCAGTGGTCTGTGTGCTCCTTCTACTGGGAGTCTCTAATTGACAGTGAATTCTCTTGTGACATGTGATATGGTAGACAGATTTTAACCTCTCACAGTCTCTGGGGGCCCGGGTCTTATCATCCCTCCATTCTGTACTTGAGGACACCAAGTCTCCGAAGGGTTAAGAATCTGTCCAAAGCTTCACAGGTAGTGTCAACAGGAACACAGTGAGTACTCCGTCCATCTTCACGCTACAGTGCTCAGTGTATCTTTAAGGACAGAGGATGCCATGCTCAGCTTGACTTCTGAAGGAGAGGTGAAATGAGCCAACAGCAGAAGGAAGGAGAACCTTCAGGAAAGAATCAAGCGTTCCCAGACATGGAGCCCTGAGGGCACTGAGCTGTTCTGGAAGAGGCCGGCACCTAGCTGGAAGCCAGGCTCGTCCTAGAGAGAGCAAAGCTGAGGAATGAGAGCCTGAGCGAGGCCTGAGCGGTGGCGTGGTGCCTTCTAAAGGTTCCTTGGGGCCTGCCCCACCAGGAGTGGGAGCCACTGGAAGATTTGTGAGAAGATGCTCTGTGTGTACACGCGCCCTGCAGGAAGAGTATGTCTTCTCCTTCCTGGAGAGAGCTCTGCTGCAAACATGGTCATCTAAACTGTGTGGGGCTCCGTGGTTCCTTAGCCAGAGCTGCGGCTCCCTGGTTCTCAGAAACACCATGCACCATTATGAAGAGCAATGACGACGTACGGCTCTCAGCCACTTTCTGTCATTTCCTCCACTGTTTCCGCGTCAGAGGACAGGGTGCCACAGCTTCTAGAGCAGTGGGTGTTGGACTGCATCCCTTGGGTGTGAGCTCAAGATACTGACATAATGTCCATGCCTGATACGGTGTGTGCCGCTGTGTTGGGAGGGAGATTAATTGTGGTTATTTATTTATTTTAATTTTTTTGCTACATTTTTAGTGAGTGAGTGTGTGTGTGTGTGTGTGCACGCACATGGGTGTGTGTGCCATAGTATATGTGTGGAGGTCAGAGGATGACTTATAGAAGCTGGTTCTCTCCTTCTACCACGCATGCCCCACGAAGTGAAATCAGATTATCATATTTGGCAGCAAGGATTCATGCTATATTTATAATGTAAATAATATATTAGACCTCTGTGTCTTTGGGAAAAGTAAGTAGAGAAGGCTGGACTAGGTCGACTGACATTACCAGAACCTTTGCATTTAGGATGTATAACTTAATCTAAACCCAGGCCCCCATGCCTGGTGAACGAGAGAGGGTCTCAGAGGAGGGAAGAAAGGGAACTCTTTATTTTCAGTGACTTTACTCATACAAACTTCTGTTTTTTTTACTCTCAATGTGTGCAGTAGACTAAAGGTGTTTCAGCTCCAGCAGTGACCCTGTCACAGCCACACACCAACACTCTGTTGGCTTCCCAGTGACTTTAATGGCCATTTCTGTTCACTGCACTCAGAACAATAGCTTTCGCTTAATGACTGTAAAAATGGCTTTTACACGATGACTTACTCAGAACTGTACAGTGATGCTGTTGCTGGTGACCCCATGGTTTGTCTTTATTTCCTTAAATGCTATACTCCGAAAAGGCAATTGTGTGTCACCAAAAAAGACCATAATACAAAAAGTGGTTCACAGCCAGGTGTGGTGGTGCACACCTTTAATCCCAGCAGTTGGGAGGCAGAAGAAGTTCAAGGCTAGCCTCATATACAGAGTGAGATCCAGGACAGCTAGAGATGTTGTACGGAGAAACCCTGTCCTAAAAAGCAAAACAAAATGGTTCAGAACCCCTGAGCCAAATTTTCAAAAATAAGACCAGGGCTGGGAATGTGATTCGGTTGGTGGAAAGCTCACCACCATGTGCAAAGTTCTGGGTTTAAGCCCGAGCGGTGCATGAACCTGGCATGGTGGCACATGCCACCATCCCCCAAACAAACAAAAGATAGGACTAGACTACCAGCTTCCAGGTCGTTTCTGAGAATCATTCAGGAAACGGCTACCTTCTGATTCCTCAATGCCACAATGCCTGCATTTGTTTTCAGAGTTCCTAGTACCAAAATACTGTTGTTCTAAGAACACTGTCTATGTATAAAACCTGGTATGTACATGTTTTGTCCTTCCGATCTACTCTGGAAAGCAGATGTATCCTCCCTAAGGATATGAGATTTAGCACATATGCCAGGTGGTGGTGGTGCACACCTCCCAGCACTTAGGAGGCAGAGGCAGGCAGATCTCTGGGAGTTCGGGGCCAGCCTGGTGTACATGAGCTAGTTCTCTGGGACAGGCACCAAAGCTACAGAGAAACCCTGTTTCAAAAAAAAAAAAGGATTTAACACATATAAATAAAGACCAGTGTGCTATCTATATGTCCATACACATATATACATATATAGGGAGCACATATACATGCATTTCAGATAAAACATGAATAATTTTAGTATATGAATACTATTATTAAATATTACCATAATTATAATAAAAAATATATGCGATCCACTTGAAATTCAGATTTAACCGAGCATCTTATATCATATCTGGCAATCCTAACACGCCCAAAATTGAGCCAAACACCCTCCAGTTAATTAAGTACAGATGACATCAATGTATCGTGTGTCCCTGTTTACTGATGAAGGCTAGCTAACTGCCAAAGGGCTGAGATTTTTGACTGAACGTGAAGACATTTCAGAGATCACATGTGACTAGATGTTGAAGCAAACAGCTCAGGCATATCTCTGGTCCGCTCATCGTCCTCCATGTTAGACTGTCAGTATTCGCTGTGCTCCCTGAGACCTGAGTGCTCCAGTTCCCATGTCACAGGCATGTGGTCAAAGCATGGACTGAGTGAGACGGGGTTGTGAAATGTTTTGACACGGGTCCCACTCCTAAATAACTTGGTTCCAAACCAAGCAAGAGCCAGTCATTTCCTTTGTCTGGAATGCGATTCCCATTAGGATAATAACAAGCAGGAAAAGCAACAAGCAGAGGAACTCCAGCTGCAGCGGCAGGTGAATCACACTGAAATCCACCAGTCACCAGTCACCCAGGCCACAGCTCCATTGAGAGAGAGAGAGAGAGAGAGAGAATCATGAGGCCAGAAGGAAGACACCACATTTACAAGATGCTTCCTGTGTTTCTTTGCCTTCATCACCTTAAATAGAGGCTCTCCACCCAGTGAGTTCACGAGGGAGATTTATTTAGCTAAATCAATCCGAAGTGTTGTAAATTACATTAGGACGTATGGCGAGAAGGCAGCACACACTCAGTCCTTCCCGAGTCTTAGGAAGATAAGAACTAAGGGAAGTCATCTCCTTATTCCTTCCACACTTGCTGGCTTCCTCCTTGAAAGCTCCAACTGCACCCAGCTTGCAGTTTCATCAAAACACATGATATAAAATGTTTGTTTCTCCCCCAATCTGTCTGCAGAAACAAATGCTTTCCTCCAACACAGTCAAGTCAAACAATCCCCAAGGCTCTGCCTTCTCCTCCTTCACCAAACAGAACTGCTAATCCATCTTCTTTCCAGCGTTTGAATTGATCTGGACAAGAGCAGCAAGCGGGACTGGGAGACAGGGAGAAACGCGTTCCCTGAGGAGAACATTTTGGAACGTTAACACAACACTCTTGGCCTTGTTGTTTTTTCCCCCCAGATATAAATTTCCCTGATTCACCAATCACCTCACAACAATGCATGTCCAAGCCACGCTGTGATTAAAGGGGAGAGGATGCCTATTACCCGCGTTCTTCACATGTTGGAGCAAGCGAGACCGAGGGTGGTAAACCAAAGGAAATTTCCACTTGCTCCTAGCTGCTGCACGTCGTCCCTAGTCTATAAGAAAGCCTGCTGTTATTAGGGAAGAATGTTCAGCTGAAATTGGTCACTCGTAACAACAGACAGATGTATAATGTTTTATTTGGGTTAGCTAGCTCTCCTGCAAATAAGGAGCCTAAAATTAAACTATCTTTACAAAAATACACAGCAAATGATAGCTCTGACTTACTCTAGGGCTCAGATTCTTTGCCATGGAGAATGGAAAATGAGTCTGCTGAGCGTCGTATCCGTTTAGACTTGTCCTTGCTGGGGAGAGAAGAGGTTGACATTCTATGCAATGAAAAAGAAATTAGAAGGCATCTGCATTGAGGAAAAAGGGAACAACTATGCAAACCACATTTAAGGATGGAAAGGGAGGGAGCTCTTTTTTTTTAATACTTATGGAATTTGAAAGAATAATAACGGAACAAAGACATAGGAAGACAGCTCAATATTTGGCCACAGAGGCAAATGGGCTCCTGACAGGGTCCCATGGGTTGCAAAATTGGGCTTTAGTCATTGAAGGGACATTTGTTGTTTGCCCTGTATGTCACAGGGTAAAGGATAAATTTCTCCAAGCCACCCTTGCAATCTTTTGGGAAACTGAGTTTTTTTTAAGGCTTGAGCTCATTGGAAGCACCTCCAGAAGTTTGAGTTTTTTAGCTTAGAGGTGGGACCCACGGGAGAAGAGCAAGGTCCCCGAGGGAGGCTGATGCTGCGATTGATGGGAGCATACGCTTCAAGGCCTCCTGTGTTCATAATCCAGTGAGGTGGACAGCTAGAGACATGTCATGTTAACCAGGAGTGACCTCTGCCGATGGAGAGGCCTAGAAGCACAATTGTGTTCCAGCCTGAAGCCAGTTAGCTGCTGGCTGAGCAGTCTTTCACACTCTCAGATCCTCTTTAGATCTGGGCAATCTGAACCAGATCAGTATTCCCTAGGCAGCTTCCAAATGTCAGATCAAGGCTGGATTTTCTGCTCAGGTGTGGTATGAGTGAGTGCATGCACACCCCTCGTGGTACAGGAGCTAACACTTGGCCCCACAATGGCAGAGCCGAGGAAGGAAGTAGATGTATGCATATCTCTTATGTGATTCTGTAGTGTTCTCAACTAAGGACTTGTAGCAGCCTGGCCTTAACTAACAAAACATCCAAGCTGGGCTTGCTACAAATGCCTTTAACGCTACTTTGACTTGAGTCAGATGATGCTTGGGTACCCATCCCTGGAGTCCACCTATCTCTGAAGGTCAGGCCTCCAGAGTTCTTATTCAGTGTGGAACTGAGGGCCTCTATAGGATAGTGCTTACGCAAGGAAGAGACCTGGAGTAATTTTCAAAGGAGTGTTCCCCATCCAAACCTCTCCAGCTCTTCATCATCATTGTTTATTCTCTGAGACAGTCCACTTGAGCTTCCGTGCTCTGGGCACATTTCAAAGACAGCTGCGGCTTCCTGGCAGTCCCATGTGGTACTCTGACCCCCATCAGCTTCCTGCCACTTCCCCACCATGCCTATCTTCCCCGTATTCTCTGTAACTTGTGTGTAGACTCTGTTCTCCAAGTGTGGCCTAAGATTTGCAGCAATGGCACCACCTAGGAGCTTAGACCTTTGGACCTTCTGGCTCCATACCGGCCATTCTCCTCCTTCCAGTCCACTTCAGTGGCTAGAGGGCTCACAGACACATAGCTGAGCCTTCATCAGCAATACGGTAGTAACAGTAGTAACTGTGTTAGGCTCTACATGAGGGTCAGATACGGTGCCTATACAAGGGCTGGCAGGGCATAAGCGATGAGTCACCATGTCCCTGTGATGGTGTCGTAGTTAGGAGGCCGATGCCAAGGGTAGACAGAGCTGGTTCTCTGGACAAGACCTGCTGCCTCCTGGCTGAACGTATATGCATAAATTACTTAATCTCTCCACTCTTAAGCTCCCGCTTAGGAAGTACATTGTTTTTTCTTCTGCTGGTAGAGGGAATGATGAGATAAAAATGATGGGGCTTTAAAAAGCCCCCTCCTGAAATCAAAGCTGTTGGTGGCACAGAGGTAAAGACGCAGGACATTTTGTGTCTTTGACAGAGCCATCAGATCCGCAGATCGAAGGAAGTTTGGAATGGAGCAGTGGGTCTCCTATGTGCCACCTTCTGAAGATTCACCTGTGCCTTGTACCTAAGTGCTGACTTTGAAATGACCTCTTTCTGAGACCAGACACACCCATCTTCCTGCAGACATTCGTCCGGTTAGACTGCTGTCATTTCTCTGCTCCAAGTTCTCATCCTAGACCACATTTGGAGCATTTGGCGGTCCCATGAGGGCGATTTCGGACTTCTATGCCTTTCTTTGAATTCCGTATTTTTAGGCTAGCATGGAATCCGAAGTGAGGGCTTTTCTGTGCCAGTTTTCACTAGGTTTTGTCTCTGGAACCCAGACCTCCAAAACCTCCATGATTAATGCAAACGTCCCTTCTTGCCTGTTACAAGTTAGCAGCCGCTCTGAGACGGTCCAGCCCTGGGCATCTTCTTCCTCCCTCTCCCCCAGAAGAGCAGCCCAGGAGCATTGCAAGACCCCGGGCTCAGAAAAGTCACATGACCTCCCTGCCCAGGCAGCCCAAAGGCCTAGGTCAGGATCCTTTATGGGATCCAGCAGTGAAATGCTGGGAATAACTGGAGTCAACATCCAATCACACACAGTAACCGAATGCCACAGCTCTACCTGTCTAGACCACTGACCTGGGAAACCAGCTCGTGAATATGCTAGTGTGCATGGGCAAGGCGATGGGTGCCCTGCCCCATGCTGGTGAAGTTAAACTGGGTTGGGAACTCTGCCAGCTAGTCTTTGAAGTGAATGGTAGATGGTTTTGCAGAGGAGAGAGGGAGAGAGGAACTCAGTACAGGCTGTAGCACAGATCTCCTGGTGTGTGTTTGTGTGACCTATCACAGGGTACAAAGGACAGTAAGCCTGGCTGGTTTTATTTTCAATTACTTTTAAACCCTTTGTGTTCAGTGAACCCCGAACAGATTCTTGTCAAGCACTTTGTCCTACTTAATATTTAAGCCTGCGTATACTTAACATGACATTTAAACTCGGCAATCTCTGGGCGTGTAGATTATCGAAACACACACAAACACACACACACACACACAAAAACAACAAAAAAACTCAGTGTCAGAAGCAGTTGATGTCCAAGAAAGCGTTTCAAGCAATTTTTCATATCAATAAGAAGCTACGGTTTAAATCAGAGCCTTCACATTTCCTTAGTCCAGAAAAGCAAGGTACGGATTGAGTCAGGTTTGCTCCCCAGCACCTCCCACTCCCCTGCGAGCTATGGGATGGGGACTCTAGAGACCTGATTGAAAAGCAGGCAGTTTCCATCAAGAGAAAGATGAATCTTTCTTTTTTTTCTGCTGGCATACCCACCTTGTCTGTCTGCCATGTTGAGTACAACATGATGTTTTCCCAGGATGAAAACACAGGAAACTTACAATATCCAATTAGAAATAACTTTAAACTTTTAGGAAGTCCCAATGCTGTGCTAACTGGGAGGGGAAAGGGATTCTTAAATGAGTTTGTTTTTTTTTAGGAAAGTATCTGTGGCAGGTGGTAGATCCTATTTTTGAGAACTGGGGGGGCGGGTACTGTGTAAACAGGAGTGGACTAGCGAAAGTGATGGGTAAAAACTGTGAATGCTAAAAATATCTCTGTACTCAATTTTGGCCAGAATTACTTATTTTATAATATATATTTAGGCCAAAATATAAATAAAGTATTTTTATAATTTGTGTAGATTAATTTTAGCTAGAATTATTGACACTGTGCAAATAAGTAATATGATAAGTATTTAATATAAATTGTATAACGTATTTGGCATACATTTGATAGTACATAATATACATGTACTCTATAGTCTACATGACTTACAAATACCCATAAAATAAACGTAAATAATACGCTGCAATTTTGACAATGATGATTCCAACCTGTAAGCTTTGATAACATGAAAAACCTGGGAAACTAAATGTTACTTCCAGAGACCAACACTGTGCGTATGGTTATAGGAGTACTGCCTATCTGGAGGATTAAGAGACAGGGAATCACATGGTAATGCCTTTTTATCTTCCTACCCATATTTAGCTTGTAGAAAACTATTGATGTCTCAGCAGAAGATAAGCCATGTGGATTGTAGAACCACTAAAAAAAAATCAAAGGCTATGTTACTAAAATTAAAATGGGAGTGCTAGAGGCAGATTTCTTTTTTTCAATGCTGTGTATTTATTTAATGTGTATGTATGAGTTTATGGGCATCAGTGTGCATGCAGTACTCTTGGAGGCCAGAAGAGGGCATCCAAAGTCAAGCCCTGAAACGAGTTACAGATGGCTGTGAGCTGCCCTGTGGGTGCAGAAAACTGAACTCGGGTCTTCTGAAACAGCAGCAAGTGCTCCTAACCACGGAACCATCTCTCCAGCACCCGAGAAGCACACAATTTGAAAGGAGGCTGCAGGAAAACATATAAAGTAAATCAAGAGAATGTCGTGATGTATAAAGTCAATGAAACAAACCGCCAAACTGATGGGTACAGGCAGGTTACTGGGCATAGAGAGCAAGGACCAGGGGGTTGCCCTCCAACCAACCAGTGGACACACTGAGATCTGTTCTGGAGGAGGCTCAGGGAGCTAGCTGGAAGAGATATATTAACTATATAATGGCTGATCAGCAATAAGGAGACTGTGTACCTGAGTGAGGCCCATACACGGGTCTAAAGATTGATAGAAAAAGATGCATAACAAGCAAGGTGGACGGATGGAGGACGATGGTAGTAGTCAGGTGGTAGGTGAAACGCAGATAGATAGTAGATTAATAGGTTATCTGATAGGTACTGTGGCACAAGTTATAAGTAGATGATAGATAGTAGATAAAATCAAAATGATAGACGATTGATAACTGGTTGATAGATGACTGGCAAATCACACACCACACGTGCACGCGCGCGCGCACACACACTATTTCAGAAAAGAAGAATGCGAAGCACCTTGAGTTGAGTTTACACCAGGTCACACAGAGCAGAGAGGACCGGGAATTTTGTGTATTGGGAAGAGCATGGCTGTGTCTCCCACAGCCTTTGCACCTCCTTCTTCCCCAGCACCAGCCGAGCCTTCCCCTCTAGGCTTCTGTCTTCTCTATGGTCTGCCACTCTCCGAGACAGTGTTGACGATCCTCTTTACCTCTCTCTCTGAGTCAACAGGAGCGATGCGTTTCCACTGGCGGTGGGGCTATTCTGGACTCTCCCCCTCCAGTGTGCGCTGTTTACTTCCTCCGCACTTCCCCTTCCTGCCGCCTGCTCAGATCACTGTGGCCCCGGTGGGGGTGGGCTGACCCTTTCTCTCCAGCGCCTTTTGTCAATGAGCTCCCTCCAGGGGCTGGATTCATAGCAAGACTGTGGTGGTAGCAACGGTTTCATTCTTGAAAGTTTTGGGCCATTTAGCCTGTACTGGGCACTGTGCCAGATGGCCAGGGATTCGAAGGTAAATGCCACACCCGTCGCCTTGAGGGGATCTTCAGGGGCCAGTTCTGCTGGGTGCTCTGGACCTACCTGTAAACAGCACGTGTCTGTCCCTCTTTCTTCCAGGCCATAGCAGGACCCCATGGTAGCCAGGTGGGTGAAGGGGAGCGAGGACGTGCCATTTGCCCAGCAGAAGATTCCTGACTTACAGAGTGAGTGACCAGGTAGCAGAGGAGGGTTTGGAGGGCAGAGGGTTCTAGACTGGGGGCTGGGGTTGGAGGACAGAGGAGATGGGCCATCCCGAGACCCACGGCCCTCAGAAAGGGAACCATGCCCTTCTGAACTGTGCCCTTGCAGAGGTCCCAGGTCCCAAACCCTGACTGCCAGGAAGCAGGGCTCAGGCCACTGACCCCAGAACCAGATGCTCAGGCTCACAGCCAGAGAGCGCTCACAGAAACAGGAAAGCATACTGTTCACCCCAGGCCAGGTCAGCTCCCCAGCGAGGGCACGGGACAAACAGAAGCCCCACAGTGCTACTTTCCGGGGCACAAGGCCACAGTACTCCCCAGAATGCTGTATGGCGAGCATCTCTTCCGTGCGCAGGACACTCGTGTCTCACTTGTCCTGGAAAACCACGCGAGGTCACGCACCGTTTTCTTTTTTCTGTCTTTTTCCTTAAGTACATCCGTCACTTGCATGTAGGCTGTGCTTATCTTCGGCGGGTCTCCTGTCACCGGCTTGGGTCTCCTGTCACTGGCCTGTCCCCATTTCAAGCAGGCCAGCAGGCTCTTTCCAAGCCTCAATGGGGTTGCTTTTCCCTTCTCTCATTATGAATTAAGAAGTGTAGTCCGGGGCACAAGAAGAAAGAAGGTACGTGCTCTCTGCGATGTCCCTGGCTTCTAAATAACAGATCCCAGGAAAGGTGAAGCAGGTTTCAAGAAGTTAAAGCTCTGAGTAATGCACGCATGGACTTTCTTTGCAATGAAATCAGAACAGCGACTTTCCAAGAAAAATTCTAATTTCAGTAAGGAATATTTAGTAAGAGACATGCCTTTCATAAAGAAACAGGAAGATTAAATGGCCCAGGGCTCCATTTTGCATCCTGAGCAGGTGCTGGCCTCCACTGGGAGCCCTGCTGTTTCCATGAAAAGATCTGTCTGCATCCATTGTAAAACTTGTATTGACATAATGCCCCACTGCCAGAAAGATTAGCATCTGAATCACAAACCACTGCATTTTCATATATTCCTTTTCAAAGGGGGGTTTCCCCTCCAATTCTTAAAATACCAATGAGGTAGGGTTAAAAAAAATATTCCAGCCAGGTTGAGTTACTTGATCATTGCCAACGTCATCTTTTTTTCGGGGAATACCAGGGTCAGCTATCTCAGGCAGCAGGCAGGTGCTATAAGATGCTCTGTGTGCCCACAGTTGAGTGTTGAGGCAGAGCAGAGCCTCCCTGGGTCTAAGCCTGGAGCCCAGTGCTGCTTCTGGGTAGGTTTTTTTCTGCTCTTTTGTTAGATACCCTACATACCCTTTCGTTTTTAGATACGTTTGTTCTTAAAATAGACTCCTCCGGCTGGTTCTATTTTGATCTAAAGAACAGGGCAGACTTGTGTATACCTAAATATCACACCTAGAATGACGTGGTGGTACATGTCTAAGAATAGCCTGCACGAGATGCTAAGAAAGTTTAATTACTTGCTGTTAGTGGGACGTTTGTCGCTTGATAAGTTGACTTTTCCCAGATGTCATGGGAACCAGGAGAAACTATAGATAGTAAGTTATTCATTGAAGGAGGGAGGCAAATGAATTGCTCCAAAGTATGTGAGTCAAAAGGAAGGTCTAAAAATGTATTAATATCACTTTGGCTCTGAAGATGTGCAGTAATATTCTCGATTGCTATACCAAAATTATTTTATAGGTGGTTGATCTAACATGTAAGATCAGTTCTGGATCTGGTCAATTAAGTTTTAAGTATTATGGTAAGTCATTAAAGCAGACTATATATAAAAATGCTGGTAATATTTTGTAATGCATTCGCATAACCTTTTGTGTCATCGAGAGAAAGCAATTCTGTTTTTAGAACAAGGCTTTGTTTGGATGCTCACCTGACCATCACAATTGTCATGTATGAGTAGGACATCCACAGCTCTTGGCCACGGAACACAGACACAATTACCTGGAAAAGAGCAATCTCAATCCAGGAACCGCCTCCACCAGACTAACGTGTAGGCGTATCCGTGAGCCATTTCGTTGACTGATGATTTATGTCGGAGGTTCAAGCCCACCGTGGGCAGTGCCGTCCGCTAGGCAGGAGGGTGTGGGCTGTGTAAGAAAGGTAGGTAGTCAAGCAAGACGGAGGAAGCAAGCCAGTAAAGAGAGTTCCTCCATAGTCTCTGCTTCAGCTCTTGCCTTGAGTTTCAGCCCCAGCTTTCCTGGCCTGTAACCCATAAGATGGCATAAACTCTTTCCTCTAAAAGTTACTCTTGGTCAGTGTTTTATCACCAGGTAACAAAAAGCAAACAGGGACGGAGCTAGTTCTGAGATGGGAGCCCACACAGGCATTAAGGACTCACTCCCACTTAAAAATGAAAGAGTTGTGGTCCAGAAAGGATGAAGGTTTGTGCTGAGCCACACAGCTAATCGGCTGCAGAGGCATCTTCCAGTCATGGCAGCTCTCCCCCAAAGCCTCAAGCCCTTCCTCCACTGCCCTCATTTTGGCACGAGCCAGCTAGGGTGGCCTTCACAGTTCCACTTCCTTACGCATCTCCACACTCATCTTTCCTTCTGCCTCCAGAGTTCTCTATCTGTAGGTTTGAGTTACTGAGGGTCGAAGATACTGGGCACGGCTGCACCTGCACTGGGCACATGCTGACATTGTTCTTGCGGTCATTCCCCAGCAGACAGCGTGGTAGCTACTTCTCTGTCTGTTATGTTCATCCTGTTAAGTTTTCTGAATTGTCTAGACAAGGTTTGAAGTACTGAGACTAAGATGCACAGATCCCATGCAGATAACTTGTTGCTTACCTAGAGGAGTCGTGATCACTCAAGAGTTTTGTGTGCATGGGGTGAGGACAGAAACAGGACCCCTGGAAACTGTTTTAGCTTTGCTTCCAGGTGCTATGTTAGAATACCCCGACAAAAGCAACTTAGCTGGGCTCCGAAGACACAGTTCAGCAGTTAAGACAGCTTATCGCTCTTGCAGAGGGCTGGAGTTCATTCCGGGCATTTAAGACGGGCATCACAATCGCTCTTCAGGCTTCTGACCTCAGCAGTCACAACCTCCCACCACACTTATACAAGCAAGTGGAGAAAGCATTTATTTTAGCTCAAAATTCCAGATTACAGTTCATAATTGAGGGGAAAGTAACAGAGACAGGAGCTTGGTACAGTTGGAGACATCACATCCACACTGGAGAGAAAGAGCAAGGATGGCAGAGTTGCTTAGCGCACTTTCTCTACTCTCCTATACTTCGGGACGCACTTCCAAGTAATGGTGCCACTTAGAGTGGGTGGTTCTTCCCACCGCAATTAAGACATACCCACAGGCCAACTGGATCCAGACAATCCCTCATTGAGACTCTCTTCCATGTGATTTCAGATTGTGTTGAACTGACACTTAAAGCTTACACAGATACCAAGGGACCTCTTAGCACCCAAACCTTACTCCACATGGTAAACAGAACGCAGTTATTGCACGTGGTGGAAGGTCGCACCAAAATGTAACAATCAGATTCTGCTAGTACCTTTTTTACTTTCTGGAAGTCACACCAAAAACATGGTAAGACACATCTTTGTTATTTCTTTAGGTGGTCCGAGGAGCCTGAAAATGGATGCCATCCACATTGGCATGTCCAGTGCCCCCCTGGTGAAGCACGCCAATGGAGTTGGACTCAAGGCCCACAGACCTCGAGTCATGTCCAAGAGTGGACACAGCAATGTGAGAATTGACAAAGTAGATGGCATCTATCTGCTCTACCTTCAGGACTTGTGGACAACGGTCATCGACATGAAGTGGCGGTACAAACTCACCCTGTTTGCGGCCACATTTGTGATGACCTGGTTTCTGTTTGGAGTGGTCTACTACGCCATAGCGTTCCTTCACGGCGACTTGGAACTCGGGGACCCTAATTCTAACCACACGCCCTGCATTATGAAGGTGGATTCTCTCACGGGAGCATTCCTCTTTTCCCTGGAATCCCAGACAACCATTGGCTACGGGGTCCGTTCCATCACGGAGGAGTGTCCTCACGCCATTTTCCTCTTGGTTGCCCAACTGGTCATCACCACACTGATTGAGATCTTCATTACGGGGACCTTCCTGGCCAAGATCGCAAGACCCAAGAAGCGAGCCGAGACCATCAAGTTCAGTCACTGCGCTGTCATCAGCAAGCAGAACGGGAAGCTGTGCCTGGTCATCCAGGTGGCCAATATGAGGAAGAGCCTCCTGATCCAGTGTCAGCTCTCGGGGAAACTCCTGCAGACACACGTCACCAAGGAGGGAGAGCGCATCCTCCTCAACCAGGCCACCGTCAAATTCCACGTGGACTCCTCTTCTGAGAGCCCCTTTCTCATTCTGCCCATGACCTTCTACCACGTGTTGGACGAGACAAGCCCCCTGCGGGACCTCACCCCGCAGAACCTAAAGGAGAAGGAGTTTGAACTGGTGGTCCTTCTCAATGCCACCGTGGAGTCCACCAGCGCCGTCTGCCAGAGTCGAACATCTTACATCCCGGAGGAGATCTACTGGGGCTTTGAGTTTGTGCCTGTGGTTTCTCTCTCAAAAAATGGAAAGTATGTGGCTGACTTCAGCCAGTTTGAGCAGATCCGGAAGAGCCCGGATTGTACCTTCTACTGTGCGGATTCCGAGAAACAGAAGCTGGAAGAGCAGTACAGACAGGAGGACCAGAGGGAGCGTGAGCTGAGGAGCCTCCTGCTACAGCAGAGCAATGTCTGACCCTGGCTGGCCTCTGGGCCCCCCCCCCAGAGCTGCCTCCTCACCAGGGCTCTTCTCAAAAACCAACGGCTGCTGTGAACATGGGCCAGGACCTGATATCAAACCACAAAGATATTCATGGCCCAGCTTTCTCTTTGTTCTGGTGACTGAACAAACCTCTCTGCATATAAAAAGATTTCTTCAGAGTGCCTGGTCAGGACTAAACACTCAAATTCAGATTTTTGCCCCCCTAAAATAGAGGGAATTCCTGTTTGGGTGACAGACATGTAGCCATGTTGACAGAATGAAATGTATCTTTGTAGAACAACATCATCTTATAATCTGAAGTATTTATTAATCCACCTATCAAGGGAATCGTCAGTAGGTGAGGTCTAAGGCAGGATTCACTATTTGCTTGTATCACTGCCTGAGAACCTGCTCCTTCTCGTGTCTAAGTATGTATGTTGTATTTGCAGTGACGGCTACCTGGTAATGACCAAAAAGTGTTGGGAAAGCAGGGACTTCAAGCTTGAAAAATACAATCATTTCATTTTGACATTTTCCAGTGGTCTTAACTGTGTGGAGTGAAAGTAACCAAACAAGGATCTAAGAGTTCTGCAATATATCTGTATCTTGATTCTTTCATCCCCGTTACTCTTGGGGGAAGCATGCACCAGCCTCTTTTTGCCTTCAAGACAAGCCAAACAGCACCATTTCAGGACATACTGGCAACATACACAATCAGGTTTCAGCCTGGCTTACAGAACCATCAGTATTATAAGCTCTGCTTCGAGCAATGTGGTCAACGTCATTTTTCTAGATCCATATGAAAAAAATGACTGTGTGGGTACTGTGTCCTTATGACCGCCAGATCCGCCCTCCTGTCGGGGTTGTTGTCCGTATCTCTCAGACATTTCAGTGTTTTCCTGTGTGCATACCTTGACCACAAAGAAATTACACAAAATCACCGATGTCTTAAGAATGAAACAGCTCCCCGAGGGCTGTGATTGTCACAGCCATGATAAGTATGTGGCTTGATCATTATAGTCCCCACAAAAGAAAATTGAAGTTGTGTCACAATACAGGATGTCTGCATAGATCCTGCAGTTCCTGAGGCCGGGTGGTAACAGGAAGAAGGGGAGAGGAGGGAGAGGTGTTTGTAAGCAAGGGGACCCCTCAGGCAAGAGCCTAAACACACCTCTTACAACTCAGCCTTACAAGGGGGACATTTTACCTCTAAAAATACTAGAGTTTAATGCCTGCATTTTAGGGGAGAGAGAATAAGTGGACAGGAATGGGTAAATATGTAAACAGTGTGTGCTCCTTTTATTCAAATCAGAGCAAACTGTAAATTCTCTCAAGTGCCATGCAACCACAAATGTGCAGGCAGCACACACACACACACATGCACACACATGCACACACATACACACACACATGCCTCATACAAAATGAATACGTATGCCCTGACTCTGCAAACACAAACTCAAGCCCCTGGCATCAGATGCCACACGTAAAAAAGTCCACCTGCATTGCCTTCATGTTTATTTGATCTTATAAGAAGATGAACACTTTGACTCAGAGGAGTTGGGGAGACTTAACTGGATCCAGCTGTTGGTGTGAGCTGCTGCACACCCAGCCATATTTGCAAGTGTTCTTCCTTTGAACAACAACAACAAAATGTGAACATAAAATCTCTGAATTGGAACCGAGTTAGTGTAGCGAGAGTCAAAGACTCATTGAGGAAAAGTTTGCAGAATAATTTCTATTAATAAAGGGAGGATTTAGGGCAGGAGAAATGGACCAGTGGTGAGGCCATGCGGTCACCGGTTCAAATCCTCAGCACCCATCTAAAGAGCCATGGAAGATTGCATATGCCGGTAACCCCAGTGCTGTCGGGAGCTGAAATAGGAACACAGCTGCAGCTTCCTGGCTGCCAGATGAGCTCCAGGCTCAGTTAATATGAGACCCCCATCTCGGTGGAATAAGGCAGAATTGATGGAAGAGGACAGGTACCTACTCCTCTGGACTCCAGGCATAGACACATGCATGCGCACACACACATATACATATGTGCATGTACACACATGCACACAAGTAAATACACACACACACAGACTATTATCTTCAGTCATTCAGGAGTATTGTTTCTGTTCTTGATTTCATGGCAGACTTAGGTTGCCACTCTTCAAAAACTGTTAGCCGTTTGCCTGTTTAGACACTAGTTCCTCTAGCCACTGATCCTGTGTATTCGTGTTGTATATAGTAGTAGAATCAATAGGAAAAACCACGCCACAGGGTTGTTTGTGTGTCTTTTCTATTGCATTATGAAATTGCTCACACATCCACCTTGGTGCCCTCTGAATCCGACTGATACCAACAACTCAGTAACTAGACTCGCTTCTGTTGAAGACGGTACAGTGAGGACGTGTCAGACTCAAAATCATCTTTGCTAGCCAAATTTGGAATATCTGATTATTTGATTTATTTTCAATATGCAGAAATATACATAGTGCCTTCAAAACCAATGTATGGGCCAGGTGTGCTGGTACATGCCTGTAACCCCAGCGCGTGGGAGGTGGAGGCACAAGGATCAGGAGTTCAAGGCCAGCCTTGAGGACGTGTCGCCTGCTCTATGTCAACTCCTCTATTAAAAAGTACAATAAATCATATTGCAACATAATATTTACTAAATAGTTCTATGGCTGACTGGTTTGAAACTCAACAGTCTCCAGAGTCACTTAGCTATGATCACTTTGAATGGCACACTCTCGTGTTCTCGTGTTGATATACTAACAGAGGAGTTAAGTAGTGTAAAGTTACTGGGCGTGATCTAGGCAGGCTTCAGGTGGAAACAGATTCATAAGCGTCATCAAAACCATGGAGTGTTTAACCCAAGACAAGCTTTGTGATTTCCAGAAACACAGTGTATCCGCCTTCTCGGTGGCTGCTCACAACGTGCTTCACTGTGGAGGCCACGGGGCCAGCAGCAGCAGATCCGTGGACACCCAAGCCATTTCTTCTCCCTTGCTGCCAGGGACCCCAGACACCAAAGAGAGCTGCAACCTCTGACTTGCACGATGAGCCACCTTGGGCTGGGGGTGAGAGCTAAACACTGTTGTTCTTTTTTCTTTTTATTCATGGGGAAAACTAACAGTGCAGTTTTTGAATATCTACAATTAATGCATAATGGTAAGAAAATATAATAATATTCATTAGTGGACCAAATATTTAGATAAATGTAAACACCCATTTTGTTTGATCTTTATTTGAATTAAATTTCTACTTTGAATTGGTTGTGGTTTTGACATCACTGAAATTAAAATTAAGTTTTATATATATTTAAGTGACCACTCCAGTGTAGAGAGGCCTTTCTACTCACGCAATTCTCTCTCACTTAGATCATTGTAACACATGGGAAGAGAACAGACAGGCTGGAAAGAGAGGAACTGGGGGGAGAAAACTAATGGAAAGTGATTGGGGGAGGGAGGGAGTGTGTGGAGGGTGTTTGGGGGGTAAACCTGGCTTCTTAGATGCTCACCACAGACCATTGTAGGTGTTGATTCTGTGCCTGGTGGCCGTGGGCTATGATGGATATACCACCATGCACTGGTATCCTTCTTCCTAGAGTTTCTTTGCCTATACACTGTTTGAAAGAGTCATTTCAGATGAAGGCTAGCTTACCCTAGTTTTCCCTGACGAGATTTTTAAAACTAAATCTACTCTACCTGAGTCTTGATTTCTACTTCCTATGTTGCATACTGTTAAGGAAGCATCGGGTTATGGGACTGTGGCCCGCTAGGAGGCTAGGAGGCCCCTCTAAGCCTTCCCCTTTTAGGTCTAGCACTTCTGATTTCACTTCTGAGGGTCACCTACACACTCTGCCCATGTGGCCACCATGTTGCAATTGATCCGGGTTGCTTGCCCACTGATCTTCAGGTTTGTGGCTGACAATAGGTGGTCACCTGCTTTAGATAATGACATCTGAGCAGCTCTGCAATCTCCAGAGTTCAAATCAGCAGCAAAACGAAGGAAGCTGGAACTTGGATGGGGTTTTAAAGGATAAAGGATTGGCCTGGCTTATTGAGCAGCTGCTGTCAGTCAGTCAGTCTCATATATAATCAAACCGCCTAGTCAGCCTTTAAAACATCCTCAAATTTAGGGGCTGGAGAGATGGCTCAGCAGTCAAGAACCCTTGCTGCTTTTGCAGAGGACCCAAGTTTGATTCCCAGCTCTCACACAGCATCTCCCCACCACCTGGAACTCCAGCTCCCTGAGAGCTGATACCCAATTCTGGACTCTATGGACACCAGCCTTAGAGTGCATGTAATTCCCTACTTTGTGCACACATACACATAGACACATAATTTTAAAATAATAAAATCAAATTTTAAAAATCTTTAGGTGTAACTGGAAGTCTCTACCCTAGGGTCAAGCCCATGGAGAGCATTTACACAACCCTGAGCTAGGCCCATTTCTAGAAAGGGCATAAATGCATGTCCCTTTCCCTGAAGTTAGTGTGTTCACACTGCCAATACCACAGCAGCGGGTCATCCAAACGCATGTTTCCCTGACCTGTACAGTCAGCAAAGCACATTTCAATGGAGTGTGGAGCCATGTATGACTCTGCTAGCCATGCGGAGCCTGCTTAGCTGGGAGGAGCCATTTCTGGTTATAGTCCTAAGTCCCGAGTGCCAGCCCTCCCTGTCACAGCTGTGGAGAACGCAGACTCCGGGCTCCAGAGCAGACCTCAGCTTCTGGGCCTGTGCTCTTCACCATCACATGAGGGGCAGATCTACAGAGTCAGCCTTCATCTATGCATGAAGCTAAATGTCAAGCAAACATTTATTTGTATGGTAACCAAAAAAAATCATTAAAATCTTGAAAAATGGGTTATCTTAAGATCCTGTAATCAAATTCCCTGTGTTTAACCACTTACTGTATATGATAGAGCCCTTAACTATCATTGAATTTTGATTCTTGGTCAAATTTTATTTAATAACCTTATTTCCCCATGCCCAGTGACATCTATCTTGGTTCCCCCAAAATGTACAAGTAAGTAAAAGCTAGAACACACTTGAAGCCAGTTCCAAGGGAACAACCATTGATATCGGTGCACATTGTCCCTAACAAGCTAAAACTCAGAAGTTATCGTCTATGAACGAAAAGTTTCTACAAAAAAGTCTACATCACCTATTAGCTTATTAATACTACAAAAAGTAGCTACATATGTATTTAATACTGTGAAAGAGTAAAGAGAGGAGCCCAGAGGCTATGGTGTTTCCAGCAGAGTAAAACTCCATTCTCCTTTCTGCTGTCACCGTTGAGGAGTGAGGATGTTGAACTGAACCGAACTCTCACAGGAAGCCTGACTGCGTGGGAGCTTTTTTACAAAAACAAGCCCTCGGATGACAAAAGGAAGCGCTGTGTGTGTGCAGACAGAGCATTAAATAGCAGTCAGGAGAGGGAGGCAGGATGATAGCCAGCCAGGTCTATTTCTGAAGGGTTATTTCTGTAGGCTGTTGAGGAAGCCTCAAGACTTCAGCACACAGAATCTACAGTTCCAAAGGGTGCACTCCAGGAAACTGCTTAATAAAATTCACACGGAGATAATGGGGACCCGATCCCAAAGAACAGTCTGATTTAGGAGCCAACAGGGGACTACTTAGGACAACTGGCAGTGTATTGTCTCTCAAATCCTGACACCCCAGTTCTTGTTATCATGTGACCTCTGCACTGCGATATCAAGATGAACTTTTCCCCAATTCATAACTACTCTGACACTAGCATTTACTGTATCAGGATAGCAATGTGTGTTTCTCAAAGTTGGAGCATGGTTTGGTGCATGATGGAAATACCACGCTGACTGAAATATGCGTGCATGTCAGTCCTGAGCCCAACCACAAACGAATGGACAAGTCTAAATATATCCTCCACACTTGATGAACCTGTTTCTCTGTTTGTCACACTAACTCACTGTAGCATGTGTATCCACAAGCAGCCTGCTTCTGTCCTTGTTACCATGGGAACCATTGCTACTCGGGAAAGCAGGATACTATCTGTGTTTGGTTTTCATTCACCCGGTCTTAGTGGTGTGGTGCTGATGCTGGCTCAGATGGAGAGAGTTCTATTTTGTGCTCAGATATATCAGGAATAAACTTACTTGGAACAGCCTTTCCTAGGAACAACAGTCACAGAAGGGAGGACGTGACCAGGTACTAAAGACTATTTAAGGCAGCGCTGTTGGTGGTACGTGTGTGGGCATGCTCAGAACCAAGGTCTTGTGCATACTAAATTTTTTTCTGCCACTGAGCTCTATCACAGACCTTGTTGTTTGTTGCAGACAAGGTCTTGCTGAGTTGCCCAGAGTGCACCCACACTTGCCAGTCTTCCTGCGAAGTCTCCCTAGTGGTTGGTTTTCAAAAAGTGTCCCACCCCCTGTGCAAGGTGCTATTATGAGTCTGAAGAAATGTGTTTGTTGCTGTTCTAATACTAGAACAGAAAGTGAAATCCCAATCCCGGCCTCACCTCTTTCTTCTAATTCCTTTCGATTTCTCCCCCTACAATCAGAGATCCACCCAGTCACTCTGTCAGGGCCTCCTTTCATCTCTAAGTCCCTTACTCAAATCCTTAACATTCCACGGCTCTTTGATAGGCTCAGAGAAAGACACTTCTTGACAGATGTCTTCGAGGCTTGGATACAGGTGTGACTGTAAATCAACACACCTATTTAGAATCCACACCACCGCAGAGGTACGTGTCCCTTAGACAGCTGCTAGCAGTCTCCCATGGAAACTAAGCACACACACACAACAAAGAGACTGTGAGTCCCAGTCGGGAGGCTTCCCAATGGCAGCTGAGCTTGTCTAATGTGACTTCCCAGTGCTGATGAGGCCTTGTGGTTGGACTTTTGGAAAGAAATACGCCTGGGCAGACGGTAGGTTAACCCTGAGGACGGTAGGTTAAACCTGGAGTGGGACAGAGCCTGTTTCACGAACACGCAGGGCCATGAGGCTAGGCTGTGAGCTTGAATTTTCAGCAAATTTCTCACTCTGTTTCCAACTCCACTATTTCACTGGGTCATGTCACCTGAGAACTGAGCTGTCCTCGCTCACGAGGTGCAGCGGTATCGCCTTTATACAGCCCTTCCTGGGGACAGAGCACATGGACTCTGGATGTGAAGTCCTGACTCTAGAGTGGCAACGTGGAAGCTCCATGTTCTCCTCTGAGAAAGCCCTGGTTTCATTCACCTGAAGGCAGCCTTAAAACTCTGACTCAAAGGCTGGAAAAATGACCCAGGATGAAGTGCTTGCCGCACCACCGTGGTAATCCCAGCCCTGTTCCTCAAACTCACACAAAGGCATAAGGAGGGAACCCACAAAGTTGTCCTTTGTGTGTGCAGGAGTTCTCCACATATAGCATGTGCACATGCACACACACACACTCAATAATAATAATTAGCAAAATAAAAATCACAAAGAGGTTGAATTGCTAAAGTCCACACTTTCCCAGAACCACTTGCCATGTGAAATCTGTTCTTTTTGTAGCTTTGGCTACTCCTTTACTCGAGTCTGGCCAGTGTGCTAATACTTTTACATTCTTCTAAAAATTTATATTTATATGATTCTCTGTGTGTTTCTGGGTGGGTGGGCATGCAGGCCCCCTCGGAGGCCAGAGGTGTTGGATTCCATGGAGCTGAAGATACAGATAGTTATGAGGCACTTGATTTGAGGGCTGGGCACAAAACTGGATTCTTCTGAAAGCAGCAAGTGATCTTAACCACTGAGTCATCTATCCAGCTCACAAATAATAAACTTCTATAGCCCCAAACGTGTCAGGGAACTGCAGGTATCTCATATCCGGTGCAGGAGGTAGGACAGGTCTAACTGCACATTGTAAAAGACGCTGGGATCCACTCATCCAGAGTAATATAGAAAACCCAGAGCAGCCATTTGAGTCTTGCTCTCTTCACCTACGCTCCTGATTTCTGTGTTTGTCATATACTTCTACTTGTGGGGCAAATTTCCACACGAGGAGGGTCAGACTGCAGGCAAATGTAATAGCAGAGTGGACTACCCAGGGATGCATACTTCCTCTGCCAGGGTCCACAGAGGTGAGTCCTGTTCCACCTTGACTCAGAGGGTTTGAGCTTATTCCTGCTCTATCAAAGGTGTTGACAACAGGTATGGCTCCAAATAAGAGGTCCTGACCTAGGGTGTGGTTAATTAGTAGTTTGAATACAGAGGTGGATCTGCTCCACCTTCACCAAAGGTTAAGAATTCACATCTATTCCTGTTCCTTAAGAGGAGGGGGGGATTGGCAGGAGGTTCCAGGGAGTGGCTGCCTGCAGGATACTTGCAAGCCCGTGTACTTGCTCCTCTCAGCTTCTGGGCTTTGCTTATTTTCTCTCACTGTTCAGGATGCTCCTGCCCAACCCTGACCAGCTCCTGCTTGGGGAGCAGGCTACCTGGTGGTCATGGCTGTCTTGATAATGTCCATCACCCCTGTGTCAGGATGAGCCAGTGACATCTTCCTCTCGATTCACGGCACCCACCCTTTGACAAATCACCTGCTATCATGACTGGTGCCCCAGTCAGCGATACCTCCAAACAGACACAGCCAAGGGTTATCTGAAGAAGTCATGCCTGTGAGCACATCTTCTGGGAATTTTCCTGATTACAAATTGAGGTAGGAGGACCTGGCACACCCACTGTGCGTGGTACCATTCCTAGGTAGGGGTCCTGGTATATGAAAAGGTAGCTGTCCTTGGCCTCTGCTTCAGTTGCTGCCTGTAGGCTCCTGCCCTGAGTCTTTCCTGATGGACTGCTACCAGGAAATG
Organism: Neodon shergylaensis; assembly: GCA_025134845.1. Classification (NCBI taxonomy): domain Eukaryota; kingdom Metazoa; phylum Chordata; class Mammalia; order Rodentia; family Cricetidae; genus Neodon; species Neodon shergylaensis. Next base: position 27,790,940 of record JABTXL010005929.1, read on the forward strand.
TAAAGTGAAGTAAACTTTTTCATCCCCCAAATTCTCTTTGGTCATCACGTTTATCACAGCAACAGAAAGCAAACTACAACAACGGGACTTGAAATATGTAATATAAGGTAATTATAAACACTATCCATATATTATATATATAAGTAAATTATATATATATATATCACCAGAGTCCGCATTTGCAGCTATGGTGTGCCCACTTTAGGGGGTGGTTCTACTCTAGTCTATATTAAAGTCAATAGTATAGAGAACAACGTGAGATTCTGCTGTGGGTGGGACGTTTGGGGAGTAATAAAATCTCAGCAATCAAGATAATATCTTAATTTAATATTTTTACATAAAACTAATATAACACCCATGACAAACACGATTCTAAAATTTTAGATAAAGATGAGGTCAGTTTAAGAGTTTGGGGAGTTTATTTTAGAAAGGAAGAAATCTGATATTTCTTATCTCAGCTATAGCTTTAAGGAATTAGAAAAAGAATAAACTAAACCCAAAATAGGATGAAGAGAATTAATGAAGTTGAAGCTAAATCATCAAGAGCTTTTCTTCTAAGAAATCTACATTATCAAAAAGAAGAAAGAATATTAGGAAAGTACTTAAAACCAATTGTAGAAGAACTTGAGAGAATGAACAAAACAGCAGGCAGCCTTGGAGGGAGTAGAATGTTCCTGAAAGCAGCCGGCACACGGAAGTTCCCATGTTCTCTGGCTCTGTCCTAAGGAAAACACCACTCGGGTGTTGCTATTTTTCTGACTCTTAAAAACAGGGAGGTACCCGAGGTAGTGATGGATGAGAGGTGTCCAACGATGCAGATCAATATGCAAAACCCAAAGCATCCCAATGGTGTCGACACCTCTGAGACCAGCTCTGGCGTTCAGCTCTCACCAAGTTTCATCAGGACGGGAGCCCAGATGCCCGCTGACGGACGGACTGAAGAGGGAAATGGGGTGTGTGCACAACGGGATCACATGCATCCATAATGCAGGAAAGAATCAAATTCGCAAGAAAAAATTAACAGAACTGGGAAAATTACATTAAAATGACTCCACCCTGGCTCAGAAGGGCAAGCAGCATGGTTCCTCTCGTGTGCGAAGGTTTCACGTGTGCAATATGTGTATCAAGGTGGTAGGAACCGAACTGAGAAAAGTGAGAGAACCCATGGGAGAAGAAAAATAAAATAAGAGGCTTTAGAGAAGAGTGTAGATGGGGTGACAGAACACGGCATGTAACGGGGTGGGGTGTAGATGGGGTGATAGAACATAGGCTGTAACGGGGCAGAGGGGGAGATACTGGGACAAAGGGCATTGGGACAAAGGGCATGAACGGGAAAAGAGTAGGGAGTAGAAACGGGGAAGAGGGCAGGACAGGAGGAGCTGATCTACCAAAACGAAGTATGTATGAAAATACAGCAAGGAAACCTGCTGCTCAGTAAGTTAACTTAAAAACATTAATAATAAATTTTAAGAAGAAAATAAAGAGAAGTAACTGTAAATGGAGGTGGAGCTTTCCTTTTGTCCTGGCCACTTGGTCCCAAACAATCACACAAAATCTTGTATCAGTTAAAGAATGTTTGGCCTAAAACTCAAGCTTATTGCTAGTTAGCTCTTATAACTTAAATGAATTCATTTCTATTCATCTGTATTTTGCCATGTGGCTCCGTACACATCTCTAGCACATGTGTTTCCTAATATGTCTTGGGTCCCCCCCCCCCCGGCTGGCTTCTTCTCTTTCTCTGACCCCGCCCTTCTCCTCTCTTATTTTCAGTGTGACTTTTCCACGTGGCTTTATTCCACCTTACTATAGGCTGAAGCAGCTTCTTTATTAGCCAATGAGAGCAACATATATTCACTGAAAGGGAAAAGAGAAAGCTTCACGTAGCCAAGCTTGCTTAGGGGAGAATATCCCACACTACGAGCTCACAGTGGAACTAAGAACTTCTGCATCTCCTATAAAGTCTGGGAAACAATCAAAAACTAAACAACACACAGTAACCCACTCTCCAGGAAAAAAAAAAAGACCCAACAGATGCTCACACTAGGATGAAGAGATGCCAAGCTTATTATACAAAGGTCTTAAAGCAGTTAATTGGAGTGGTGGTGAATGAGCTTGGGGTTTAGCCCAGGGACAGAGGGTTTGAGTAACCTGTTAGGCAAAAGCAAAATAAACCAAAGCAACACCCTCATATTCAAAAGGTAAATAAGCACACAATATCAGTGAGTAAAAATGTAATTCTCACGAGAGGATGTAGATAACCAAGCATAAAATTTAGAACTAAAAGTAAATCATCTAACAAAATTTGTCTAAGGATTAAAAGGTGGTGGCAAAATAAGAATGATAATGAGCTTGACTATAAATCAACAGAATTATCCAAACTGAAGAAAAATAAGTTGGAAAAGTGTATCAGATTCTACGAACCCGTGAGACAGTATATGTCTACTGTGAGAGGAAACAGTGTCCTCAGAAATGGAAAAATACAGTTCGGAAAAAAGATTAAAAATACAGAGACAGAAATCACTTAGTGAAAGACAAAATTGAGACTGACAGGCTCCAGAAGCCCAGAGGTTCCCAGACAGGACACAAATCCTGGTGTGTGCTAAGAAATGCCTGTCAAGATTCTCTCAGCAACAACGGCATCACAAACCCTCTGAAAGGAAAGAGGAGAATGACCCCGATGTGTACAGGAACATGGAGATCCCACTGCCCACCGGCTGCAGAAGTGGAGCCACCCGCTGAGCGAACAGGGACAGAGCATGAAGTACCCAAACAGAAAACTGTCAGTCCAGAATTCCAGTGCCACCAAAAGGAACTGCTTCAAGAATAACGACCAAATAACAGAACAATGAGAGAAATTACTCTTCTACCAGAGCCACAGAGAGATGTATGTGAGTCTATGTGTGTGTCTGTGTGTGTGTCTATATGTGTGTCTGTGTGTGTCTCTTCTGGTGTGTGTGTCTGTGTGTGTCTCTCTGGTGTGTGTGTCTGTGTGTGCGTGTGTGTCTATGTGTGTATGTGGTCTATGTGTGTGTGTGTCATATGTGTGTCTGTGTCTGTATGTCTATATTAAAGGGATATCTTTAGGCTTACAGGAAGTAATGCCAGATGGAAACATCTGGAAGAAACAATTTCCAGGATCAACAATAACACATGGAGACAATGGCTTGCTCCTAACTTCCGACACATTCCTTATGGGATGTATAAATGTGTGTGCTCCTCACAGGAACACATAAACAGCCGCACAGAAGATGAGGGGTAGCCAGGACACCCAACAACCTCAAGCCTTGTAGGCTTAAATTAGATATAATAGTAATTCTCATAAATTTGAAAAGTTACAGTATTAGTATTAAATTCTTAGGGAAAGTTATTTGAACTGCTAGCTTGGTTTATAAGAGCACACGGTATAAGAGCTCCGTTACAAAATAAAACCTCCGTTCTACTTTTACAAAAGTTCAATCTATATTTTTAAGGGTCACCAACAGCACAGATTTAAGAAATAAAATCTGGAAACTGTATGACCACCTGCCACTCTGTCCCTTGGGGATCTGACACCCTCTTCTGGTCTCCAAGGACACCTGCACTTACGTGCACAAACCCACACGCCAACACACACATGTGCACATGATTAAGAAAACAAAACGGAATATTTTAAAAACAGCGGCTAAGTCAAATGCGAGAGTCTTTAGAGAAGCCGTCATATTCTGTTGACGCAGAACAGCCACTCTTAGTTTTCTTTAAAAATTACCCGAAAATCTACCAGAAAAATCTGGCCGAGCCAATCTTTCAGCATTCCACCCTGGCGTGAAACCAGCCATCTCCTCAGGCTCCTGCACCATGGTCTGTAGACGCTGTATTCAGAAGCATTCCGAAATCTGTAAGCAGTCTAAGTGTTTACCAGCAGATGAGAGGGTAAGCCAAATGGTCCACCCAATGGGATACCATTAAAATGAAAGATATCTAATGACAATAGCAGTATAGATGGATTTCAAAGTCTTCATCCCGAGCCAGACACAAACACATCCTGTAAGACCCAACACAACAAATCCTAAACAATCTAACTCACTCCATAGCAACAGTTGCTAGGGTTAGAAGAGGGAAAGGCAGCTTGCAAAGGAGCATGGTAACAGTTCTTAGGGCAAAGGAAATTGTATTTTTTACTGAAGCTGAAGGAGGGTTAGGGGAACTTGGATCAATCTGGAAAGCAGAGACCGACCCTATTAAGAGGGGCTGCTCCTGGCTCTGGGAGTGTCCCCCTTTCAGAGGACATTACAACCATTTATTAATCAACACAGATTGCTGAGGCCCCTGGGTGGCACCAGCCAGGGGGAAGGACAAGAAACCCACGTGAGGGCACTGAGAGTTTATGGACGTTTAACTCCACCTATGTAGATACCCACCTCTAAGGCTCCTCGCATCTTTTTGATGGAGTTCTTGGTTCTAATAACGTTTGCCATTTTAGCTGTTTTTCTCTTTGTGGCTGGTTTTTCTCCAGCCCCTTAGATGATCTACAACTGTCAGCTCTCTCTGGCAGCCCCTCTGTCTGAGGGACTCCATGTCTATGACCCACTCCCCCCACAGCCACAGTGAGCCTTATGTCCCCCACAGCCACAGCAAGCTTTGTGGGCCACAGCAAGCCACGTCAGGCCTTGTGTTCCCCCACTACCCAAGCGAGCCCTGTGCCCCTTCCACAGCCACAGTGAGCCTTGTGGGCCACGATGGAGAGCCCTGTGCCCCGCCCCACCACGGTGAGCACTATCCCAGTGCGGCAGATCGCTGTAACTCTTACACCCATTCGGCCTTAATCCTCACTGTCTGTTTCTTTTCCTATTACTGTGACAGAAAGTGACTTAAGGAAGAAATGGCTTCCTCTGACTCATGGTTCTAGGGTGCAAACCATTGTGGCACGGAAGCCAAAGCATCAGGGGCTTGAAGCATCAGTCCCGTGGCATCCACAACCAGGAAGTTGAGAGCAAGGAATGCTTGTGCCTAGCTCACGTGTTCCTCTTAATACAGAGCAGGACTCAAGCCCAGGGAATGGCGCCACCCAGGCTTAGTCTATATATATCAACCTAATGTAAACTATTCCTCACAGGTGTGCCTCTAGCCGATTCCTATCAAGCTGACCATTAGCCTTACACAAGAATGAGGACCCTCACTGCACCAGCAAGCACCAACAGAGCATCGTGGTTCCCTACGGACTCATTTAAGAAAGTCCACAAGATAGAAAAGTGTACTATGAGTTTCTGGGGATTGGAGGAACAGTTCCAGCCTTTACCAGGGAAACGGGAGGCTATTCAATATCCCTGGAACTGCAGAAGTCAGTTTAGACTAAAGCGTGGTATAACTGCAGACAAGATTTAAGGCCTTGTGACAACTTACCTCTGGCAAGCCAGCCAAGCATTTCCATCCACTTGAGAGAAAAAGCAGGCCACCCCCTTTCTAAGGACTCCTGATTCCAGCTGATAAGGAATTGGGGGATGGGATGGACAGCTGGGAAAACGGTCTCAGGGGAGCCATGAGATGAATCAACAATCTCCATTACAGTAGGCCAGCACAGCAGGGAGGGAACTTCCTGAGGGGAAGAACAGCTATGACTTGGGGACAGAACTGGAGTGGAAGGACTCATAAGATGAACCTTAGAACCTGTGCTGATGCAGGAGACTGCACAGGCTGACCCATCAGAGCCCTCAGTAACCACGCACTGCCTCAGCGAGTTCCTAATTCTTGGGGACTTTGTGGGTTCCGCGTGGAAGACAGAGACTGGTCCAAGAGAGGCACTGGCCAAGCCCACTTCCCAGCTGAAGCGGTGTGGCTTGAAAACAGCCTCGCAGCAGCTTCCCGGATGTCCCATTGCCCCTGACCAAACAGCATGTGGTGAGCTGAATGGCCATGAATGAGAAACAGCTGGACTTAATTTCCCTTGAAATTGAGGGTGGGTGAACCCTGCCACAGTTTGGAATTGCTGAATGTCTCAAACTATTCTTTTTTTCCAAGTGCTTTTGGTTCAGGGAAACCAAACCCACGGTGTTTGCAAAGCACAGTTCCCCTCATTTGGAAGAGAAGTCATGTATTTTTAAGGGGAATTTGATCTACATTGTTCACTTCTTTATACTTCATTTATCGAAATACATAATGAAATTTCCAAGAACCAAAAGAAACCTTTCATCTATTTAAAAACTGGGTTTGTTTAGGAAAGGAAAGAGTGGGGAAGTTTGGAAAATTATCGTTCCTGAAAAGGTGAGCTTGGGTAGGTCACACTTTCAGAGGGTTCTGTGTCCCAGAATTGCACACATATCTGTCACAATGTGCTCAGGAAATAAACTCAAAAATCTCATGGCAGGCCAGGGATGTAGCTCCGGAGTAGACTGCTTGCCCCTCTAAATGCTCAAAGCCCTGGATGTGACCCCAGCACTTCACAAACTGGCCTTGGTGGCACATACCTGTAATCCCATCAGTCAGGGTGCAGGGGCTGGAAAAAGCAGAGTTCAAAGTTACTCTTCCTATGTGGCAAGTTCAAGGTCAGCCTGGGCTATCCGAGACACAGTCTCAGAGAAAAGCAAGGGTAAGATGAGGGAGACCATTAAAGACAGGTTCAGCAGAGGCAGGGAATGGAGCTAGATTTTCCATGTTGTCTCATTTCTGGGTACCAGGGTAACAGGTCTGATGTGGGAAGCCCCTCTGTATGCTGTAAACATGTTTTATTACCATTGGTTAGTAAAGAAGCTACTTTGGCCAACGGTTCAGGCATATTCCTAACTAGCTCTTACATCTTAAATTACCACATTTCTATTAATCTATGTATTGTTATGAGGCTGTGGTTTACCAGAAAGGTTCTGGTATCTTTCTCCTTTGGCAGCTACATTGTGTCTCTCTGACTATACCTACTCTCTCTATATATCTCTGTTTGAATTTTGTGCCTGGCTTTATTCTGTCCTGCCATAGGCCAAAGCAGCTTCTTTATTAAGCACCGGTAATATAACATATTCATAGCATACAGAGGGGAGATGATGTGCTATGAATATGTTTTATTACCAGTAAGCCACAGCCTTGTCTCTCTATATATCTCTTTCAGCCTGGCTATATTCTGTTATGTTACTGGCTGAAAGCAGTTTCTTTATTAACCAATGGCAATAAAACATATTCATACAAACAGAGGGTGATGGAGGAAGGTCATTGATTAAATAAAGAAACTGCTTGGCCCTGATAGGTTAGAGCATAGCTGGGTGGAGTAAACAGAACAGAATGCTGGGAGGAAGAGGAAGTGAGCTCAGACTCGCTAGCTCTCCTCTCTGGGGCAGACGGGATGAAGCAAGCCACCAGGTCAGACATGCTGGATCTTTCCCGGTAAGACTGGTGCTACCCAGATTATTAGAGATGGGTTAAAGCAAAATGTAAGAATTAGCCAGAAGAGGCTAGATATAATGGGCCAGGCAGTGTTTAAATGAATACAATTTGTGTGTTGTTATTTCGGGGCATAAGCTAGCCAGGCGGCCAAGCTGGGCAGCAGGAATGCAGCCCACAGCTCCTACTACAAGAGGGGAATCCCACATCACATATACACACACATATACTGTAACATGAGCGGGGGGGGGGGGCCCTGCTTGTTGTTGGGGTTTTTGCCCCGCCTGGTACTCCACAACTGTTTAGCCCCAAAGAAAATCACACATAGATCTCTAAAAGTTATAAGCCGATTGGCCCATTAGCTCTAGCCTCTCACTGGCTAACTCTCACATCTTGATTAACCCATTTTTCTGATCTATGTTAGCCATGTGGCTCAGTACCTTTTTTCAGTGAGGCAAATCACATCCTGCTGCTTTGGTGATCTGGGTAGGAGTGGGGGTAATCAACTTCCTCCTTCCCAGAATTTTCCTGTTTTCATTACATCATATCTACTTCCTGTCTGGTTTTCCCGCCTATATTTCCTGCCTGGCCAATCAGTGTTTGTTTATAACATGATTGACAGATTACAGACAATTCTTCTGTAATACACATACACACACACCCCACACACATACATAAATATGCCCATATATACACACATACACACACATACCACATACAAACATACCACACACACACACAAATAATCACAAAATAATGGCAATATCTAAAGCTGTCCAGTCCAATCATGCATGTCTGCAATAAGAAGAGACTGTTGTAGACTCTGGTTCTCACAATAGGTTGTGATTGGCTTGCGAGAGACTGAATTCCACCACTTAGAAATCAGCTCAACTACATCTGTTCCATTTCGTCAGGAAGGTTTATGTTTGGCAGGGGTCACTATCTTTTTGAGCAGAATGGAAGGGGCCTGTGGACAAGCCATAGAGACCCACCCTACTCTTGTCAGACGGAAAGGTCGGTAGGTTACCAAGCCTTAACGGCAGGCTTTATACCACAGGTGGGAACTGTCTCAGGCCAGCCCTCCATGAACCAGCACCACAGCCTTTTCCCCACGGTAGGGTTGGCTTCACCAAGGCCGAGCTGTCACTATCCATCTGACAAGAGCTGAGATGGTGATCTAACCCAGGTGTGTTACTCAAAGTCTGATCACTTACGTCAGTGGTTCTCAACCTTCCTAATACTGTGACCCTTTAATACAGTCCCTCATGTTGTGGAGATCCCAACCGTAAAATTAACTTTGTTGCTACTTCATAACCGTAATTTTGCTACTGTTAAGAATTATAGTGCAGATATCTGATATGCAGGATAGCTGATATGTGACCCCTCAGGGGTCATGACCCTCAGGTTGAGAACCACTGCTTAAGACACCCAGTAGAGAGAGATTTAGCAAAGGGTAACAGGGACCACACCCTACCTCCAAAGTCAGAAAGTTTTACTTAAACATTCCTTTGCTCTGGCTACTTTTTGACTTTCTGCATCCCATACCACCGTCTAGGCAGGAGTTAGGAAAATACAGCCCCACTGTGCCTCAGAAGTCCAACCCATTCTTCAAGCAATAGACCCAGAAATACCTAAAGCCCAGCAACTCTGGGGTTACCAGATGCACAGTCCATGTGGGCAGTGTCTCCAAGCTATATGAATCCTCTCTCTCTCTCTCTCTCTCTCTCTCTCTCTCTTTCTCTCTCTCTCTCTTTAGGTAACTAAGCCATTCCCATGATAAAAGTCTAAATCCTTTCAATAGAGCAGAGTCCCCATGACATATTCACCTCCATTAAGTTTCATTTCTTAACACAGTTATTACACAGGCAATCCATGGGTCTGGAGAGATGTTTCAATGGTTAAGAGCACTTGCTGCTCTTGCAGAGGACCCAGGTTTGATTCCCAGCACCCAAATGGTGGCTCACAACCATCCATAAATAGAGTTGCAGGGAATCCAATGTCCCCTTCTGGCTTCTATAGGCACTGCATACACATGGCACACAAACATAAAAGCAGGCAAATATTCATATATAAAAACTAAAAAAAAATTTAAATGCCCCAAGGTAGTTAATTTTGCAGGGACCAGGACTGGAGCAGAAGCAGGTCTTCCTCCCTCTGCTGTCTCTATTCCTCCAGATCCCAATGCAGGGACCAGGACTGGAGCAGAAGCAGGTCTTCCTCCCTCTGCTGTCTCTATTCCTCCGGATCCCCACACACACCCTGCTTGGAGAAGGTGAAACAAAGGGATGTTCCTGCCTCTCTGGATTAGTGATTAGTGATCTTCGGACACATTCCAGACTGTGACAGGTGCCTGTGGGAGACTTGGAGAAACCACTTGTCATGGACAGAAAAGCACAGACTATGCCAGACGCCGCTGAGGCTCCTTAGAAATGTGCCCTTCCCCCAGTCGCTGCTCTCCTTGAGCCCTTCTCTCGAAACTTTCCTCTTCTGGCTGTCCCTTCAAACATCCTGGCACAGCATTCTTGTCAGGCACCTGTGCAGCCCTAGGGGCTAAGGGCATCCATCCAGGAAGCCTGTATTCCTTCTTTGTTCCTCTGCCTGCATCAGAATCTTAGTCCTGGCGAGAGCTATCACTTCTCAATTGCAAAATACAATCTCTTATTTAATGATGGCTTCCAATGCTCTAGCCGTCCTGATAAGAGGTGAATTAAAGGAGCTGTATTTGCCCATATTCATTGAATTAACACTCACGGCTTTCATTGTTGGTTGTGAAGGATGAATTCTATGTTCTAGTCAGGCATGGAGACCTGGTACAGGTAGTGGGGATATAACCCAAGACTGCACAGCTAGGAGGGAGCTGGGCCAGACTCCAGCCTCTCCTCACTTCCTGGTGTATGTCAGCCAAAATCTGAGCCTTGGCCGATTTCTCCTTTATACTGGCAGACAAGCCCGGGTTACGGTGGGGAACTGCTTACAACAGACTAGGACACGGAGTCTTGGGTCTGGCTCTCCCTAACAGGCTTGCTCAAAGCACCCAGTTTCTGCAGTCCTGGGATCTAAACTGCACTTGGCAGAGGCACCCCAGCCACAGACCTTCTTAGTAAGAGACGCCTGTTTGTGAAAATGTGAGACATCTCCTTTACAGCTGTCTTTCCTGGTTGCAATGGAAAGGGTGTTTGATGAGGTATCTGATGTGTTTAGCACAGGACCCGAGGATTCGGGATAGGCAACGATCATCACTGAAGGTTCAAACTCATGCCCCCACCCTTGCTGCCATGGCGGATGGATGCCAGAGGGACAAAACAGCTGGCCCAAGTCCAGATGAGCCTTGGGACAAATCTAGCTCACAGTGTGTAACTGACCTGCACTGTCACACAGCAGAAACTGCGAGAGCCCCCCAGGTGTCACCGCAAGCCATAGTGTCATGAACTCCTGTGTTACACATGAAGGTGACATTTCCACTCAGCTCCAAAGGCCTGCCCACCTGAAATTCAGCCACTTTGGCCAAAAGACTTGATGAGCCCTGGACTCCTGAGAGCCAGCAACAAATCTCAATGTCCATGATTCTCTGTAAGCCGGAACTCAGAATGTTCCACCAAGTTCTTTCTAACTGCAGAGGAAGTCAGAAGGCCAGGGGTCAGGAGCAATAGCCTAGAGCAACCCTGTAATGAACATGAGGAGTCTTTGAAGTTTTCTACTTATCTGAATAATTCATGAGAACCTTACATTCCACTCTATAGTTTATTTTATATTAGATATAAAATTAATGATTGCCCGAATCCTCAGGAACACACCAGGAAGGTGTATTCCCAGTCTCCCTGGGACTGAGTGCCCTCAGGTGGAGAGCTGAGTGTCCTGGGCATCAAGACCCATGCGAGAGACAGATGTAAGATCCTAATTTCACAGACAATCCTGGAACTCTCTCTAGCACACAGTAGAAAGACTACGTGCCTGAACTCACCTAACAAGTTCATGAGGTAAAAGCTGCACCGAGGGCAGAATCTCAGAGTTACTTTCATTGAAGCCTACGATGCCTTTAGGAAAGGAAGAGAAAAGGGAGTCAGGGGGGAGAAGTGAGAGGGCAGAGTGACACCTGGGGGCTCTGTCCACAGATATAGAAATACACTGTAGTTTCTCAAGTCACAGTGTCCTTGGAGGTTCCAGAGCCTGAAACCAGCCATGGGACGCTAAGAACATGGGGTTTTCCATTGATACACTTTGTCCTAAGGACCACTGTAACAGTGTGTGTGGGGGGGAGGGGGGGTGTGTTGGTGTGTGTTTGTGTGTTTAATCTTCACCAGGCGGTGGTGGCACATGCCCTTAATCCCAGCACTCGGGAGACAGAGGCAGGCGGATCTCTCCAGGCCAGTCTAGTCTACAGAGTAAGTACCAGGAAGCCAGGACTACACAGAGAAACCCTGTCTCAAAACCACACACACACACACACACACACACACACACAGAGAGAGAGAGAGAGAGAGAGAGAGAGAGAGAGAGAGAGAGAGAGAGAGATTTGCTCGACATTTAAAATTTTTGAGAGTCCTCATCAGTGACACATCAAGAAGGACTGGCAGCTTTGACCTGAAGTTTGTGCATCTGGAGGACTTAGGGTTAGCTCAACCAAGCTGCAGCTTCCAGTCCCCCCCCCACCCCCCAGTGTCCACCTTCTTCCTTCATACACTGTCCCTTAGATTGTACAGAAGGAGACCTGGGGTCTAGAACTGCTGAGCGCCTCTCCTGAGCTCCAGAGGCCAACTGTTGGGCTATCACTTGTATAGACACTGATGAGGTCTAGGGAGTGAGCCCCACCCCATCCATTCGGCAGTTCGATACCCCACACGAGGTCAGGAAACACAAATCCAAGAGAGGGGTAAACACACTGCCCACACTCCTATAACCAGTACCAGAGACTGGGAGTCCTAGCATCAGAGAGGTATTTTCTAGTGTCATGGAAGTCTGAGATCAGGAGGGTGCCAGACTGTTTTCTTCCACGGCCTCACATCTTGGCTTGCAGATGGTATCTTCTCCCTACATCTCCACAGCACTCTGTGATCTTCTTTCTTCTTTCTCCTCAGTATGCCAGCCATACTGGACTCTAGGGTTCATTCTCATAACTTCATGTTAAATGAATCACCCTGTCTCCAAATACCATTACAAGGTAAGGTCCTATGACCTAGGACTTCAACAAAGGAATGCCGGGAGAGAAGAAGACATGGTCTAGCCCATAATGGAGAAGAACATTCATAAAAAAAACAAAAGCAGTGGTAGAACACGCCCTTGAATAAAAGTGAATAAAAACACATTTCTCTTTTAACACACACCTCAGTACAACTTACATCTTCTAGCCCCAAACAGGGATTGGATCTTAGCAGAAGCATAGCTATGATTATGGTTATTTTGCATGTTAATGTGTGTGTGGTATGCCATTTACGTGTGTGCTTGGGTTTTCATGTGTGTTGACATATTTGTATGAGGGTGTGACCATGCGTTTGTGTGCATGCATGTGTGGAAGCCCAAAGCTGACTTAGGGTGTCCTCCTCAATAGTTTTTCACTTGGTCAGTGTAGGGTCTCTCGCTTAGACCTGACTCTCACTAATTCCGGCTATTCGAGCTAACCAGCTTGCCTCCAGGATGCCCTGTCTCTGACTCCTGAGTGCTGGGACTACAGGTAGCTTCCGTAAATGCTGGGCTTCCAGGTAAATTCTAGGGATCAAATTCCAGTTTGTGTGGTAATTGCTTTATCCACTGAGCAAACTCCATAGCTCACGGCAGGTAGCTTTGAAAATGGCAAATGCTCAGGTGACTGATCTCTTTCCCACAGTGGCCTCAGCTTTGCCAAGTGGGTGTTGAGTGCGGCCCAGAGTGCCCCTCAGCCACCAGACAAGTTGTTACTAGGTTCCACCTGCGCGAAAGTGTAATGGGAGGCACTCCTGGAGGAAGGGGCGTGGTCTGCCCTCACCAAGATGCCAAGGCATTCTGTCAAAGCCCCAGTGCATTCGTTCTCTACGCGTGCTTCTGACATCTCTGCCCAAGGCATGCCCACGAGTCATTCGCAACCAAGATGGATCTGTTTTCTCCGAAACTCTGTGGTGTTTCAGTCGGGCTTCCACAGACACAACAAAGGGGGTGTGTGCTGAGGACCCCCAAGTCTCCAACCCACATTCTAGGCCAAGAGGCTGACAACTCTACCAGTTGATGTTACAGTCCTGCATTTATCTCCAGGCCTCCTGGAGACAGGGCCTCTTCTGTTTCAGAGAACCTCAGTCCGTTCTCTCGATCTTCAGCTTACTGGGTGAGTCTTGTGATTAAAATATGAAAAACTTAGTCCTCAGCTGTTGGCTCTGGACTGGTAGGTTTTAGAAACATTAGGAGGTGGGACCTAGCTGAGGGAACCAGGTTGCTGGGAAGTACAACACCTTGAGGGGGTCACAGTTCTGGCCTCCTGCCCCGAGCTGAGCAGCACGTCTCTGTACATTCCCATCACTATGATGTTCTGCCCAGGCTCCTGATACCAAGACAGACCATAACATGGTGCCACGTTTGAGGACTGAGCCCACAAACACTATGATCTGAGATAAATTCTGCTTTCCTGAGGATGTTTCTTTCAGGCATTTCCTGATTGTAGAGTCAGAGTAGGAAACCATAGAGACTGTTAAAAGCCCATATCTGTGAAGTTAGCATCTTTTCCCCCAACCTCCATAGTGGAGAAAGCCCAACAGGCTCTCCAGACATTTTCCTCCAACTCCTTAACTTGTGACTAATAATAATAATAGTAGTAATAATAATAATAATAATAAATTCTTAGAGTAAAGGTGAAGGTTATAGAGACTGTCCAATTAGCTTTAACTGCCAAGCTGACATAGTTTAGAGCCCCCTGAGAAGCAAGTCTCCATGGAGGGATTTTTCAGATCAGATTAGCCAATGATGATGTCTGGGGTGGGGAGAGTGTTCCCTTGATTGTCTTCATTGACGTAGGAGGTTCCAACCCACTGTGGGCAGCACCATTCACTGGACAGGTGGCTCTGGAGTTGTATAAAGAAGTTAACTAAGCGCGACCCTTTCAGTGACCCAACAAGCAGCACCTTCCGTAGTGTTTGCTTGGGTTCACGCCCTGTCTTTCTCCATGACAGTCTGGGACCTAGAAGTGTAAGCCAAGTAAAGCCATTGCTCCTCTGTGCTGCTTTTGGCCTGAGCATTCTATTGTAGCAGCAGAGAAGAGGCTGGGACAGTGACCTGCAGAAGTCCAAAGAACATGGGGGTGTCGCAGAACTGATCCCATTTAACCTACCCCCCTGGTCCCCAAAGAGATGATGCTAGACTGTGGCAAACACAAAGACGACATTTTACACACTGTAGCCACTAGCCACAGGAGGCGTTTTTGCCCGAGGCATTAGCATCCACACAGCACTCTGCCTCTGACCTGGGGAACGGGTCCCTTTTCATCATCTAAGTTAGGAAGATCAGCTGCAGAGTCTGTTCCTGTGGGACTTAGAGACTGTCACTCTGACTCCAGGCCTTTGCGGACTTTCCGCCCTCTCTCACGGTTGCTCTACCCTGGGATGTGGGCTGTCTGGACCACTGTGGTAGTGCGGGATGGGGAGGGCTATGACCTAGGAGCCCAAACTGCTCCATGACCTGTTTCTCTGGGGCCTGGGGCCTAAACATGATTTTGTCTCTTATAAAAATTTTAAAGAGTTGTAAAAACCATAGAGGAAGAAAGAATGTATGTGGCTTTCAAAGCCTGAAATGTTTAATATCTGGCTCCCTACAGAAAAACAAGGCCTTCCTTTGATGTAGGTCTTCTGTGGAACATGACGCTGCCTCCATGTTGATATCTTCATGCTCCTTGCAGAAAAGAAGCTAAGATGTTGAGTATTGAATGACAGAGGAAGACACAGGATCTGAAGAGTCTAAGACACTGTCCCCCCCCAAGACTCATGCACTCTACCTCCCCATGTCTTTTTATTTGTAATTTTTAAATTTTAATTAAAATACAACCACTTCTCTCTTTCCTCTTTCCAACCCTTCCCTTTCTCAAATTCATGTCCTCTTTTTCTTTTATTATTCTTATAATATATATGTATATATATTACATATATATATATACTTGTAAATACATAAATACAACTTGCTAAGTATATTTGATGTTGCATACATCTAGAGTTCAGATCTGACCACTTTGTATTGAATAACCACCTAGGGGCCTCACCCCTGGGAGAGACTGAGTAGTTATTAATATCCTCCTGCATGCATCCTTAATAAATTAATGAGTAGGAGAAGACAGGACAGAAAAGGGAGAGGCAGGGTAGAACCATGGCTCCCACACTCAACATCAACAACGATATGTTCTCGATAGTCCGGGTGGAGCTCAGACCCCAGCTTTCTGCGCTGTCATCCTCAGGAGAACATGCAGGGCTGGTGGGCTCATAGGCTTTATGAAGAACTCTTGGCTTTCGTACCAGGTGTCCATAACTGGTCTCTGTTTCTCTAAAGATCCTGTTCCTGGTGGTCACAGCTTTGCTTCTGGTTTTAGTTTCACACAAAACTTCTGATTTTACCACCTAGAGTCTCTATTCTTTCCCCTTAGGTCTCTCACGGGTTTTCCCCACCCTTCCTAATGCTGTGACCCTTTAATGTAGTTCTTCATGCTATGGTAACCCCCAACCATAAAACTATTGTGTTGCTACTTCATAATTATGTTACTTTTATGAATGTAAATATTTTTGGAGCCAGAAGTTTGCCAAAGGTGTGACAGCACACAGGTTGAGAGCGGCTGCTCTAGCAGGAGGCTTTCCTACCTTATCCCTGTGCCTTTGAGTGACAGACAACTTCCGTGAACATGGACCAGCAGCCCACTCTGACAGCTGCCCAACAACGCGGCTTTACCTCTCAGGAAAAGTGCTGTATATACCATCAAAATCCATCCAGAGACCCATGGGCCAGGCCCCAGGCAGAGCTATGAAGTCCCTGCCAGTTACTGCTGATCCAGAGGAACCTGAGGTGACTAAGGAATGACCAACAGATCTCAAGTCACTAGAACAGCTGAGTGAAGAGCCTGGGGCTGTCAGAGGCTTAAAAAGACATTTCCGTTGTTGGTGTCTCTGTCTTTGTTTCTGAACCCTTGAAGTTGTGTAAGTGCTCAATCTCATTCTCAGATCTTGTAGGTTCTCCATAAAAAGAGAAGTTTTGTAGGACTCCAAAAAGATGTTCTCCATGGCAACAGCCATCTCTGTAGTCAGTTTGGTCGACAGACCAACATTTGAGCTAGGAAAGGGTAATAAGACCCTTTCCTTACCCATGACCTTATCATTGATATCAGATCACGATTGGTACCTAGTATGAGCTACACAATGTGGATGGGCGCATGATCATGTTGACTTGAGAGAACATCTATTGAGCTCTCTATTTTGCCCAGCATATGCACAAACCCATTGGCTGTCGTTCCTCATGCGGAGCTGGCCAGCATTCCCTTACAGAGTAGCATTACCATGCCACGAAGACAGGGCTCTTATCCTCTTCCACTTCCTCTGTTCTCCATTTCCTCACATGAATCCACGATGCTGATCACAGACCCCATGCTAAGCACTGCCAAGTCTCAGGGGATATTTGAAAGCTCCCCCTGCTGGTAGGCATGCTATGCTTATCCCCATTTGCTCATTGGAGGACAGAAGTTTCCCTACATCCTGCATTGCTCCCCAGGGCTTGTCCTTACCTTCTGATGGACCAGCCTCGGAGTAACTCCAAAGGCTGATGTTGGCAAGTCTTCTGGATAAAATGTTATTTCTAGATGGCATCTCTAAAGATGTCACTCATTAGCCCCCCTCTCACTCTTAATTCTCTAATCACAGGGGCTGCATCCACTTGTGTTTTCCCAGTTTTCCTTTAAGATACTCTGTTCTAAGTTTTCAGTCTAGTATTTGTTTAGTTATTGGAAATACATGGGCAGATTTAACCCAGCAGGCCCCACCACTGCAGGAGAACACATTCCCCTTACTATCACCTCTTTATCTTTCACGTTTTCCCCGCATCTTAGAGACTGACATGAAGCGGGGCATGGTTTCATATTAAATGATCTCTATAAATCGCCCAGGTTGCCTACTGCAATGCTTGCTGCATCCACTGTCACCAGCCTCTGTGTGGCAGCAGCCAAGAAGCTCTGGCCCCACAGGACCTCCGGGTAAGTATCAGTGCGAACAAGAAGAATGAGGGCCCTCTCAAAACAGGCAGGATGTGGGAAGACTTCAGTGCAGCCCCTCATTGGATAGAATCAGTTACGTGAGCTATAAAATAGTCTATCTGTTTATTCTTCCCCAGTTTATAATAACCACAGGGTTCCTTCAACCTCATGTGACAAAACGTCCTTCCATTCAATGAAACGCCTGGCAGAGCATCACCTTTGGGGCCTCTGAGCCCCACGAATGCCCAGATGTAAACAGTTATTTCTCCGCAGAACACTTCTGTTATCAAGCAAAGTGAAGCCAGGAACAAATAAGTGATTCGAGTGTTTGTTAGGTCGTTGAGTGTTGATACAATGTTGGCCATTACGGAATTCTGAACATGGACATCATG
This sequence comes from Neodon shergylaensis, assembly GCA_025134845.1. NCBI lineage: Eukaryota > Metazoa > Chordata > Mammalia > Rodentia > Cricetidae > Neodon > Neodon shergylaensis. The sequence continues at coordinate 27,808,850 of JABTXL010005929.1, forward strand.
CCACAGCCTGGCCAGTCCCAAGCACCCGGGAGACGAGGAGCAGGTGACAGCACTCAATAATAGCCAGTTCCAGGTCTTCAGCCCAGTGTTTGTTTAGTTAACCCAGATGCTTGAGTCGTGAGGGATCATGTTTATGCTGAGTCTGTGCCCTGTCCTGGGGTTACTTTGCTCGAGTGGCATCCACTGGTACAAGTCCCATAGCAAGAGACTGAATGCCAAGAGAGATTAAGAGCCTGCCAACAGGTTAAAAAAGGAAAGGACAAAGGAACAGTAACCTCGAGTCAATGTGGCTTCCAGGTGGCCGCTTTGATGGGAGCCTTGTTTCCCTCGTAGAAAACCAGCCTTTCTCTTTGTCCAATTGAGAAGGTCTTCAGATCATCTGAAACCTGAAGTCTGTGTTAGAGATTTACAGACAGCTCTGCAGAGGGGATGTAAAAGAGCAGAGCATGCTGGTTCAAATAGAGCCAACTTCCCACTCCCTCTGGTGAAACCGGAGCCTGTTTCTCCAGAGATGCAATAAAGTAAATAGTAACAACCTTAATTATGTCGGTGATGATGGTGACGCATCAATAAACTCCAGCGAGCCCTGGCTCGCTTCTGCCGCTGTTTGGGCTTTCCGCTACCCTTGAGGTTTGCTGGAGCAATGTGGCAAGACCAGACTCTAGCCCCTCTGGCTCCAAGAGGAAAGTAAGTGATCTTACACTTTCCAACATGAATAATCCAGTCAGGCAATAAAGGACTCCAGGTATTCGCTGAAACCATCACACATAGGGTGAAGGGTGTTCTCTCTAGTGGTCTCCTCCCAGAACAAGAGCAGTCTAAGGAACTCACTCTCATGTTTCTCTCTTGCTTTACCATGGACTGGGGCATGGTCTCCAGCATGACACCAACCTTTCTGCTTCTCAGGTTCAGGAGCAAGTTCCTGTCTCCTGTGCCTGCAGCCACATAGGGAACGAGGCATACATTAAAGCCACGACAACACAATGCAGAACAGAATGCAGAACAGACATAAAACCTACAAGGAAACACGAGTCCATCATTGTGGGTTGAGTCCATTGGTGTAGGATTGGCCTGTTGCTTTGGGTCTATGACTGCGGGGTAAGTCTGTGCTATGAGGTAGAACTATATGAGAGGTGGGTCCATTTCTGAGGGGCCTGAGTCCATTACTGAGGAGGACGGGGTGTTATCGTGATATGTGCTCATTGCTGTGGGATGAATCCATTGCTGTGACACAAAAGTCCACTGTTGTGGGGTTTGAGCCCATGCTGCCTGTGTTCAACTTTCAAATTTCAGTATCTCTACCTGAAAATAAGTCACACATATGAGAGCTAGCCTGATGCCCAATCAGCAGGCCATGCTATCAGCTGTCACCTCTAGGATGCTCTTTTTTTTTTTTTTTTTTTTTTTTTTTTGTTTTTCGAGACAGGGTTTCTCTGTGGTTTTGGAGCCTGTCCTGGAACTAGTCTAGGATGCTCTTGACAAGGGCTTATCTTGGTAGCTACTCCTGTCCTTACTTGAATCCCTGGTCCTGTAAGAACTGTGTCTGGCCCCATATACCATTCTTCTGTTAATGCTCGGATTTCTCTTGCCAGGCTATGACCCTGAGCCATGAAGAGAACTGTGAAATAACATCTTTGCCAACCATCTCAAAAGTCTTCACTCTTGTTCAGCCCAGCAATGATCACCATGAGCTCCCTTGCAGGTAAACGAAGTCCCACCTATGAAGTGTGCTAGGAGAGAACAGGACTTCACAGGGTGGAGAAAGACATTTACCTGACTGGAGAGGGTCACTGAAACAGAAGGGCCATGCTCTTTGCAGACGACAGATGGCCTGATCTCATTGCACAGGGTCCTCTTCCTTCCTCAAAGTCGGCTCCCTGGGGAACGTGGTCATACCCACCATCATCCCTGAAGAACCTCTCTGAAAAGGGTTGAGGATATCGTCCTCTTGTAAAGAACCCCCTTTGCTGAGGATTTCTGAAATTCAACCCATCTCTAAACACAATGGGCCCCAGGGCTGTGGAACCTTGGAGACTATCACAAATTAGGAGACACAAGTTACAGTCACCCAGGACATGTGTCTTCTCATTGAGGGCAAGGGCAGGATTCCTGGATACACACTGCCTGTTTTATGAGTCTGTAGGGGGCACAGCCATGCCTGGTCAGGAAGCAAGACTTCCTTGGGAAGGCTCTTCCACGGACTGGTCTCCCCTCTCCTTGGCCATCTCGGGAATAGACAGTGTCTGTGAAGATGCCTCAGGGTTCTATCACAAGGTAGTCATCTAAGCTTTCCAGACCCTCTTACCCTATGGCCAAAAAGAAAGAAAAACTGAAACTCGAGTGTGATCAATTTGTAAAGAATCAAATCAAATCAGATAGCTCAGTCACTAAACTGATCTCCATAGAAGCATGGGGATTGGAATTTGGTGCCAGGAACTCAAGTAAAAGGTCAGGCATGGTGTCATGGATTTGCAGTCCCAGCACCGAGGACATGGAGAAGGGGGGTCACGGGGGCTCACTGGCCAGTTGGCTTAGCTGAGTCCGGTGTCACCAAACAGGGTGGGTGGCACCTGACCATCACCTCTGGCATCCACATGCACATGTACCACGCGCTGCTCACCTGCACATACATACGAACACTCTCATACACATGTGGACACACAGACAGCGGAGCAACCATCTCACTTTCTTAACGGTAAACAGCAGAAGCAAAGCTAAAGAGACACTGTACGTGACAAGGAGGAAGAGCAAGCCATGATGGCACCTGACCCCTGACTACCTTTTGTCAGAGCGGGAGGGTCATGTCTGAAGACCCACAGTTGGGGCCTCAACGGGCACCTCTGTTTCCTGGAATCTGCTAAAAGAACAGGGCAGATCAGCCAAGACATTCAACTGAGGTTATTTTTTCTTTTTCTTTTTTTTAAGAAAACACATTCTCCATTTGGGTTGTTTTTGAGGGATTGTTGGAAAGATGTGGTTTAAGGAGGAAAATTGTTCTCGGACAGCTATGGAAACAATGACTCTCTGCCGTCCCATGAGTTGCTGGCTGTGGTTACAGACGCAGAGTGGGGCAGGATTTGTAAATTACCTGGGGAGCGTGGACAGGCTGGATCTAAGATTGGGGCCAAAGAAACACTGTCCAGTAATTCCCCAGGCAGAACATGGGCTGCTTAGCTGTGAGGAAGGTTGGAAGGCATGAATTCTGGGGCCTGGCCAGACTTCAGAATGAAAGAGGAGAAGCCACTTCATTTGACCTGCTGCCCACGTTCCTTGGAGAAGGACACATCCCGGGTCTCCAGTCTCTACCCCTGTGGCCCTCAGCAGACTGACCAGCAGGGTCTTTGTAAGGTCAACCTAATACTCTCCAACCAACATCAAAGTGTTGGCCTTAAACTCAAATACGGCTCTGAGTTACAGTCCGTCAGAAATGTAGGTAGCGGCCATCAGCTAACCTGAGAATCCCAGTCCCAATTCCAAGTCACAGATTATTGTAGTTGATTGACCATGGAATCTCTTTGCTCTTCTGGGGTCACCCTCTCTCTGTTTCAGAAAAGGTAAACTGAGGACATAGTATATGTTCTGCATTTGGAGTAAACAATACAAAAAACCTTCTGCATTACCATCTTTGCCAATCAGAAGAAGGATATTCTCGGGGCCTAGATATAACCCAGGTCAGGTGGACCATTGTCACGTGGTCATTCTTCCTCTCGCCAGCCAGACACTCACCTGCAAAGTACTTGGCACTAGGATGGAGTCTGAAGGTTCTGATGTATGTGGTCCCCACCCATGAATGTTCTGAGCCTTCCAACTGTGACATTCATGATGCCATGGGGAATCAGAGGGGGACTTATGATTTCTCATGGCAGAGAGGGTGAGTAGCCATGTTGGTCCTGAGGATGGGATGGACTCTAGCAAGAAGAAATAAAGAGTGAGGGAACTCCAGATGGGTGAATCCCAGGATGAGGGAGCTGGAGAGAGGAGCAGCCACAGGGCATTACCCAGGAGATGCAGGAGGACTCCTGGGTGACTTTGGCATTAAGGTTGTTACCGGAAGGTTACACCGGTTCTTTAGATGATAGGTGTTTGGATTTTCTGGGTAGATTTTTCTGAGAACCAAAGAAAGTGTGGGAATGGGTCAGAAAAGGCAAAAGCAATCTGCTTTAAGATGTCGATCCTCTGAGCATTAAAAAGATGACTGACAGATGGGACAGCTGAGTCATGGAGCTGGTCTAGGCGTCACCAACAGAGGACTGGGTAAGGGGAACGGGACTCACAAGCTGAAGAATAAAGCTACACTGTTTACAGGAAAACAGATGAAACCAGAGATCATTACAATGAGTGAATTAAGTCACTCTCCGAAAGACTAATCTATTTTATCTTCTCTGTGGTGTTTGGACTTTAGAAAGCCACGTAAGACCACGTGTGTCTGTATCAAGGTAGAGGTGAAAGTGTGGGGCAATGAAAGAAACCAACCAGAGCAGGAAGTGGAAAGAGAAAAGGATGGGGGAGGTGGGACAAGAGGACACAGACCGGGAATAAGGAAGCTGCTTCAAGTATTCTGACATCATGGACAGACAGACAGCAGGAGAGCAGCATAACGGGGGCTCCAAGGAATGTTCAGGCCCCAATACCAGAGGTGGTCTTACTTAAAGGCCACGTGAGACAAGAGAGAGTATTTTCCTTGTGAAGAAGGAGGTGGTTCTTAGCAGTGGAGGTTATTAGCAAGAGCCACGAGCCCACCCCAAGGCTCTCTGATTCCTAGGCTGGAGGCAGGAAAGGAGGTAGGAACAGGAGACAGCATCCCTTTGACGTAGACCCTATTCTCAGGTGAGGTGTTGTGGCACCAGGAAGCCTTCTGATGGGGCCACCAGGAACATCCCTGTGGACTGACTACCAACATCTGTGAGAGGAAGCCTGGGAGGCTGGATTCTGAGTTCTTACAGGGAGGAGGGGGAAACAGCGAGTGTGGGGGTTGGGGGATGTGTTTTACCTGTAATACATAGCTGCAAATAAAAAATCATAATATTTTAAAAGAAGTTACTGTTTGGGTGACAGTGCTCAGAGAGAAGGTGGCTGCAGGGGGGTCCAGATCTGATACTGGGGTTTAGAAATGACCCACACCTGCAGCTGTGGGACCAGGACACAGTGCGGGGCCAGCGCCTCTCAAGGGAGGGAGGGGCAGGGCAAGCTCAGAGCTTTGTTCCGCAGCACCTACAGTCCAATGAGTGCAGCTGAAGGAGAAGCCTCCAGAGCCTGACTTCAGGACCTGGTTCTCAAACATCAATGCGAATGTCAATCGTGCAGGCAGTCCGGAACTCAGACCCCCAAATCAGATGAGTCCACGGCTGCCCCTAAGTCAGCCAGCCCTGTAAAAACAAACCCTGATGTCACACGATAGTGTCAGCTGATGCAGTTGAGGGGACATGGAGGCCTTTCTCCACTGCTGTGACCTGAGTGTGTCCTCTAAGTGTGCAAATGTCAGGGTTTTGACCTCAATAAGAGGTGTTAGGAAATGGTGACACCTTTAAAAGGTGGGGCCTTGTGGGAGGCAATTACATCATTGGGAATTCTGCTACTGAAAGGGATTGATGTGGTTTTTCTGGAATCATAATTGACTGCCAGGAGAGGGCTATTGTAAAAGACCAAGCCTTTCCCTTCCCTGTTGTGGCCCTGGCTTCCTCACCTCACCAAGCTCTCCTGCACGTGCTCCTGTGAAGAACTTGCCTACCATGTTGGAATGCAGCTGAGAGAATCAGAGCTGAGGCCAGGCTAATATGTACATATACACAGCTTCCTGTTGTGGGATATCTGTACACTGTGTGAAGATGTTTTGCTGTGATTGGTCTGATAAAAGCTGAATGGCCAATAGCTAAGCAGGAGAGAAGAGGCAGGACTTCCAGGGAGAGAGAGGAAATGGAATTGAACCTAGTGGGAGGTGCCAACAAGACACGGAGCAAGTGGAACACACAAAATGGAAGAGAGGTAAAAAGTCATGTGGTAAAGCATAGATTAATAAAAGCAGGCTAATTAAGTTATAAGAACTACTTAGGAACAAACCTACGCTAAAGGCCAAGTTTTCATAATTAATAATAAGTCTCCATGTCATTATTTTGGGGTTGGTGGGCCAAGAAAAACTGGCCACAGCTTCCCAACAAACCTGTTCCCTTTATAAAGTTACCACTCTAAGGTATTTTATTACACTAATGGAAAATTAGCTGACATATCCAGCACCCAGTGAGGGAACTCATAAAATCGTGCCAAGTGTTCACCCCTTTCTTCCCATGGTCTCTACTCTGCCCTCCCCTCTGACTTGATGGGAGCTCATTGATCTCAAAAGGTTCCCAGGAACACAGCTTGAAGCTGCTGGATTTAGCACAGTGGTCTAAGATAGGTCAGGGTCTAGTCATCACCATGGAGTCCTAGCCCCCCTGCAGAGTTGGCTTCCTTACAGTCAGTCTGCAGCCCCCTAAGGTAGGTCAGGGTCTAGTTATCATGGAGTCCCAGCTCCTCTGTAGAGCCAGGCTTCCTAACAGTCAGTCTGCAGCCCCCAAGGCTCGTGACCAAGGTGGGACCCACACCACAGTTCCTCCTTTGAGAGCACCATGCACCTTGCTGCCCAGACTGCTAGGGCAGTGGCATCTAAGAACTCCTCAGAAAAGACAGATCTCAGGCTCACCCAGGACCCTGGGACCCAGGCTATATTTTAATAAAATCTTAAAGCAATTTCCCTCAGGGCATATTAGAATCTAAGAATCTTTGGTCTTCACAGTGTCAACTTGTAGTAACTATGCCAAAGCCAACAGGCAGGGGGAGGGGAAGAAGAGAGAGGAAAAGACAGGAGTTAGGATGGAGGGGAGAAAGAGATTAAGATGGAAGAAATGGACAAAAGGATGGCAGGAAGAGAAGAGAGGGTAGAACTTTAGAATGGGAGGGGGGTAAGCACTCACACTCAGTTGCCTGAAGTTTTAGCCTGTAGATGACATTGTAGGGCGTGGCTAAGGATTTGGAAGGAGACACCTCCTCTTCCTAGCCGCCAGACCTATTCACAGTTCCTGCAAAGTCTCCCGTTCTGGGAGATCACAGGTGCTTAGTCACTGGGGGTTGGGAAGGGGAGGGAGCACACTAAACACTGAGTTGGCCAAGTGCAACTAATTGAAGCCCTCAATTAATCGGATCAGCTTCCACCTTAAGGAGAAAAGCAAACACTAAGAAGACAGATTAGCACCCGGGATTTCCCCTCTTCCCCCTCTGGTGACATACTGAACACAGTGACTATAAGGGACATAAAGAGCTTTGCACCATCTGAGGAAAGGGGGCTGTTAACGCCGGACTGGAAACACCAGGCTTGTCACCCCAGCTCTGGGCCTGTCACCCTAGCTGGCTATGTCTGAGCTTATTTCTGGCCTGTGCGGTACGGATTAAAATAACTATCTATTCAGATAGTCTGGAAGGGAGGAGTTAGGCTGGCTCCCCAGGCTCCAGATCTCCCTGTTAAAACACTGCTTGGGTGTGCTGTGTACTGGTGGGCTGCTGTCGAGCTCCACCAGCAGGAGGCGTGTTTTCCCCGCAGCCTGGAGTTGAGGTGAAGGGTTTCACCACTTAGAACCAAGCTACCTGCACAAGAGGGCTATGGGAGGTGCTGAGCTGGCTTGGGTTTAGGGAACACTGGCGCCACCTCCTGGAATACTGCAGTATTGATGTCTCCTGTGGAAGTGGTCTCCAGCAGGCAGTGTCTTCTGCCCAACTTGAAATCCCAAGACTCCAACAGTTTCTTTTTTAAGAAAATTTCTTTTCTCTTCTTTTTCTCCCCCATATTCCTTTCTCCTCTCACCCTCTCAGTTTTTCCAGACAGGCTAACAAGGAATTCACTACATAGCAGAGGGTGACCTTGAACTCCCAATCCCCCAAGTGCTGGGACCATGGGCATGTACCACTATATCTGTTTTTTGTTTTTTCCTCTTATATTCTTGTATCTCCTGGGATGGAGACAGAATCTAACGCACACTGGGCCAGTGCCCCAATTCCTCATGTGCCCTAGCCCAGTCTCTGGAAATGGGCCTTTACTGGGGTGTTGCACACCTTCTGTTCCCCATGCAAATCCTTCCCCTCTAGCCTCTTTGGCCAGTCTCCCCAGACTTTGATCCCAGTTTCCGAGGAGCTAACTCAGGGCAGCCTCTAAAGAGGAAAGAGGGGACTTCATGAGTGCTGTGCACTTCCCGTTCCAGAGGGAAGCGCTTCCTGCCTGCACTCTACACAAACTGTGTGGCAAAACGGTCAGGGCTGACCCTGAACTGAGGGACCGCCGTCACTCTGTCTTCTGTTTGGACGTGGTGCCTCAGACGAGTCACAGAGTCACCCTTTGCCTCAGTTTCCCCGCTCATAAGGAAGCTGACTCCACAGGAGCCCCCTGGGATGGTGGGTGCGTCATCTCGTGATGCTATACCCACAGCCTTTGGATCAGCCTCAGTGTACCAAAGGCTGAGCGTGTGCCCTCGGGCTTTTTATGCCAGTGGCTCTCCCACACACTTGCGTTGCCGGGTGTGGCTTTATACAAGCTTGCCCGGGCCACACATAAGACGGTGTTTTTGCAGCATGGTGTGGACTACGTAAAGAATCTGCACTGTTAGCAGCCCCCACCGAGGATTCAGACTCGGGGGTCTGTGGTTCCTATTTTCAGGCCACTGAACTCAGCTGGGGGCTCCTGGGAGCAAGGGTGGAGTCTTAAGTGGGAATAGAGGGCAGACAAGTCCCATTCACCTGGGCCCTGCCTGGCCAGGCACTGCTGGCCTTACCTGGGTTTCCTTGGCCAGCCCCTGTAAGCAAGGGCTATTGAGTGAACAGAAGACAGGCTACATATTACGTTAAAGCAAGAGCTTTCAGGGCAGTCTGAATGAATCGTGTCCCACTCCTGTTTGCTCCATTAGATATTCAAGTGTGAGCCTTTCCCCAGTTAAGCTGATTGATGAACGCTATCCATAAAGGAGATGGAGTAATAAATGAGTCGTTATACAGACACAGGGAAATAGATTCTGTATGTGACACCCTGAACATCATGGCTCTTTACTCAACGAGGGTCTCCCGTGTACCCACAGTCTCAGACACACAGAGAAATCGGTCTTTTAAAATCTGCAGACATCAGACAGAGAAGGGAAAATGAACCTGCCAGACTGAATGATGCTGGGAGCCCAAGGCCACCCTTTGTGAAGAACCGCAAACTTGTGACCACGCTCTTCCTGAGGGCCTCAAGACACAGATCTCTGATGTTCCCTGGGGAGCCTGAGGGCTCCTGCCTGAGAGAATCTGTTCCGTGTGTTACTATATAAGTACTCTAATGCTCTTTGGGGCAGGGAGAGAATGAGGGAGAAGGTCGCTATACAGAAGTAACGAAGTGCACACAGATTAATTTTTTTGCCACATTTGATTTTACCTTTGGTGCTGCGTTTTCATTCATGTGCTTTTTGGCCTGTTTGTGTTTTGAGACAGGGTTTCATGTAGCCCAGATGATCTTAATTTCTCATCCTCTTGAGTGCTGGAATTATAGTTGTGTTCCGTCATGCCAGGTGTGTTCAGTTCTGGGGACAGACCCTGTGTTCAGACAAGCTAGATAAACAGTCTACCGACTGAGCCCCATCCCCAGCCCCTGAGCTGTCTTTGTTTAGAGTGAGGAAGAAGCTTGGGACCTGGGGGCGGGGGGGGGGGGAGGGGTGAGGAAAAAATAGAAGAAGCTCAGGCTGTCACCTGGCTCCTTCTGGGATTCCTCAGGTAAGTTGAAAGCTTTCTTAGACATGTTTAGGTGCTTGTCAGGTGCCCCACAAATTCACAAACCAAGAACGCAAGGGGGAGAGGGGAGGAGAAAGACGAGAGAGAAGGAAAGGGAAGCTGGGCTTCAAGATTGAACATGGACTTGGAAGATCTCAGTGGGCACCATGGCCTTTGAGCCAGGCCCACACAGTGGGTCTCTGATGGACTGTGACAGAGAAGGGGACTCTGAGAGAGACTGACAGTATCGTGCACACACTGACCTATGAGGCCCAAAGCGGAACACATCTTTGCCCTGGGGGCAGTGGGCATAGCTGATGGAGTTTCGAGGGTCTTTCAGAGTCATCTAAAGTTTGTCTTTTTCTGATACTGGGCAAGGGAATGGAAACAGACAGGACAGGGCATGGGAGCCCTGGGGTGAGGTGTTCCTGGAGGGAGGGTACGCTTGGACATGGAGAAACTAGAGTTCCTGAAGCAGAAATCTGTCTGTAGATATGGATTCTGTAGTCTGGATTGCTGAGCTGAGCCTGGTGTCCGCTGCAGGTGGCCTTGAGACCCCCCTCCTTTGCTCCCACGGATGGCCTTGAGAACCCACCACCACCTCCCCTTGCTTCCAGGCTCTGAAGCTAAGTAGGTTTTACGCTTCTTAAATCCCAGGGCCAGCTGAACCCCTGCTCTAACAGACAAAAAGCCTGGGTCCCTGGATTTCCCTTCCTCAGTGGCACAATACCCAACTTGAGGGAAGTGGAAATGATGTTACAGAGTGATTTTTAAGAAACTGTGTTGCAATTTTTTTCAAGGTCATGATAATTCCATCTGAGCCAATGAGTTGTGTCCCACCAACCCCATAGCTGGGTCGAGAGTCTTAGGGTATGCCATGATATACTGATACACTGTTACAACCAGCCTCTAAAGTACCCTGTAAACTGCCAAACCTTAAAGCCACCAGGCTGAGTTAGAGAAGCCCAGCTGCAGGGACAGGCGCGTGAAGCTCTGGCGCCACCTAGTGGATCCACAGGATTTATCCCATTTCAGGACCTCCCTCCTGTGTAGAGCAGGATTTCCCCAATACACCAGCATTGATTCTTCCGCAGGGGTTTAAAGCAAGATAAACGTGAGGAAGGAAGGAGTGTGATCTCCAACTGCCTCCCCAAGACAGCAAGTAAAATAGGGTTTCAAAGGAATTGCAAGATTTACTGCTCAAACGCGCGCACGCGCGCGCACACACACACAAACACACTCACTCACACTCACAGGGACATCCACCTAGGAAAGTATGTGTCTGCAAGTTCTACGCCAGCCCCCTGAGGGCCACCAGTCCTCTCTGGGGCTTGCTACTTTCCAGCCACGGGAGGGCTGTGATGTCCCACCACCCTTTTGTCCTTGCTGCCTTTTCAAGGTCCCTTCTGCTTAGAGCCTCAGTAAAACTGCTCGGGCCTCCCAGAAAGGAAACAATGGGACCAGCCCAGCTTCTTCCGCTGCAGGGGTGGTTTACATTCCAGCCCTGGCTGCTGGCCTTATCAGGGTGGAAGGAAGGCCCTGGCCTGTCACACACCCAGCAGCTCTCCTGGGGCGGGGGGCAGGGCTCCCAAAGACTGTCCTAGCAGGAACAGCTTGGAGCAAAGATGACAGTTTAGAGAGCCAGCTCAGGGCCTCTTGCGCTGGGAGGGAGAAGCCCTGTCTACTGTGCTTCCCCAGGGTTCCATGGAGAGCAGCTCACCCCAGGGAGGCTGGGAAGTCAGCCCCAGAGCCGGAAGAGGGAAGAGGACTTAGACAAAGGGAAAGGAGGAAAGGAAGAAACAAATATTAAAGCCACAAGTCTTCGAGCCCTGGCTAAGTCTCCCACCTTCCATCAGGGTGCCTCTGGGGGGCCACGGAGCCTGAGGCCTCACCTGTACCTGCGTGGTGAAGACTCCTGATAGCTCGTGTGCGTCACACATCTTACTCCGCCCTTTTTATGTCAGCCTTTGGAAAGCATGAACTTTTATTAATTGGTCGCTGAAGTCAGTAATCTACGAAAGGGGGGCTGCACACCATCCTATGGCCCAAGGCATGAAGAAAGAGACGGACGGCCTTTGACCACACAGCTTGAAACAGAAAGTTTCACCTTGGCTCTCTCTACGCTTACCAAAACGTCTCCAAAACATGATTTTCATTGAACAAGGTCTCTGCCGTTCCTCATACTAAGCTTGGGAACTCGGCATCCTTAGGTTTAAAAAGGGCTGACACTTGGGCACTGCCTTAGACTAGTAAAATCTGAACAGCCAACAGGACTGTGGCTGGGGTAGTTCCGTGTAACTTTTTAAGCAATGGACATAAAACCACGGTTCCAGATATTTGTTAATGGTTCCTTTGGGATATAAATCTGCCCAGCACTCCTATCTTCTACTAATTATTTTTCCTCCCTGTGCCCTTGGTTACTCATTCCTGTATCATTTGGATAATCTGTAGACTGGACGTGGCCAAAACATTTATCAATGCAGAGGAAAATCAAGGAAAATAGGCACAATTCTCACGTTGAGATATGATGCAGCTCCAAGGAAGATGTAGAACTTTCTGTGACCTGTAGAGAAATGCTCAAGGTTTAATGGAGGAACTATCAGATTCCCTGGGCAGAGAATCTTCAGAGTGCAGATTCTTCTAGATTCCTGTTGGAGCAGCTGAAACACCATGCTATTGGCCAATGGTTGCCAGCTGGGGTCATTTGCCCCCTAGCAGATATCCAGGAATGTCTGCAGACATTTTTGGTTGATGTGTCTAGGAGTAGCCATTGGCAGGGGCTCAGGTGGGAACTAAGGTAGAGCTAGACATCCTAAAGATGGGGTGCAGGTCTGCTGCCCCCCAATGGAAGATTGTTCAGCTCAGGATGTCAACGAAGCTGAGGTTGAGAAATCCCGCCTAAGGTGAGAGTTTGGGTAACGATCTTGACATTGCAAAATAAGCGTGACTAAGATGGAAGTTCTCAGAGAGGAAATGGAGCTCAGGGATGGGAAAAGACGGTGAAGACAACCCTTGAGACCAGGACGCATGTCTGCTTATGCCCAGGTCTGGCCTTCCATGGCCTATGCAAGGAACAGTGCCATGATTCAGAGGGTCCGCTCTGTGTGCCAGGAGACTTGTGTTCAATTAGGTCACAATAACCGTAAGACCATGGATGAACACAAACAATGAAGAAGAGAAGAGATCCCCGTGTGAATCCCTCCAGCTACTGAGGTTAATGAGATGAAGTCAGGGAAGGACTCAAGGGGACCTCAGGATGCGCACAGCCACGGTAGGACCTGTAGGAAGAGCACCCAGGCCGCAATGATGCCTGGGCAAGAACTTGAGGTGCAGTGGACCTTGAGTGTGAGGAACAGAAAGAAGAATGGGGAGGGGCTGTGGAGAGAGAGCACCACAGGGCCACATCCGGCAGAGCCTTTGCGGCAGAGTGAGTTTATTCTACTGTGATAGGAAGCTTCCGGAATCAAAAGTCCCTGGCAGCTTGCTGGTGGGGAGGGACAACAGAAAAGCCTCCATGTGAGCCTGTGACAGTCCCCATGCACGAAAATAAGAAGGGCCTGGGAATGGGTTGTCTTGACCGGGTCCACCAGAGTCACAGAGTCCAGGCAGAATAGCCACCAAGTCCCAAGGTCAGACCGCTCCTCTAGGGTGACTCTTCTAGTGACGGGGGGGGGGGGGGGGGGGGGAGTGGCTTTGATCTCCAAAGAAACGACACATAGGAGCATGTTTTCACATGGCACCTTACCTCCAAGGCGGGAGGCACAGGGCTCCCTCATGCTGCTAAGGACACCCCCACACACTTCCTCAAATGCTTGTCTCAGTTTCTGAAGCAACCAGAAAGCTCCCTTGTCTTGGAAAGAGAATAAGTGGTTTATGCAGAGTGAGCCATAGACACAGGCACATGACTGGGCACAAGGTGTAACCACTGGCACAGATCCCAGGAGTGGATGTGAGCACCCTGCCAGTGCACAGCCCAGTATCCCTTTCCAACAGAGAGCACCAGCCCCAGATGCCCACCACTGAGGTTGGGAAACACCATGGGCGTTTAGTTTCAGCAACGACCCTGCTGTTACATCAAATGAGCCTGCCCACGCCTGAAGCCCACAGGGAGAGGAAATGGAGGTGAGCGATGGGGAAAGAGCAGGCTGTGAAGACATCCTTGGAGGCCCAGGAGGCATCTCTGTCTTCAGTGTAGCCTGGGCTCCCAAAGCCAAGCTTTGCAATTGGTCCGGGCTGTGCCCCTTTAGTGATCTTGCTTTCTTTCTTTATGTAATTACCAAACAACACACCAAGTTTCTTTTTACACCATTTTTGTACATGTGTGTCACTGTACTTTATTGCTGTCACCCCGACACCCTTCCCCCGTTTCTCTCTCCCCTCCTCCATGGTCCCTTCCTCCCTTGTCTGCTTTCTTATCATATTCGTTTAATATACGTTTAAGTTTAGATTCTGAACATGAGAGAAAAAGCTTTTTCTTACTTCCTCTCCTGCTACTCTCTCTTGATGCCCTCTCCAGATCCTTAGGATCCATCTCTTAAGGTTAAAAAAAGAAAAGATAGAAATCGCAGGGATCCACAGGAGAGAGACGCTCCCAGCAATGACCACCAGAGGGCTCTGGCGGAGGAAGCAAACCTCCCACCACCCACCCAGCCCTTGCCTCCAGGAATGTGGAAACTCTTGGCTTAGATCCTGCCCCTAAGAGGAAATGCAGAAGGTCCCAGAGTGCTTTGCTTCCCGTTGTGCCACTGACCAGAGCTCCTTTGGGCTTGCTTCTCTGCGGAAGGGGTTGTTGTCTAACCTCTGCTTGCATCGCATGTGTGAAACATAGGAAAGCAGCTCATATGTAAATCCTGCACAGGGAAGCAAGTTTCAAAAGTGTGTGTGTGTGTGTGTACACATATTGTTTAGCATTCAGGCATTACGCTGGCCTGCCCTTAGGGTCTTCAATTGTAGCTACTAAGAGCAGTCCTTGGGCACATGGACGGGTTAGTACTCAGGCACCTACACTGGCCAGCCCTAAGGGTCTTGACAGAATATGTCACTGAGCTACATGCACATGCGCTATACACACTTATAAAAACTAGACCCCTTCCTTGTCTCCCTCTCTTTGGCAACTCTCTTCCTTTTCCCTCTCCCTGCAATAAACTTCTGCGTGAGCTCTGTTGTATGGTATAATTTTCTTTCTTGCTGCCACAGTACAAAACAATAACTAACACACATACACACATGCATATATACGCACACAATGGTCCTACATGTATATATACATACACGTGTGTGTTCCCACACAGATATACACACATATATACTCTTACATGTGTATATGTATATATATAACATACACACATATACACACATATACTCCTACGTGTATATATTTATATATAATATACACACATATGTCCCACATGCATACACACACATCTCACCCCTCATCCTCTCTCTCATCTCTTCTCTGCTGCTTTTCTAGATTCCCTTTCCTCCCTACCCGCTTTCTTTCCCCACTTTCCCTTCTTCCTGAACCCTCTCTTTCTCCCTGGTGGAGCTCACACAGGACCTTGTGCACACGGACAGAAGTCTTGTCCCTCTCCACCCCATCCAAGTCTCATCTGCACTTTGAAATGACCATTTTTTCTTTCTTTTCTACACGGCCATCGTATGCTCTTCAAGGCATGTGTGGATAGGATGTGTCCAGCCGCTTCAGCTCCTGATGATGCCCCTACAATAGAGAACTGGAACCCGGGATTGTGAGTTGAAGAATCTCTCCCTTCCTTTAAAGTTGCTTTTTGTTGAGGTATATTATCTCAGAAATGGGGGGAAAAAACTAAGAAATGGGACCACTGCTGTGACAAACCTGACCATGGCTTTTACTGCTACTTTGTGAATGGACTGGAGAAGCATTTGATACACTAAGCTAGAAAAAGGCAGAGTTTTTCTTGTTAAAGATTTACTTACTTACTATGTGTTATTTAAAAAAAAAAATGATCCCTGTACGGGCTGGCAGAGCCCGCCAAGCGGCTGCAGTTTCCCACCAGCGGGAGGGCACGTGCCGCGTGGGCGGTGGCGGCAGGTAATAGACACATAAACACAGGAAATAGTCATAAGTATTTATTAAGGAAGAGGGGAAAAAGAAAGAGAGAAGAGATAAAAGGAGAGAAAAGAAATAAAAGGAGAGAGAGAGGAAACGCATGCACAAGTCAAGGAAGCAGATAAAGGGAAGGGGACCAAGATGGCGATCGGCAGGTCAGAGGTAATGGGAGTGGGCATGGCTAGGGCAGGGACCAAAAGAATAACATTCCCACATCTTGCTTTTGATAAAAAGCAAATTAGACACTCCAGTTTGAAGGAATTGGGGCGGTGAATTCTCAAGACTGCTTCTGGCTGATTGTGGGCGTCGTCTTTGGGGGGGCGCAAGAGAAGGCTGGGTGCTGGGAACATCCTGGCATAGCTGGTCTCTTTGCTTTTGACCGGTGTTTGTGGCATGGCCTAAGGTATTGGCAGAACAAAGAACAAAGTTAAATTAAGAGAAAAAAATTTAGGACCAGGGTATTGAGGAGGGGTTATCTGACCTGTTTAAGACGGATTTCTTAATTCGGCTCCCTGGAACTCACGAGAACTTCTTGGGTTTGTGAAAACAGAAGTTTTAGACATGTAATGACTGTGGCATAAGAGATAAATTTGATTTGAAAATTTGTTTGATGAGGTTACCTTGCAAAACCTCTCAGCTGCCAAACTGTCAGAGATCTTTGGGAAGGATAAGATTTTACTTGAGTTACTAATTAAAAAATGACAGAGAACTTACTTGGTTGGCACCCAGAGCTACTCTTTTTGGGTCCTCCGTGGTCGCTGAAGGTTGCACTTGACCTTTGTTGTTTAGTGCAGGCTTTAGAAGACCCTGTGGGCTAAGAAATCTGTAGGAAGACAGGCCTACCTTGACCTGAGCAGCTAGGCTGTCGATTCCAGTGATTCCGTCCACGTCTATAGAGGTCTTTACTTTAGACGAAAGGCAGGTTTGCCCAATGGTCAGTGCTCTGCAGTTGAAGCAAAATGCAGAAGGACGTTGTTTTGTGCGTGTCTGTCTTCTGTCTTTTTTGGAGGGAGCAGAGAGCTGCTGCTAGGAGCCAACCTGTCTCTTTTTTGTTGTTGTGAAAAGTTTTTAATAATTAAATACTTAAATATCACATTCCCCAGATCTCTGAGCAGTTGAGGGCTGTTTATCAGGAATAACTATAGTATAGAATTTGTTTGGAAAGTTGGGTCTGAGCTTGACCACACTGGCTCTCAACAGGTAAGATTTACATTTGTAAAAAGACAGAGAGAGGGAAAAAAACTGCCTGAAATATAAGGTTAGTGGCAAAACTGACAATGGTAGAGAACAGCTTAAGAGACTTAAAGGTACATACCAGTTTAAAATATGAGACTCATGGTTTGTAGTCTGAAATGAGATGTAATAAACAATTATTATACATAGAGAGAGTGAACAAGAATTGGGCAACGTGGACGCCTCTGACGGGCCCTATCAAAGGCATTTGACCATTGCTCAAAACACATTTAACAGAGTTAGCATGAGGAGTTTAGTGAAAACCGAGTGAAGAGGCAGGGTAAAACCAGGAGAGTGTGGTCACGTGATCTGGCCCTCGGCCAAGATGGCGACCACCACGTGTAGTCTGCTCTGTTGGAAAGCCGCCATGACATAACAGAAGCCGCAGTGGGGAAGGGCAAAAGGCTGGAACCGAAAAACGGCCATGTATAGTTTTAATGGGGCCATTTATTTGGACAGAAACGGATAAGTGTAAGGCATTAAAGCATGAGGCCGGAGTGATAGGTCTGGATGGCTTGGCTCCCATGGTCAAGGCCGTGCAAACACCCGCAAAAAGTGGCACCTCAAGCCTACAATGAGAACGGCTCCCCGTTAAGGAGAGATGCAGATGGCACGAACATTCAGGCCCTATGAAAAGGCGTCTGATTTCATAGGGGGAATGCTATATAACCTGGCTGAATCGACTCGAGCCTCCGATGGGAGAGGGATTCCCGGGCAGGAGGGATTTAGCCAAGGTCAGGCCGCACCGTAGCGGCATGCTGCACCATAGCAGCGTGCTGCACCGTAGCAGCAGTTACGACGAAAAGTAGGAAGAAAAGGAATGAAAAAAGAAAAAGAGGGAGAGCTGGAGATCCCGGGCCTCCAGGCGCAGGTGAGCTGAGGGGCTGGCTAAGGTCAGCCGTCTCAGGCACAGGCTTAGCACAGGAGACAAGCCGAATTGAATGCCAGTGAAGGGAACAACCGAGACCCTGAAGGCCCATGGTTGGAGGTCCCCCCATCCCTAGAAACCGTGAAGGGTTGCCGGGAGCTCAATGGTCAATCCCTTGGGTTAAAAGAGATGGTTAAGCTGGCCGAAATGAGGACACTCACAATTAGAAGCCAGTGTTGTTTGGAGGAGCCGCGTCCAGGCAGATGGAACACATGGGTCATTGTAGAGGAGGTCCTCAGGTCCTGATTCTGCCCCGGGAGGGAGCTCAGAGTCCCGGACGGGTGGAAGTCCGGGGCTAACGAATCATCCGAGTCACGGCACCATTTGTTATTCTTAAAAAAAAAATCCCCGTGCGGGCTGGCGGAGCCCGCCAAGCGGCTGCAGTTTCCCACCAGCGGGAGGGCACGCGCCGCGCGGGCGGTGGCGGCAGGTAATAGACACATAAACACAGGAAATAGTCATAAGTATTTATTAAGGAAGAGGGAAAAAGAGAGAAGAGATAAAAGGAGAGAAAAGAAATAAAAGGAGAGAGAGAGAGGAAACGCGTGCGCACGTCAAGGAAGCAGAAAAAGGGAAGGGGACCAAGATGGCGATGGGCAGGTCAGAGGTAATGGGAGTGGGTGTGGCTAGGGCAGGGACCAAAAGAATAACACTATGTATACAATGTTTGCCTCCATGCTTGAAGAGGGCATCAGATCTCATTACAGATGGTTGTGAGCCACCATGGGGTTGCTGGGAATGAACTCAGAACCCCTGGAAAAACAGCCAGTGCTCTCAACTCTGAGCCATCATTCCTGCCCTGCTGAAAGCAGAACTTAGGTGGTATTCTGGTAGAAGCTTGGGAGACAGGGTGCTGAGTGTCAGTGAGGGACTGTAGATCAGGCTGGCCTGTGTGCACACCTGCGGAGAGCAATCTCAGTCAGCTGATGCAGGAATGCTCAGGCCGATATGGGTAGCACCATTCCCTAGGCTTGAGTTATCAATTGCATAAGAGTTGAAAAAGACTGGGATCCTGAGGCTTTAGAGGAGACAAGGGATCAAAATCTTGACTTTATCACGAACTGGGGTAGAGTCCATTGGTGTGATATTTGGCTAAGAATCTGGCATCATTTTACTGTGTCCTGAGACCTTCTGTGGGGTTAAGTTTGAAGGTCATGGACTGGCTTGTTTGAGGAAATCTCAGGAAGAGCGAGCATTCAGGCGGAGAAAGCAGCTGTGATACCAGCACCTCTGAAGTAAAAACTCCTGTACTGTCCTGCAGTGATAGGAAGGCTGTCCTGGGGGGAAGGTCCAACCCGTCAGAAGTTCCGCCTTGAAGGGATCTGAATTCATTTAAGGAAAGTCCAGTCTGATGGATCCCTTGTTCCTCAAAAGCAACTGCCTGGGGAAGTGTCTCCTTGGGGTCGGCACACAGAAGTTGTGCTCCAAGGGGGCCGGGCTACAGCATGAAGTGCAGCAAAAGTTGGCGGTGTCCTGAGCACAGTCTGCAAAGATGCAAGACTGAGAGCTATGGGGGGCAGCTGAGGGTGGGCACTGTGTGAATGGAACAGCTGAGGGTGTGCACTGTGTGCCCAGAGAGGTCACTATGTGAAGGGAACAGCTGAGGGTGTGCACTGTGTGCCCGGAGAAGCCACTCTATGAACTTGTAATAGTAAAGCCTCACGTGCAGCGGAGACCCTAGGATCCTGGAGATGCTAAGACCATGGGACAGCCATCAAGGAAAACTGCTACAGGGGTGGAATGGAGCTGCCAAAGGCAGGGCTGAGTGCTACAAGAGACAGAGCTGCAGGGGTGCAGGGGTGCGACAGCACAAGACCTTTGGAGCCAAGGGGATGACATCACAAGCCCCAAACGCTGGGCACAGATCCCTGGTGGGTTGGGGTTTTGTTTTAATCTCGCTGTTCCTGAACCACGACACTTCCCTTTTGGTAGAAGACTGTTTACTCTGTACCGCTGCATGTTTGGACTTTAAGGAATTGCAACTTTTAAAGACATTTTAAAGTTGGACTGCGCTTTCCATTTTGAGATCATGGAAACCTTGATAACGAGAAAGAAAGGCTGTGTCTTAAAAGCGATGTTTGTGAGTCGAGCTGACTGGGTGGAGCTGTGGTGGTTGGTTTTGACTGTCAGCTTGACACAGTCTAAAATGCCCCAGGAAGAGAGCGCCAGCGAGGGACTGCCTAGGTCGGATCGGTCTGCAGGCATGTCTGTGGAGGACTGTCCTAACGTGGGAAGATGCAGCCCGCTGCAGGTGGCACCATTCTCTAGATTTCAGCCTGAAATTTGTCAAGAGTACAAAGAGCAAGCCGAGCATCAGGAATGCAGGCTCGGGTTCATTTCTCTCTGCTCTCGGCTGTGGATGTGCTTTGGTTCGCTGCTTCAAGTTCCTTCCCTGGTTTCCCTGCAATGCTGGTTTGTAGCCTGGAAGTGTGACTCAAACACGCCACTTTTCCCTCAAAGCTGCTTTCTTCTGAGTATTTAATTCCAGCGGTGGAAATGAAGCTAAGACACCCAGGGTAGCCTTGAACTTCTGATCCTCCCACCTCTACCTCTCAGTTTCCTGGGATTACAGACATCTACCTTCGTGCTCTAATTTACCCTCTTTTTTTTTATGGCCCTATGACCTACGCAATCAAAGGGACAAAGGCAGACTGAGGAGAACTGTCACACTGGTCTCTGAGACCCAGGCCATTGCTGCACAGGGCACTATTGTTCCTTGCTAGCTGTGTTTCCACAGGAACACTCCTGTAGTGCCCACGCCATCTCTCCCACACCAGCCCCCACTCTGTCCTATAGGAGAAGGTGAGACCTACACGGCAATGCCCATTCTGGTCTGTGTTTGGGGAGCCACCTTCTGCCCTGTGTCTGACCAAGCACAGCAATGAGAATCATGTTCTTTTATTAGTGTGGTGTTTGTCTATTTATCTGTGACACTTGAATACTGATGGGTAAAGTGATACTTGCCCTAGAGGCAGGACCTCCGGTGTGAGCTGGCTTCTATCTCTGACAGCAGAAAGCAGATTGGTGAGGACACCAAGTCACCAGCCTCGGAGCACAGCATCATCTTCCCTGTCACAGGCCACAAGCCAAGCTGCCCACCCGCGCTGCGGGAGCCCCAAGCTTCTGCAATGCGCTCTGCAACAGGGGCCTGGAGTGCCGGAGCCCCAAGCTTCCAGCACATGCGCTCTGCAGCAGGGACCTTAAGTGTCGCCGCACCAGCAGCCGCTTTCTCTCCAGCACGAAGACTGAAGGGTGGGGTGAGGAAATGGGAGGACTGTGTTTTCTTTCCTGTCGATAACCTTCCACCAGGCAGGCTTCTGAGCAGAATTCCAAGATACGGGCTATGACACCCTGGACAGGCCATACAACCGATGGTCTAAAGACACTGCCACAGTTCTGAGTCCTGGAAAGTGTTCTCCTAAGGTAGGCTGATTTCTAACCTTGTCTTGGAGCTTCAACTTCACATACCAAAGATCAAAATGAGAATATTTCAGTGTTATTGTGCAAGTTAAATTAAAAGGCTCATTTATGTATATTTTTACCATTTCTCAGCCATTAACATAAAAATAGCAGCAATTGGCATTAGGTTCAGAGGAGGGAAATGATATTCATGAAGAAGTTCCTTTCTGAGGCCGGGCAGTGGTGACACAGGCTTTTAATCAGAGCACTCAGGAGGCAGAGGCAGGAGGATCTCTGTGAGCTCAAGGCAGGAAGGTTTGCAGAGTGAGTTCTAAGACAGCCAAGCCAAACCAAAACAAACTAAAACAAACAAAACAACAACAGCAACAAAAGAAGTTCCTTTCCGGGGCCAGAACCTGCACTCATGTATTCTGTAGGCTGGACATCGGCCTTCCCATGGCACCAGCAGCCTGCTCCCCATGTTGATGCGGCAGCTTCAACCACAACCTACCTAACACCATTGATGGAGGTGAGTCTTGTATCTTATCTATCTGAAAGCTCATTGGTTAACTAATAAAGAAAACTGCTTAGCCTGATAGGACAGAAAATTAGATAGGTGGAGTAGACAGAACAGAATGCTGGGAGAAAGAAGCCGAGTCAGTGAGTCGCCATGATTCTCCCACTCCAGACAGACGCAGGTTAAGATCTTCCCTGGTAAGACACCTCGTGGGCTACACAGATTATTAGAAATGGGTTAGATCAATATGTAAGAGCTAGCCAATAAGAGGCTGGAACTAATGGGCCAGGCAGTGTTTAAAAGAATATAGTTTCCGTGTAATTATTTCGGGTAAAGCTAGCCGTGTGGGCAGCCGGGTGCCAGGAACGTAGCCCCGCCGCCCCTCGTACAACACACCTTGGCTTGGGAACCTCGTCCTTCAGCCTTGGCCTGCAATCATAGCCTGCCACGCTGACTTGAGAGTCATGGCCTGCAATCATAGCCTGCCACGCTGACTTGAGAGTCGTGGCCTGCAACCAAGGACCATAGCCTTGGCCTGGAGCTATGGCTCGGAGCTGTGTTCTAAGAACCACGGCCTTGAACCTGGTCTGGAGTTACAGCCTGCAGCCATGGCATGGAATCATGGCCTATCCACCAACCTGGAACCACAGAGAAGGAGTGATTGACTTTCTCCTTCCTCTTAATCCGTAATGGGAAAAAACTTAGACGTTACCACCCTCTCTCTTCCAACCTTTTCCACAGCATCCCTGCCAAGAAAGAAAGAAATTAACCAAAACTTACTTAAAATTGTTTCTATTGGGGTCAGGGAAATGACTCAATGGCTGAAATGCCCACTGTGTGCAAGACCTGAGTTCGTATTCTCAGCAGCCCTGGAAAAGTGGTGGCCATGGTGAGAGTACCTGTAACTCACAGGATGGGTAACACAGACAGAGAGGATCATGGGCCATGCAGGCTAGCCAAGCTAGCCAAGAAGGCGAGCTCTAGGTTCAATGAGTAGCCTGTCTCAAAACGTTAAGATGGGGAAGAGACTGAGACACACATCTTGACATCAGTATCTGGCCTCCACATGTACCTGGACAAACACACACACACAAACACACACGCATGCACATAACACACACATGCATACACACTCATACAACACACACAGACACATTCATGCAATATAGACACACATGTATACAACACATAGATACATGCACACACTTATACAATGCACACATGTGCACCTATAACACATACAGGTATATAACATACATATGCACACACTTATATAACACATACATAAGCACACATACTTCTACAACACACATGCATACACACTCATACAACACACACAGACACACTCATACAACACAGACACACACATATATACAATACATAGATATATGCACACACTCATACAATGCACATATGCACACAGTTATATAACATACATATGCACACACATAATACATACTCAAGCACATATACTCATACAACACACATTCATACACGCTCATACAACATGCGGGCACACCCTCACACACACACAGCCGTCAACCTCCCACAGCTTGGCTAGTCAAGACACTTTACAAGATGGCTCCACAAGCTCCAACCCACATCCCTCCCTTTCTTATCCTCTACCTCTGGGGCCCACGTGGAGAGGCAGCCTTGGCTCCCAGCCAGCCTCCTCTGCCAACTGCTGTGGAAATGCTTAGTCTGGAGACGGGCTGAGGGTCCCCGAGGCAGGCTGACACTCTTAGGCAAGCGTGTCTAATGCTGAGCAGGCTGTGACCAACAACCCCCAGCATGCTGTCATGCACGGGTGCTGCAGGAGGCAGGCTTCCTGCTAAGCAGGAAAGGGCCCAGCAGTCCATAAACCGCTGCTTCTGTATTTGCCTGGGCTGCGCAGCTCTGAGCAGTCACAGATGCTTTTCATGCCTTCATCTCTAGGCAAGAGGCCTGGGGTCAGTTTGCCCTCAGGCACCACAGGCGCACACACCTGAGAATGTTCCCAAATCTCTACTATCTACACCTTCTGGTTCAGCCATGCACACAGCTGTCACGAGCTGTGTCAGTCCTGAGTGAGTGGTGGACACCTGTAATCGTATTAGCAGGATGACCCTGGCGTTGGCTTTTAGGTCAGTATGAAGCCAGTCAGTGAGAAAGTTGGGTAGCAACGTGCGTTAGTTTTGCCTCTGACCTTGGGAGATCCAGGTAAATGGCTTAAGCAGTTTTAAATAGTTGCCTCGTAGAATAGCATCACAGAAATCTACTACAGTCGAAACTGGAGAGAAAAGCTCTTGGAGACATGCACACACCCTTGATACAGCATCTATAGCACAACCCTTTCACCTAAGATGCAGGCAATGAGGAGGAAGAAAGACCGTGAGAGCCAGATGGCCAGGGTGTCTGCTGCGGGACAGTGTCTCCTGAATATTACAGGATGCTCACCCATGAAGTCCTCGGCAACACAGCTGCCAAAACAAAACCCACACGGTGACCACAGCAGCTGACTTGCCAGTATGGATGGAGAAATCTTACAAGACCCTCCCCCCCCGTAGATGGACAACTATAGGCAATTCACGGCTGCTGAGAGAGGGGGATTGGTCTTCTCCAGCAACCAGCCCCAATAGGTTATCTAATTCCGAGCTGCCAGCCTTAAACGTGTGTACATGTGCACAACATTAAATGGACTCAGCAGAGCGTGTGTGTGTGCATGTGTACATGTGTGAGACTAAAGAATGTAAGATCAGGAGGAGGCAAATGGAGAAAGACATGAGGGGGGTTGAGACAGTGGATATAATGGAAATGAAGCAAACACAGTACTCATGAAATTCTAAAAAATTAAACACAATAAATGTAAAAGCAAGTCTCATAGGAACAGTTGGAAGAGACAAGAAGACAATACAGTGTCTAGTGTCCCTTCCTTTGCTCTAACCAAATGCAGCTTGTGGAGTAAAGGTCTTACTTGACTTACCCTTCCAGAGCACAGTCCCTCATCAATGAGCAAAGTCAGACCAGGAACTCAAGGCAGGAACCTGAAGTTAGATCACTCATCACTTAACGCATCATCAGCTCCAACCAGGGGACTCATTCATAACCAGCGCAACAGAAACCCGGGAAGAGGCTGCCTGCTGGCTCGCTTGCAGCTACCTTCCTTACATAGCCCAGGACGACCTGCCCAGGGAATGAGACACCCACAGTGGTCTGAGCCCTCCTGCGTCAATTAACAAGCAAGACAACCTCTCACAGATGTGCCCACAGGCAATCCCTCAATCTAGACTCTTTCCTCCAGTGACTCTAGCTGTGTCAAGTTGGAGGTCAAAACTAACTCGAAGAGGAGTTGGAGAGATGGCTTAGGGGTTCAGAGCACTCGCTGCTCTTGCAGAGGGTTGGGGCTCAGCTCCTAGCACTCAGATGATAGCTAAGGACTGCCTGCTGGTCCAGGGAATGGAAAACCCTCTTCTAGCCTCCATGGGCACTGCACACACACAATGCACACACATGCATAGCCTCCACGGGCACTGCACACACGCGATGCACACACATACATGCAAACACTCATATACATAAAATAAACCCATTTTTAAAAGCTAACTAACTAGGACCCGTGGGTTGTAGATCTTCGGTGCTGGCTCTAATTCCTGTCAGCATCACTGCTGTCATAGCCCTGACCCTGGTCCACACGCTGCTTTTTGGTCCCACTTCTAGTTGTCTGTGACTTGGGTGACATTGTAGCACACTTCTAATGTAGCCTAGAGCCTCGTGCATGCTAAGCCCATGTTCCATCACCAGGCTGAACCTCCAGTTGACACAAACAGCGCCAGGGAGGATTTATTGGGTCTCACGGCTTCAGTCCAATGTGGGACGATGGAGTGGCCAGGAAAGCTGCTCTATTACAGTGACAGCTTGCAATGATCTCCTTACATGGCAACCAGAAGAACCAGAGAAAGGGACTAAAACCCCCGATCTCTGTTACCCACGTCTGCCAGTCAGCCGCTATATTCTATAGTATTTATCTAAGATGGTATTTATGAAACTTACCTTGCTCTTGGCACAGCTTCAGGGTTGGTTTGACCTACAGGACACCCGTGTTTTGCTGGTATCCATCAACTCCCCAGCTGGCAGACCGCAGTCTCTGTAGATACAGCACCTGTCTCTGAGGGCAGCTACTTGGGGTCTAGCTCCCAAGGGCTGGTGAGCCAGCCGTCAGCCGTCGAGAGGGAAATAAGATGGCAAAGCACGCCATCTGGAACCTTCTAATTTGCAACATCTGACCAGAGATGGTGGTGAGGCGTGGTGTTGTGTGGTATGGCTGGCGTGGCGTGACTGGTGTGGCGTGGCTGGTGGGCGTGGCGTGATAGAGTCAGCAGGGTCAAGTCCTGACTGAGATCTGGGGATTGTATCCAGTACAAAGTCCCAAAGATCACTGACACATCTTGCCAGCAAAAGAGGTTCATGCAAGGGACACATCGAGCAAGAGGCAGAGACAATGAGGGGAGGAGGAGTGTGTCAACGCTCAGGGCTCAGTAAAGACCTTGGACTCCAATTAGCACAGACCCAGACCTCAACCTTGACCATTAGTTCAAGATGCCCGAAGCTTTACTAAAGCGAGAAAACCAGCTCTACCAGGTTGTCTCAAAACAACCCAGCTGCTCAGGCTAGTCCTTGGGCTGGCTAAGAACCCAGGTGGGTGGAGGATGGGGGGAACCTGAGGGATTAACTAAAAACATCGGTTAGGATGGAATCTGACAGCCATGGTTCGCTTTCACGATTTCACTCACGGTGCAGTCTTGAAAGCGGGAACTGAGTGATTATCCAAACGAACTTGGACATTATACAAAGAATGTAGGTGTGCCCCAGCTCTGCACTGCGAGATCAAATCACTCATCTTCCCTCCAGAACCATGCGGTCACCCCCAGCCGCCAGTGCCAATGCATGGCTGTCGTTAGTCCCAAGGAGATGCGGGCCATGTGTGGCGTCTCCCAAGCTGCTCTGGATGACTGACGTCTGGACGCCTCTCAATCCCAGTAATGAGGGGCGTCTGAAGCTTTGGTAATCGTATCCTACTGAGTTCACAGACCGTTGCCAAAATATCCACAGTTCAGGGCTTTGGCAAGCGCGGAAACACAGCGAAGGGGATTACAAAGTGTGAACTGAATCCTGAAACTCCTAAGACATGAAATGGCTTATACGATGAAGCCAAAAAACTGACTCAGGCTTAGAAGGGGCCTGGCCAGCCGTTCCGAGCAGGTGGCTTGAGTCACAGGGTCACATACTCTATACTGCTACACCTCAGTCCAGGAGGACAGCATTTGTAACATGAAGAAGGCAAGCCCTGGGAAACGGATGATCCATCATAGAAAACACAGTGTGTGCTAAGGAGAGCAGGTATGGTCACCCCAAGATGAGGATTCCCGAACGGAAGTTTTCAGAGGATTCTGGAGTGTTTAAGTCAGAACCCAAGTTGAGATGGGCAGTCTTGGGAATGAGAAGCCAAGTGGCAAGCTCGGAAGCTGGGTCTTGGGGCTTATGTGTGTATGTGTGTGTGGGTGGGTGTGTGCACATGCATGCACACATACATGTACATATATGTATGCACAAAGACGTGAGAGTATAAGTAATCTCAGCCTTTAGTCCTCAAGTATCTTCAACAGCTTTTTTGAAACCAGGTCTCTTGTTGGCCTGGAAGCTCACAAATTAGGCGAGGCTCGCTCATCAGTGCATTCTGGATCTGCAGGTCTCTGGCTGCCACCCTGCTGTAGCTGGGATTATCTGGGTGGGCCTGCACACCTGACTGTTTACACAGCTTCCTTGTTCACTCTCGGGTCCTCACGCTTTAGCCACCGAGCCATCTGCTGCGCCCTCCCTCGACACTTTGCAACACGAAACTGCAGCTGTCCACGACTCATTTGCCAATCACGAGGACAAAAATTTGGCTTAACAATGGCTTGTTCATCACTCAACAAAAATTGTATGATCGTGACAGTAATCTGGGTGACCATGGCCAGTGCAGAACTAGAATTACTCAGTGACAACCTCAGCTGAAGAGGCTGAAGGGACAGTCATGGAGGCCCTAAGGGGAAACCTTTGCTCTCTCTGTTGTCGAATCAGATGAGAACGAGAAAGAGCGGGTTCTTGGGAGTCAAGAGGTCCACGCTGCTTGTGTGTGCAACACCCTGTCTGCATTACCCCCATCTGCTTAAGTTCCTGGGCGCAATGAGTCTATAGTACAAACTCGTAAGATTCAGCTCAAGTTTCTGCTGGCCACCATTCATTGGTAAGGAAGTGCACAATGAGACCACTGCCATTCTGGTTTGCCGTGAGAGGCCAAGCTCATTTTATTACATACATTCTGCATCTAAGAACTAGTAACTTCATATTGTAAACATTAAGCGTTACAGAGTTAGAATTCAAGGCCACATCATATCATCGATTGTCTCCTTTTGTGTGTGTGGTGTGTCTTTGGCTGGCCGAGGTCAACTCGTAGTGTATAAATGCATAAGTTATATAATTATTATATAAAAAGAAA
Source organism: Neodon shergylaensis (assembly GCA_025134845.1). Lineage (NCBI taxonomy): Eukaryota > Metazoa > Chordata > Mammalia > Rodentia > Cricetidae > Neodon > Neodon shergylaensis. The sequence goes on from JABTXL010005929.1 coordinate 27,837,291, forward strand.
AAAATCCCATTGGTTTGTAGACTTCGTTCTGACAAACGCACAGCGTTCGCGACTCGTTAAGGAAAACTGGAGCCCACCTACCCACAATGCCTGCTTGGTCTCTGACTGTGGCGGCCAAGAAGGTCACCTCTCAGCTGCTCCCATGAAGGACAAAGCCTCCAGCATGCAGAGGTCCCAATCTTTTTTGAATATTAGACAATTCCAGTTACAAAGAAATGTTTGGTTCTGAATACTACCGCTCCCAGTCTTCCATCAAACTGTGTTCTTTCTCACAACATGACAGCATCAAGCTTCATAACTCACGCTCTTTGGTCCCAAGACATCCTAAATTCAGCTTCGACGGCTTGAGTGACTGCCTTCTAGTCCTTTTCTCCTCTTCATCCTCTTCTTCCTCCTTCTTCCTCTTCTTCCTCCTCCACTTGCTCCCCAATCCCCTCCTCCTCTACTCTTTCCTCCTCATTCAGCCTTTCCTCTAAAATCACATACTCACACACCCTACACATCCCCCATCCACCATGAGGCTCACAGTTCCCGTGATACTGAAAGGAGCTGAGATTTTGGGTCATCTTCACAGTTTAACAAAGCTGGTAGCCACTCCCCCTATCAAATGGAAAGAATATGATTTCAAAACAGCAAATGCCAGCCAAAAAAAAAAAATCCACAATGTGGTCTGTGGAGGGGCCACCATCTTTCCTGTCTTCTTATTTGGTTTTGATATGTTTCTGTTTTTAAACACAGGTAGTTCCCCTTCAAATGACATTCTAAATGGTATGTTAGGCCAAGACTGTGTACTGTTATCTCTATTGCTTTCACTGAATCCTGGTTGGTACAAGCAAGGTCTCACACTCTACAGTTTGTCCACTACTGAAGGCCACTTTCTTTGGCAGTTGTCCTTACCGTGCCATGCTTTTCTACAATACAATGTCTTTGACAAGGGTGGACCACAGGTTATATGTCCATGTCCATGATAGTTTGAGCTTCCTCTATTTCTGCATTAATACTTGGGTGATGCCCACCCTCCCCTGTGAGTCTTTGGTTTCCAGCTTCCTTCCCCAGCTCTGGCCAACCTTTCTCATTCCTCATGAGGCACTTCCGATTTGTGTTCTCTGGGTTTGTGGTGACTGCTAGGTGATTGTACGCTGTTGGGAAAGGCCTCCATCTGGTCTCTAGTAGTACGTACCCAGGTGAGACGGCATATGGCTGGTGGGGAGCCTAGTGTTCGGGTATATGCCCCCAGTCGGTGAATTCCAATATGGGTTTGGGGCAGCAAAGAAACTAGACGAAGTGACTGGGAGGGCGGGAGGGTGGGGAGCCACAAAGTTCATCTTCTGGGGGTGGGCATGATAGGAGCCCATGTACGGGAGGTCGGAAGGGTACTTGTACAGAGAAGACTCCGGAGGGTGGGGCTGGAGGGCCTGCGCAATGCCATGGAAGTCAAACTTGTAGGCATAGCGCTTCCCGTGCACCTTGGTCATGATGTTCTTGTCGTAGTAGTAGCGGAGGGCGCGGCTGAGTTTATCATAGTTCATGTTGGGCTTGCTCTTCCGCTCCCCCCAGCGCCGCGCCACCTCGTCAGGGTCCGTCATCTTGAACTCCCCGTTGGTACCTTCCCAGGTGATGCAGTTGGAATTTGAGCTGTCAGACAGAAGCTCTAGCAGGAACTGCCACAGCTGGATCTGGCCACTACCTAATGATGGGGAGGACACAAAGCCAGTGAGAACCAAGCGCAGGAGATCACTCCTCAATAGCAGACTTCCTGGACCAGTCCCCAGCCCCCGCCCCAGATCTCTGCTCCTGGGCTGGTACTGTGTTTATTTCTTGGCTGCCCATCTCCCCCGAGAGCAAACCTTGGCTAGACAGGAGCTGGTCCACACCCAGATATTCCAGGTCACACTGATGAAGGAGAACTACGGGACACCCCAATCCTGCATGCTCCTTAAGGGACCATGCTGGCACACGAGGGCTCAGCTTGAAGGAGCCTGCAAGCTTCTTCAGCATTCCTCCTGAGAGTGAAGCCCTGAGGAATGATGCCTTGGAGTGCCCTCATCTCTGCCTCCACTTCTAAGAAACTTGCCCTTGTATGGCCCTCCCTGATCAGTCTCAGATTGACCTCTTAGATCCATGTTTTCCATACAAAATGGAGAACGCACAGAGGGCAAAGTTCAGGCTCTTTCCACTTGGGACATCTTTCAAAGAGCAGCCCGGTCATGCTCATTTCAGGGGGAGTGAATGAGCTACTTTTTCCCATTTTGTGAGGCAGAAAAGGCTACAGATGGCAATAAAGGCCTAACACCATTTACATTGGTTGGGTCAAACGAAATAACAAAAGTCAGGCTTAGGAAATGAACGTCGACAAATTCATGGAAAGCCAAACAGAGAATTGAAGCAAACAGGGGTATTTCTAACACAACATCTGGCCGGTTCTGTCAGAACTGTCCCTAGCACAGAATTAGCCCACTCAGAATGAGGAAGTGTAGAAAAAGAACTGGTTCTGTTCCAAGCTAGGCCTGGGCCAAGTGCACCAGGGCAGAAATCCATGGGCCATGTGTGCCACACTGTTGTGTCACAGTGCTTCCAAAAGACAACAGACTGTGTGTGTGTGCACGTGCACATGTGTGTGTATGAGTGGGTGTCTGTGAATGTGGATATATGTGACTGTACATGTGTGTGCTTGTTCATGTGTGTGTGTATGCGTGTTTATATATGTGCATGTAGAAGCAAGAAAAAGACCTTTGGTAGTGTTGTCCCATTTTTTTTAAGACAGGCTCTCTTGTTAGCTAGGAGTTTACCCTGTAGTCTAGGCCGCCTGGCCAGGGAGTCCCAAAAATCCAGCTACCTGCAAACCCACACCACTGGGATTATCGGTGTCCACAACCACACCGAGGTTTCTGGTGTTTTGGTTGCTTTTCTTTCTTTCCCACAGGTTCTGGAGCTCAAACCCAGTTCCTCAGGTTTGTAGGGCAAGCACTTGGCTGGCTGAATCCTCTCTCTGAGCCTCTGTGTCTTTTCAGTCAGAGAAAAATCTAAGCCTATTGCTCTAGCCACCATGTTACTCTCCTCCAGGGGATCTCTGGATGTGTAAAGGGACCTGGGATGTCCTGAACGAGGCCTGTGCTCCCGCCTCCTGCTTTTCTCCCACTTACCCTTGCTGGATAAGAGCCTAGGCATACCCAGACATCCTAGGCCAGACAGACAGACAGAACTATAGGACACTCCGGTTCTGCCCCATCGCTGCTCACTGAAAGTTTTGTTGGGTACGAGGAGAAACAGAATTAACTAGCAAAGATTTTAGACTTAAAAGTGAGTGGGAAGCAGATATTTCCCTGCCTTTAGGGCAGCACACTGCCTTGGGCTCATTACCAGAAATATTATCTTTTATGATATGGTAAGTAATATGAATAGATGTGATCGATGATTAGAGCAGCTTGGACGATCATCCATTCAGGGAACCAATGGGATGTAAAATTCAATTATGAATTCGCTTTCTCTGCAGCCTTCCCACTAGCTCCCGCTGTACACTGTCCAGCCCTTGTCTCCATGCAGGCTCCGTGGAAATGGAGGCTTGTGGATCCACCCACCGAGGCAGCAGCATCGTGAGAAAGGTCAGCCTCTTTGGACTGTACTCTGGGAAGGGTTGTTTTAAGTCAAGCGACACATTTGAGATGTATTAACAGCTTGTAGCCTGTCAGGATAGCCTGCGCTGCTCCAGAGCAGCACAAACTGTTCTCAATCAAGGGCCGCTGCCTCCAACATCTCATTAATATGCATGGAAAAATATAAAAGATAGAACAAGAGAACCATATGGTTTTGGTATATATATTGTAACTAAAGGATTAAAACTTGAAAAAAGAATCCCACAGATGACCTGGGAATAGGAGAAGCTGTGGGCTTGGGGTTTAACAGTCTAACATATGCCTCACTCTCAACATGGACAGTTGCTGGAAAATAAATATTTAGTGTCAACTTCCTCCCATGGGGAGGGAGCCACTCTACAGATTCCGTACAAATACACAGACCAAATTAACACTTGGTATCTGTTCAAACGTTGGCATCGTCTTTGGGAATTTATCCCTCACCCACTTTCCTTATGAGCCCGTGTAAGAGGGAAGGACGGGGGAAAAGAGTCTGTCTCCCTTGTTTCTGAAGAGACAGAAAACATGCAAGCCCTAAATGCATGGCTGGAAGCTCATGCAAGCTGATATGCATGACTGGAAGCTCGAAGCTCAGAGGACTGATGCGCTCACGTTGCCCTAGCTAAAAAGACACAGGGCTCAGGACTGAGGATAAGCCAAACAGGCTTTCCCAGAAGAGCTCAAGGAGCAAAATCCCCTGGCCTCCAAACTGGAAAAGGAAACTCGCTGTAAAAGTCAACAACCGCTTAGGTGACCCTATAAATAGCAGCAGTTCCTGAACCCCTAAGTTGTTTAGGCCACACGTGTTCCCACTGAGCAAGAACTCTCAAGGCGACGATGGGGGTAGGGCGCCGAGAAATCCATCACAGGTGAAGTTATTAAATAGTGATTACTGCCTGAACTGTAATGGTCATAATATGATGCGCATTGCAGGATGTAGAGAAGGACTCTGATAGGAAGTGTAACGAGGGTTCGAAGTCTAAATGTGAATTGGCCAAACCACTCACTGGCCAAACCAGTAATTCGGAAAGACAAGACTGTGGTTGGGGAGACATCTCAGTGCTCAAGAGGTTGCCATGCAAATGAGAGGAGTGGAGCTCAGATGCCCAGAACCCACCTAAGTACCAACAAGGGGCAGCCCCTGCCTGTAATTGCAGTATCCTTCTCGCTGTCCGGCAGGAAGCAACCAAATCTGCTGGCCACTCAGGACCACCACACCGGCCAGGCAGGAGCTTGGCCTGGGTTTGTTCTCGGGGCTTGACTTCATTCTGAAGATAACTATATAAATGCCCACATGGGAAAGTGTGTTGAATCCCTGCACAATCATGTTTAGCTCAAACAGGGGTGCACACAGGTGGCCCGACCTTTACGCCCAGCGTCAGCAGAGGCTAAACTTCGGGCTGCTGCTCTTTGTCCTCCACGGAGCAAGACTCTCAGCCAGGTGCCTACACTTCCCTGGTCCTTCCTAGGCTGCCCTCCCCCGAGCCTCACCTGAAGTCAGGTGTCCACACTTCCCTGGTCCTTCCTAGGCTGCCCTCCCCCGAGCCTCACCTGAAGTCAGGTGTCCACACTTCCCTGGTCATTCCTAGGCTGCCCTCCCCTGAGCCTCACCTGAAAGCCACAGGTTCCCACTTCCTAACAAGTGACAAAACTTTTCTGAAGTGGCGGTCCCTTCAAGGAGCTGGATGCATCTTCATCCCCACCAATTCAGCACGCCTGGACAGAATCCAAGAAGAGTTCTTCCACAGAAAGGAGCTTGGACTCCATCACAGGAACTCAGTGCTTGCAGTTCTGATGGAATCTAACGTGGCTGGTGACTCACCACTGATTCATGAGGGGGGAATGCGAGGCACACCTTTCTCAGCAGGAGAAATCATATTCCACGCACACATCAACGCATATTTGGAATGGATATATGGGGATGTGCACACACTGATGTCATCTGTGCTTTCATGTGTATGAGAAGGAGTTGAGAGATGACTCAGCAGCTGAAGGAATTGGGGCGGATCACAGCCACCTGTAACTCCAGTTCCTGGAGAGACCCAACACCCTCTTCTGGCCTCTGCGGGTGCCTTTATGAACATGGTACCCATAAACTTATATGCCACATACATTTACACTTTAAAAAATCATAGTGCATGGCAACATCTTTCCACTGAAAATGGACAAAAAGATTTTAAGAAGGTTACACATGCTACTCAGAAAAATATGTGTGTTCCCTTTCTTTTGGGTGGAATATTTTGTGTACACACATGTGCGCGCATGTGCGCGCGCATACATACATACATACACACACACACCACACACACACACACACACACACAAGTCCAATTCATCCATAGTACATTTTAGTTCTGAAGTTACTTTACTTTGGGAGAACTATCTAAAGTTAAGAATACAGTATTGAAGTTCCCCCCTGCTATTGTGTCAGGACCTGTGTGGTCATCTATGATTTTTAGTGCTTGCTTTATGAAATTAGAGACTCCAATACTTTGTGTACGAAAGTTTACAGTTGATGTATTACTCATCAATTCATTCTTTTTCTTGTCTGATTAGTTTCGTTTGAAGCTTACTTTGTCTGGTGCAAGGACAGCTACATCTGCCTGCTCTTTTACATTTCCTGTGTGCTTGGCAGTTTGCTTCCCATCCTTTGATATTAAGTCCTGGGGCATCTTTACCAGGTAAGCGTGTTTCTTGAAGAAAACATAGGATTGGTTCTTGTTTCTTTATTTAGTCCGTTAGTAGCATCCTTTTAGAGTGCTGAGATCATATGTGTTTAAGATAAGCATACAATGGGGTTTGTTACCTCCTATAAATGTGCTAGGTGGTGTTTTATTTCTGAATTATTGGATCTCTTTTCCTGATGGCATATTAGTTTTGAGGTTTTAATGAGAAGACTTACATAGGAATTGTTTAATTTTTAAGATTAAATTTGGGTGGGGGAGCAATATTGAGGACTAAACTTGAAGCTGCCCAGATATAGGTAAGTGTTCTAAGACATTTTCTATGTCTTAGTAGTATGTCTGTGTACTGATAGAAGAATTAGGGGAAGAAAACAAAGTCAGACTTTGGAGACCCTCAGGTTCCAGACTGAGCCTCCTTCCTGTTTGGTTGTGACCCAGGGAAAGTTCTTTGGCATTCCAAGGCTTCTGACTGCTCTTACAGGATGGAGATTACAAAGGCTGGAGGGGAACCACAGGTGTGGTCAGTCTCTGTGAGGCTGGCACTACGCGGAGTGGGAGCCAGGTGCCCACCTCACAGCATGTTGGTGTTCGTGGAGTCTGGGCCCTCCAGGAGTGTCTACTGTCTGACCTATCCTGAACTGTGCTGCCAGACCAGCTTTTCTGAAGCTTACTTAACTCCACCTCCAAACACAGCCGTGCAAAGTCTTCATGTGTGAGTACACGTGCATTCATGGGAGTGAGTGCGGGAGCACACATCCAGACGCATGTGTGGAAGTGAGAGAAACCTTGGGAGTCTGTTTGTCCTGCCTTCCACCTTGTTTGCGGCATCTCTTCTTCACAGCCATGTATGCCAAGCTGTCCCGGGAGCCCCTGGGGATTCTCCCATCTCAGCTTCCCCTCTTGCAACAGGAGGACTAGAAACGTACAAGATTCATACGTATCTGAATTTATGTGGTGCTGTGTTGGGGACTGCGGACCCTCAGACCCTGAATTCTCTATGACCCCTTGCCTGCTGGAGCAAACAGCTTGTTTTCCTGTGCTCGCAGCTGCTCTGGGCACGAGACCCTCATGAATTCCTGATGGCAGGGGAGTGGTTTCTGGTGGCTTGCAGCTAAAAAATCTGGAGAACATGGGTGTGGCCATTAGTCAAGAAAAGCCCTATATAAGCTGCCCTGGACCACAATAAAACTGGCGTTCTTGTTTCAAGAGTGACCCACGGCTCTGTGTGCTTTTTAATCTGCAAACCCCTGCGTGGTTCCAGGTGGTGCAGGCACCACAGTGCTGGGATCCAAAATCAGTTCTCACACCTGCGCGGTAAGCACGGTGTCCACTGAGTGGTATTCCTTCTGCCTCACTGTGGTCATTAGAATAGTTATGAGACAGTTGTAAGCAGAGGGCTGGAAGGAGGTCAAGGAGGGAGAGCTTGCAAGTCCTGGCCTCTAAGTGACTGGTCACAGAATAGACAATGGGCTGGGATTTCATGGGCTGGAGAGCGCTGTATCTGCCTGTGCCTACCTCTCTACTAACTGACAGCGCCTGGAGGCCAACTGTATCTTTCCATCTCAGGGATGAACTGATAAACAAACAAGGCACTGGTCACCCAGTTTATGTACTGGGTAAAATGATGACGAAAATAACCTCCTCTATTTGCAGAGCTGCTTAGGACATATTTACTGAACTCATCAACATTAATCAGAATTTCACGGCAGACCCCGTTGTTCAGTGATGGTGGCATTTCACGTTCTCAGAGTTTAGATTCTCTTGTGGGGCTGTGTGCAATGACGACATCCGAATTGCTGTGTTTTCCAACCCTGTTTGGCTTACGGCTTGTGAAACGGAGATTCCTGCCTGCACTTGATGTGGCTGTGACAATCCTGGCATCTGATTTACCGCCGAGAATACGAAGCAGATGCCACAGAACCCTGGAGTTCCTGCCAGCACAGCTGGTCTGAACACAAACAGAACAAGCTCGCTGGCACCGAAATGTGAGGACAGGTGATGGTTCTCTGCCAGAGATCACGGGGAGTCTGTTCTTCCTGCATCGAAGCTCAGAGACAGCCTCACCATGACCGCAGGTGGAATCTGACAGTTGTGAGATTATCATTTAAAATGCCGGTTATTGGGTCTGGTTGGTGACAGGCTGAATGATGTCCCCTTACATCCATATATTGAAATATGAATTTAAGAAGCTCTGAAAGTGACCTGTTTTGGAGACAAGGATTCCACAGACGCTATCAAACAGACTAGGGACACTGAAGAGAGACTCATACTCCAGAATGACTGGTGTCCTTTGGCAAAGGAAAAACTCCAGACTGAAGCGATTTCTGAGTCTGATCTCCAGCATGCAGATTTAAAAAGACAAATACTGTGGCACGTGATGAGGCCGAGACAGATAGATCCCTAGGCTCACTGAACAGCTGAGTTAGCCTACCTGCAGAACTGCAGGCTGGTAAGAGAGCCTGACTTAAAAAACAAAAGATAGACGGTGTGATATTAACTATGGATTGATACTCTAACACCCAAGGTTATACCCTAGTTTCCATATACATGTATGATCACAGTCACACGGGGACACACACACACACACACATAGGGTGCGGTATGGACATAGAAGCATCGAGAGGAAAGACAATGAAAAGAAACGCAGGGAGATGATGTCATCCAGAAGCCAGGGTGAAAGGCCCTTGGGTGGAATGCTCCAGCCACTGGCCTCAGTTTCCCAGGCTCCAGAGCTACGCCAACACACTGGTGTTATTAAGCTATCCACAAGCTGTGTTACTTTGTTGCAAACATTGTAAGTATAGAGAAATATAAGTTCAACTAGGTTATAAACTTCCTTGGTGAAGCTAAAAATTCTTAATTCATAACCTGATCCATTTTTTTTCACACAGACAAATAAAATAGCTCAGTGAGATGTGACTTGAAGACCAGCTCTCTCTGTCGGAGAAGTTTGTCACTGGCACAAGTCCTCCTTCAGGTATCGTCCCAGTCCTAAAGGAGAAGATCGCAAGTGACAACTCACCGGGATTCGCGAGGCGGCTACTGGTGGGTCCCAGAATCTGGTAAGGATCTGTGACAGAAGAAAACAAGTCAGATCCTGGAGACATAGCGGGGGCCTGGTAAAATGCCATGTCAGGCTGACGACTGTGTTCGCAGAGGTGAGAATGCTCCCTACCCCCAAATTCCTGCCTCTACCTCCTACGTGACATAAGCAGTCACACTGGAGATCAAGGGAGTTTCTTACTTGAAGCATCATAGTTGTGGACATCCCAGATTCCCACCACCAACTTATAGTCCACACAATGCCAGGGTTGAAGTCGGGCAAGGCTGGGCCTGGGTTACCAGGGCCCGGTTGTTCGAGGTTGGCATTTCACTTCACTTCTGCTTTGGGACTGACAGGCACAGGCGCTGTGACACACGCCAGGGAACGTCAGAGCAACAGAACCCATCGATCCCAGGGCACAGACTCCAGCAACAAGAACGGTTTGCTCCCATTCGCACGCTTCAGAGATGCCTTAGTAGAATCTCAGGATTTTAGCAAAGTTCTTCCAACTTAGGAACTAATAGTCTAGACCATGTTTTAGGTACATGAAGTTATGAAGTTCATTTTAAAGGGGACACATTTTAGGACTCCCAGCTGAACCTGTAACCTTTTCTTAGGATTCCCAAGATGGTTTCTGGAACACACCTAACTGAGGACGCTGGTCTTCAGTTTTGGGCACTGTGGAAGGAGATGGCTGAGCAGCTGAAAGAAGCCAAGAATAAAAAAAAGACAATTAGCAACAACTCAGACGGGGCTGCAGGTCTTTGATCGCTTTCACGTTCTGACCGATTAGGTGCCAGCATAGCAATCTCATTCTACAACTAGAAGCATCTGTGGTCAGAAGAACTGCCCCCTCTCATGAAATTAAATACAAACATTTTAAAATGTTGCCCACGATTTAAACAATCTACTGTAGCCATTACTTCTAAACATCGTGAAAAGAAACTTGAACTGGCTTACAAAAGAGAATGAAATTAACTACAGTGTAAATATAAATAGATTCGGGGAACGTGCCAGGGATGAAGTGGAGCCAAGCAGAGCCACGGCAAAGAGAAGCAGCCGTTAGCTCATCAGTGGTCCAGCATCCCTCGAAACCCACACTCGTGCACAGGGAGAGCCACAGTTCCGCTCCCTTCTTTTCGATATGAAAGCAGGTTATATGTCAAACAAAAGAGTCATCACACTTAGAGACTGCGTGTGCTTTGTTGCCAGTGGAAGGACCCTCCGTATGTTGGAAAGACCACTGAGGTTATAATTTACCCTGGCTACAGTCACCCCTGCCTTGTGACATGCAGCTTGAGGCAGTGGGGTGAGCCTGTACCTTTGGATTGAGGGGCGGGGTGGCCATGGCCGGTCCAGGCTGTTCTCCTAGGAGGCTCATAAGGTAAATCTGTAAGAAAGAGATAGATGTATGGACTAAAAGAAAAACAAACAAAAATAGCTATTTTTATAACAGATTTGTTTCTTAGAGTAAATACTGAATAAAAATTGAAACATAATAAAAATAAATGTAGGTTTTACCTATAAATTGCACTTTGTGTATTTTATATAGTTGTATATTTTGCTATCTAAAATTCTCACTTCCATGTAGCTGAAAACTACCATTGTTAGATTCTTCTAGACTTTGCTTGCTGGTGTGTGTGTGTGTGTGTGTGTCTGTGATACATGTATTATACACTGTGGTGCACATGCCTGTGGAGCTAGAGAGGTCAACCTTAGAATTGTCCTCACGTGCCATTCACTTTTTTTAAAAAAAAACAGCCTGTGACATTGGGTCATGGGGGCTCATGTGAGGATTGCTGCTTTAGTTAAGCTGAAAAGCACATGTCACCAGGTGCAGATCTCAGTTCTCTACACGGAAACTGGAATCAGACTCAGGTCTCCAAACTTGCATAGCAAGCGCTTTCCCGGCTGAGCATCTCCCAGGCCCCTCCTGCTCACAGCCTACAGCCTTTTCCTATGATCAGTCTCAGCACCATAGTCTCACAGTCTGACATGTTACAGGACTCATCGGAATCTACACTTCCATCGTCTTCAGAACCCAGAGCCCATGACTGGCTCGAGCCCATTGACTCTTGCCTGCGATCACCCCAAACCCACGACTAGCAGGAGCCCATTGGTTCTTGCCTGGGATCACCCCAAATCCCATGACTGGCACGTATCCATTGGTTCTTGCCTGGGATCACCCCAAATCCCATGACTGGCACGTATCCATTGGGTCTTGCCTGGGATCACCCCAAATCTGCCCAGTGACTTTCATGCTTCTGTTTTCCGTCCTCTTCTTGGAAACGAGAACGGCCTTCTTATCCTCCTGTGAACTGCTTCCCCAGGCTCCCTCCACTTCCCTTTGATAATCTTACCCATTAATATTGTCAGTCTTAACTGGCTTGGTTATTTATCTAGGCAAAAGGCCTCTCTTTCTTGTTTTCTAAGAGAATTTAATATCTCTCTAAGATGAATTGCATGAAACAAATTCAGGACTGAAATGATTGTCCTACAGCATAATTAACAATAACCCTGAGCATAAGTAAGTGCCAATTCTTTGTTAACTGTTTAAACATAATATTACTTGTGCCATGAGCCTTCATTACACACTGTGTTTGCAAATTTAATAACTACAGTTCTGTGTTCTCAGTGAAGGATTGACACTGAGCATCAAGCGTAAGTCACTGCAGTTTCCTTTCAGAACTAGATCCCAGAAGCATGGCTGTGCTGGCTCCTACTAACCATGCACATAGGACGTCCATTTCTGCATGCAATTACACTGCAGGGCTTTTTCAAAACCGTGATCCAGGGGTGGTGGGGCAGACCTGTGAGCCCAGCACTTGGGAAGCAGAGGATCAGCTCAGAGCCTTCCTCGGTTACATAGAAAGTTAGAAGCCAACCTGGGTTACATGACATGCTACCTCCAAAACCAAACTAGATTTGGGTGTGATGGCTCATGTCTATGATCCTGGCACTTGGGAGGCTCAGGCAGGAGGACTGCTGTAAGTTCTAGACCAGTCTGGGCTCCGGGGTAAGACCCTCTCTCAGAACAAAAGCAAAATTGTAAATGAAATTAAAAACAAAACTTCCTTGGTTGGTGGGTCTCAGTTCAATGCCACGTGCCAGTGTAGACCACTGAAAGCCACGGCCCCACACCCCAGCCATCTTGCTTCTGCCAGACAACAGGGATGGCATGGAATTCTCACTTGGAGGACAGCGTGGCGCAATTATTCTGGGTCTCTCTTTAAGTAAATCATTTAAGCTTGCTTAAACCTGGCAATCTGATGGATCAGCTTTCAAAGAACCCCCACTATGCTACAGAGTGTGCACCCCTTCCTCTGTTCATACCCCGAAGAGGACAACGTGAAACCCGACACAGAAAGCCTTAATTCAGTCAGCCTGTTTGGCTGCAGGCATTGCGACTGGTGTGGTCTGTGAAATTCAACCCTCCTGGGCTTTGCAGAGTGAGACAGTTTCCTTTTGGAAACCCTGCTGCTGCTCACTCTCCTCTCAGGAGCACGTTTGCACTCTGGGACCCTCAGCTTCTCTAGAGTGGGGACAACTTGTGGGAATGAAATCTGTAGCTGCTATCAATTTATAGCCAAATCTTGTCTTACATCTCTGGAAACATTCTGAAAATAGATTCTCAACCTGTTGCAGTTTTCTTCCTAAAATGAAAAATTGAGGTGGGACATGGGGGTTGAATTCAGTGAGAGGGCTCGGTAGGCAAAGGTGCTCACTTCCAAGCCTTGTTTTCTGACCTGGATCCCCAGAACCCGCACTGTGAAGGAGAGATTCAACCCAGCTACACTGTACCCTGACTTCTACCTGTGTGCCATGCACGCACCCCACCCACCCACCTCAAAATAAATACAACATAATAATATTTATTTTTTAAAAGCTGGTTAACCAGAGTATTATGACAGAAATCATCCTAGAAAGAAAGCTAAGTGAGGTACCCCCCCTTCAGTTCAGAGGCAGAAAGAGACACAAACAAAGGCCTAGTGAAAATGGTGGTATCATAGAAGTGTGTCCTAAATCCTTGCTTCTCAAAGTGTGACCCATGGATCGTCAACCAAAGACACCCCTGAGCGTTTGGGATGCAGGCTCTAACCCTGGACTTACAGAGCACAGCCAGAATCCTGATAAGGTCCCAGCCCAGGCACATGCACCCCGAAATTTCTCACTATATGAATTCTTATAAAATTTCAGGAATGTTAGCCCGACTGTGCAGCTGTAACTACAACTATACAAGAGACTGGCATGGAAGGTTCTAGAGGGACCTCTGGGGCCTGAGCTGAAAGAATACAGGTAGGAGTACCAGAGAGCCACGAGTTTGTCAAGTGCACCCAGAAAAGTGCTGCTCGTGAGGCGGGGTTGGAAAAACACCAGCCATCGCACTAGAACTCATATGGGGAAGTTCTTTATTCATAAAATCCTTTGAAAGATGAATAGCCATGTCCACCCCTCCCTCGGAAATAACAACCACCAGGCAGAGTTCAACTTTCAGCCAAGAATTTGAGGTGTCTGCATGAACGAGCAATTACCATGTTCACAAACACACTGCTATGGTAGATACGCTGGTCTTGTTTGCTTTCATGAGAGTCTATGCCAAAATTTCCTTATCAGCTACTGGTCACACGCTGTGACACTCAGCCTCCTCCTGTGGGAGATGACCTCTGGAAATGCTGACCTTGGAAATTTCTGGGGATGGGAAACAATCAGGATGGTGGCAGAGCCAGCACCTCATACCTCTACCCCTGACTGCTTAGAAGACCATTACCCATGAGCCTTCGCTGCTCAGCCTACTAGAAGAGCATAGGGGTTTTAATAAAAACGAAATTACTTTACATTTAAATTTGATGAGAAATCTAACGCCCATACCACTTTCTTTTGAGTTGTCTTCTTCAAAGTAGTTGGCTCACACATTTGTGCATAGGAAGTAACTTTCTGGCACAATTCACTCTGCAGTGGTAGCTGGTGAAAATGATTGAAAAGCCTGACCCTTATTAAAGCAATCCCATGGGCAGTCTGGGGTCGCTCTGGAAGCACCATGGGCAGCCTGGGATCGCTCTGGAAGCATGGTGTATACTATGATCCGTATGAAAACAGCAACATGAAGATACAAAGGGGGTGCTTGTCTGGTGGAGACCCTCGCACATGGGAACTTTGTGTGTTTGGGGGAAGCTGGGATCTGTTTCTAATTCTGAATGAGGTTCTTTCTACCACATTCTTCTTAGGACATCGGAGAACCATTCCAGCATCCTGCCTCCTTCCCCAGTGAGGGGTAAGTTCTACTAAGTTGCTTTCTCCCTTGGCTCAGATCACTGGAGGGGGCTTGCCAGCTCCTGTGGCCTCCACAGGGACACTTTGCATTTTAAAGGACCAAGACTTGGCTCTTGGAACAGTCTCCCTCATTCTGCAGAATCTATACCAGGTCTACAAGATGTCTCTGGTGATCCCTTGGAGGAAGGAAGGGCATGGGAAGGAATGGCTGGGTCTCGTCTCATGCCTTTGAAACTAATGAGGGAGACAGAGTTACTCACTAGAACAGATCTATACAACTCTGGAAAATAGGAGGTTTAGATTCAGCTTTAGGGTAATAAACCTGCATCGTCTTCTTTATCTAGATCTTTCTAAATTCTTCCTCACTCCTATTTCAGACACACAGAGACTGTGTTTGTGGATGACGACTGTGGGCTTTTAACTATGCTTACAAATCTCTGCGGCTGTAGAGAAACGTGGGACAAGCAAAGAAGACAATAAGCCAACTGCTAAGGCCTGAAGTTCACATAGCACCTGACAGAGGAGTGCAGCAGCTGTGGGCTCACCTAGCTTGGTCATGTTCAGCAGCACCAAATTTCAGGGTTCCATGGAGGAAGCCCCCAAAAGGCACTAGCTTTAAGGTCATAGTCCACACAACGCTGTGTGTGGTGGTTACACACTCCAAATGACTTTGGTAACACCTTGCATGTATCATACCATGGAGTTACCATGAGGATGGAGGAGGAAAGGAAGAGCCTGCATGCTATCTTCCATGTAATAGACCAGATTTCCCATGACCAACTCATGAAAGAACAGGCTAGGTATATCATAAGGTTACACTGCCTACGAAGATTCTGTCGCTAGTGCCTGTCTCTGATTTTGACACTTTAACCTGAGACCACAAGGGTCTGTGGCTTCAAAAGAAGTAGACTTAGAGAGGAAAACTGTGTATAGAGGAGTTGGGGAGAAGGGTTTGGGGTGTCTGTAACTACAGAACCCGAGAAACGCAGATATCGCGAAAGACTGATCACCCAACCACAAAACTAAGGATGTTGCCAGCATCCCAGTGGGGGACCAATCCAGGTGCTTATTCAACAAAGATGGGTGGGAGAAGCTGTGGTCTCGATCTGGAACTGTGGAAAGCAAAGTAACAAGCACAGAAGAGATGGCTAAGACACAAAAGAGGGAGAGAGGATGGAGCCCACAGGTCACGATGTATGGTCACACAGCTCTTGAATAAATAACCCTTTGCGGAAGTTTGACCATAAAAAAGAGAGGAACTAAGGGAGGGAGGGAAGGAGAGAGGGCATAGTGGAGGTGGTAACTCAGAAGTAGGTGACTAGACTCAGAAGAAAAGGAGATCAGGTGGAGAGGGGGAGTTTGGCAGTGGGATTCAGGGGGTGTGGGTGGAGACATCCCACCAAAAGGATGAAAATGCCATTTAATTTGATATCATGAAACACAAAAGTCTTGTCGTTTTCCTGGTGTTTGGTTTGGTTTGGTTTTGCAGGGAGTCTGGAGAAACGGCTCTAGAGTAGAGAAGATTGGAGGGGAGTCTAATGAACTAATGACCTAGAAGCCTGGCTCGCTCTGAGGTGTCTACGAGCTTCTGTCCCTAGTGCTGAATTAGAGAAGTGACGTGGATGTGGACACACAAGGGGCAGGAACATGGGTCTTCTTCTCAAGCAGCCCCCTTGCCCCACCCTGCTGCTTCTGTCTGCACGGTCCCTCCTTCTGTGCCTTGCTGCGTGTGTGTCTTTCTCCACGGGCTGCTTCTGTCTGCTGGGTCTCTCCTTCTCTGCCTTGCTGGGTGTGTGTCTTTCTCCACAGGCTGCTTCTGTCTTCTGCGTTTGTCACTTGCTGCACCCCTACCTTTTCATTTTTTTAAAATTGGTTCAGAAAATGAACCTAGACGGTAACACCACCACCCTACACCATCCTGTCTCGCCAACCAGCTTACCACAGTGGCTCACAAAGCCTGGCCTTGAAATCCAGCCAGCAGCATTCCTGAGGTGGCTTTAAACAAACATATCTTTTAAATTGGCTAATGAATCTTAAAAGGCAAATGTCCTACAGGGAGCGTATCTTTCTTTATTTTTAACTAAATGGGTAGAAGCATTTCTTGAAAGAGCCCAGAATCATTCATGTACATTTCTACCCTCCCTTGGGTGTACCACAAGATTCGCTGGTAGGCAGCAAGTTCAGAAAGTCCTGGAGCAGGAGAAAGGGCACACGACTGCTCTTCACTCTCAGTGCTCTTGGCAGGATTCTTTGGGGCTGTTTGAGTCACACAGACACCGGGTCTGATCCATTACTTTAGTGATCTCTCACATGACAGGGGACACTGGCTGTGCATTTTCAGGAGGTTTCTGGGAACAGAGAGATAAGCTTTCTCTCCCAGGCCAGAGAAGAGAAAATCACTAGCCTGACATTGCCATGGGAGCTACAGAGAAGGATGGAGGTACAAAACAGCTCTGGGAAGTGTTCCTATTGCTACCATTCAGCTAGCTCCCAGCCCTGGTCTGTCTTCCTCCCTTGAAAGAAAGAGCTTCTGAACCTGGGGACCAGGCCAGCTAGACTCACGCAGGCTGGACACGCAAAGAGTCAAGGAGAAGCAGTCTGGCTGGGGAAAACATGTATGCTGGACCAGGGTAGGAGTATGGGAAATTCATTGTGCTTTCTAGAACTTGGATCCCCTCGGTGTTGAGGATGGCATGAGGAATTCTAGCCTACAGGGTAGTCCTGGCCCCTATGAGGGGGTGGTGTTCACAGTGTCCTCTCCCTGGCCAGTCCCCTGAAGGCTTCCTGGTTGTGTTCGTGTGGGCCCAACTCCTTCCACCCACTCCCAGGCCTCCAGATTCTAGGCAGTGCCTTAGTAGCCCGCTCTAGCGGTTCACCCGAAACCCTGACAGTTCTTGGCCATCTCTGGCTCCAGGTAACACCACTGAATTATCTTCTAGAACATCATGCTAAACCTTCCTACCAGCTCACTTCGATTCCCCCTTGCCAGACCCAGGCAAGGCACTCGACCAAGCCGCGAGCCTAGCGGAATGTGCAAGCGAGCATTCTGAAGACAGACAGTGTTAGAACCTGGTTCAGCTTTCCGTTTCCAGGGGCTAACTCTGTGATTGACATTAAACGAAAATTCGTTTTTACATGAGCGGTATGTAAATTAATTACTTAATTAAATCATAAAAACCATAAAGTATGACTCTGATGTTAATATTAAATGTTGGATGTTTCTCCACTGGAAAAAAAAAATTGGGTGATGAGAATCAGTCGCTCCTGATTTTGGAATTGCTCTTTCCTCACAAGGGGCAGATTGCACAACAATCCTCCCCTTAACTTGATAGTGCAAGGGTTCCTATCTTAGGTGTTGGCCCAAATATTCAAAGCTATTACGTAAGTCCCTTATCTGTTTCTGCCTCCACAGCTCGGCCCCTCTGCTGTGGTCTCTGAATGCAGCAGCTGAGGCATCAACAGGGACAGAGAAAAGGCTGGCGCAATGCACTGTACTCTGGATCTAGGACATGCTCCTGGGTCACAGGCGGAGGTCCTGGATCTAAGCTGAACATCTGGGACTCTCTCAATGAAGGAATCACCCGGGGGCGTTAGCGTACCTGGCCTAGTTGTAATTCTTTGCGTAGCTTCGGGATATACTGAAGTATTTGGGAAAATAAAAGCTGCACCCCCTGCAGACAAAAGGAAAGACAACGTGTGAAGGTCCTTCGAGGTGACTGTCAACCTGAGCATCAGGGCCAACCTTCCTTTCCCTGCACTCTTGGGGAGGCCTTGCAACGTCAGGAGAGCTCTTGGCAAACAGGAGCCCCAGGTCAGACTCGGATCCTTAATGTGGACTTGAGGCTCCTGCGTGTATGAAACATTACGCTTTGTTTATTATTCCTTTGTGGACTTCTTGATGGAGCCCCACTGTGTCCCACAGCAATCTTCTTATTTTATTAAATTTTATTTTATTTTTTATTTTATTTTTTTCCAAGACAGGGTTTCTGTATAGCTTCTGGAACTTGCTCTGTAGACCAGCCTGGCCTTGAACTCACAGAGATCCACCTGCCTCTGTCTCCTAAGTGCTGGGTTTAAAGGCGTGCGCCACCACTGCCTGACCTCACAAAATATCACAATAGGTCTTGGAAAGCAAATCTCGGAAGGATTATACATTTTTTTTTTTGCGTAAGACTCTATGTTGTGTATTCAGAATTAATCAATATCTCTATTCAAATACATGATTCTCCTTATTTTCCTCAATCAACAACCATCTCCCCCAAATGAGGAAATTTCCCCTTAGGCATTAAGTCGTTCGGAAATTTATCATCCTTGTCTTTGGATTGCCTCTAGGTATAGTTAAAATAAAATTAATGAACTCTGAAGTTTTGTGGACTATTCAGTCACTGTTAAAGAATTTCTAAATGATCACGACTTAAGTCTGTATGTGGCTCAGAGGTGTTTCCTACGAGGGGATGATTCTTTGCTAATTTTGGCCACAGGTCATTAGCAGGTTGATATGTGTAAAGCAGACAGAGAAGAAACAACTTAAAGTACTTCACAGTACTTTTCGGTGGCCGCAGACTAAGAAAACCAGTTATCTACTATAAATACAAACTGAAGCTCAGTTCATATGAGATTGGACACTTGAAACTAGAAGGAGCATATGTGGTAAGCTGTTGCCTTGCTCAGTCAGGGAGACCCGTGGTAATGCCTGCTTGCTTGCTCACAAGGAGACAGAGGTTTCTTGGCTCTTACTACTTTCAGCCCTAGCTGGGCACTGGTAGGGCATGGTAGGGAGTGGTGCTAGGCTAATCCAGGAGGTGAACAGCAAGTGGCCACACACCCACCACGGACACCATCAGGAGAGGGAGCGGGATCTGTACATGGAACATGAGTAATAACACATTTATCCAGAGAACCCTAAGTGTACTGAGAGTAGGAAGGGAGGTTAGTCAGGACAAGGACCATTGTAAGCCCTGCTAGCTCTAGCATGCAACAGACACAAGTGTAGAACCTGTAGTCAGAGACAGAAAGGAAGGCAGTGAATCGGGGGCCAGTTTTATATTCTCCAATAATGTAGCAGGGTTTCCCTTGAGAAAATGTTTGCAAAATGTATGAGACATTCCTTCCATGGCCCTCTGCAAACATACACATCTGTACAGAAGATTAAATCGAGGCAAGTCCAATAGGCCAAACCTGTCTGAGAAACACCAAGGAATCGTAGAAAACCACTGCTTTGGGAATGAAAACAGAGACTAACAGACCTGGTGGGGGAGGCTATACCAGGGAGCTTTTCATCTCCATAGGCAATGGGACTGGTGGATTGGGACTCAGAGTGGCACATATAGGAGGATTTGTACAATTGGTCCAAAAGCAAAACAACCAAACAATCAAAATCGAAAATCCTTTCATGGCTAAGGGGGTTGTGGTGGAAGAAATGGAAGTGTTCACATACCCAACGGCCCCCTCTCCTCACCTGTGTGTCTGCCTTCTAACTCTAACCTGTGGATTCACTCGAAAGCATGCCCCTGTAGACAGGGCCCTACGCTTTTCCTGGGGTGGGGAAGGGCTAGCATTACCTGTGTTTCTAGCATGCATTAGCCGTGGAGAGTTTTGCAAAGCCTTATCAACGTCATCGGAAGTCAAATGTGGAAGGGGAGCTACAAAACAAAACACAGAGCAACACTGAGATGAGAAGGGGGGGGACGACCTTTCTTAAAAATAAATGGAATCAAAGAGGAAAGAAAGGAAAACATACCTCCCCACCCTCACCTTGGGGTGCTGGAAACATCTAAACCCTGCAATACAGGTTAATGCGTTAAATATGAAAGGGGGCAACTTCACACGGGAGACACCGGCATGGGATGCCAGGCAAAGCCACCAAGGAGAAACCTACCCACTTGTATTGGGATCCTTTGGAAACGAGTTCAGAGATGTCGGCACTAGGGCATGCAGCATCCTTAAGATGTATGCCGATACTGACCGACAGGAACCTATTCTCTCAAGTGAACAACCTCCCTTTTGGTCTTCAGGTTGGATGTGGGAGGGGTTCACACAGCTCTAAGGAAGATAACAACCCACAATCCCATCCAGGAGGAGGCTTGGCTGCCTTCCAGCTTCAGACATCATAGACTCTGTGGAGGGTGTGGCCACTTCTCTACCACACTCCACTTTCCTCAGAGGAGGGAGAAGGCTGCTGCCCTTTCTCCAGAAGAGTCTGCACTGTTGTCTACATCAGGAAGCTCTCAGCTCTACGGTGTGGTTTACTCAGGTCAGACATGGGCACTCAGTGAGAGCAAGAGGATGCTGGGGGCCACCCTGTCTGACCCTCCTGAAATTGGGTCTGTGACCATGGCAACAGCAGGGCTACTGAGGGCAGGCAGCTTACTCTCTCTGAGGTAGTGGAGATGCGAGAGAAGGATGTCGGCGTTGTAGCTCGGAGTGAGCCGCTGGAAATCATCTTTCGTCATCTTGCACAGCTCCTTCCCGTCAATATTCTGGAATAACAAGACGTCCACGTCTAAGAGGCCATATTCTTTCACTGCCCATTCCAGCCACTGCCGGACGTGGTCTGTGCTCCATAGAGTAGGATCTGAAAGGGAATAGGGCAGAGTCAGTCAGCAGCTCCAGGCAAATCTACTGCACGCAGAGTGCACGCCAGTCACAGCCCTGGAGCAGCCTCCCTCCCGCGCTGGTCTAGATGCACAGATCTCCACCCTCAAGTGAAGCATCCTCCAAGTTGAAGAGAATTAGCTCAGCCACTGCTGTGGCTCAGTCTCCTGTAGATATCCGGGTTCCGTTTCAGTTACTGTCACTTTTACTTATTAATTTAAAAATGTATAAAACTGAAAAGTATCCCTTGAAAAATTACTGATGTGCTTATATAAAAGATTAGAGTCATAAAACATCATCAACAGAGTGCTAATTACAGATCACAAAAGGATGTAAATAGGGCTGGTGAGGTGGCTCAGTCTCTATAGTATCTGCTTTGCAAGCAAAGAGAGGGAGGAGGGATTATACGAGCAAGAGGGGGAGGCGGTCAAGATCATGATGGGGAAATCCACAGAGAAAGCAGACCCCAGCTCCTGGGAGCTCCTGGACTCTAGACCATTAGCTGGAGAGCCTGCGTGGGACTGCATGGGACTGAACTGGACCCTTGCATTTGGGTAACGGTTGTGTCTGTTTGAGCCCCCCCCCTCCCAGCAGTGGGACTAGGATCTATCCCTGGTGCATGAGTTGGTTTTTTGGAGCCCATTCCCTATGGTGGGATGCCTTGCTCACTCTTGATGCAGAGCGAAGGGGCTTGGTCCTGCCTCAACTTAATGTGCCAGGCTTTGTTGACTCCCCATGGGAGACCTTACCCTTTAGGGAGGAGCAGATGGGGGGATGAAGGGGAGCAGGAGGAGGGGAGGGAAGGGGAACTGTGGTTGGTATGTAAAATGAACAAAAAGTTTTTTAAAAAGAGCAGTGGGAAGCTAAGAAAATAGCTAACAATGTTTGCTGGATGGAATAAGGAAAAGTACACAGAAGGCATCCTGCTGCCTCCCTGGATCATGTGGATACCTTCCTAAGGAGTCCCGCCATCATCCTGGGATACTAATGTATGATTGTCAATGGAAAGAAAAATAAAATTCTGTATCTAAAAACAATGAAGACCTGTGTTCAACTCCAAGAACTACACACACACACACAAACACGAATAAATTAATAACCATATCTGTGCAAACTACTAACCAGGGAATTTGAAATAAGGCATAGGGGACTCAAAACGCGTTACAGTGAATGTGACTCAACTGTCAGTAGGTTTTCCCAAAGAGACAGGAAATAGAAATGGGGACTGGGGATGAAGAAGAGGGATTCAGATGGGGCGTGAAGATGGGGTAGAAATGGAGGAGGCGGATGAAGAGTGGAGATGGGAGATGCAGACGGAGGATGGAGAAGAGGAATGGGCAGGGATGCTGAGGTCAGATGGAGGAGAAGCCCGAGCATCTTGGTAAGGTCAATCTTTAACACTGTGGAATTTTAGAGTCATTAGGAATTTCTGAGTCGTGCGAAGGCGTCTTTAAGTACAGCAAGTACAGAGAACTCAGTGATGAAAATGGAAGGCCCTCTTGGGAGTCAGCACATGCGTATTTGGGCTCTTACCAGGTGTAAACATTGCCTCCTCTGGAGTTACTCTTTTTTTCCTGTGGCTAATTAAATGAACTATTGCAGCGCGGAGGCAAAAAATCAATGAGATAATGTGTGTGAAAACACTTGGCCAACAGTAACAAACCAGAGAGAAAAAAGACCCACACAAGAGGGTTTGCAGAGTCAACTCCGCTAAAATGAAATAATGAATTCAATTTCCAGGGCTGCCTCTTCCTGTGTACAGAAGAGCTTGCTTTATCTTTTATTTTAAGAGCCTTTTGGAGGTGCTTCTGTTGAATAAATCATAAGCCAACGAAGATAAGACACTGTGTGTTCAACCTCCTCCTGGGAGGTGAACTGTACGGAAACAGCCATGTTGTGTCAATATGGTTCCAAGAACAGCAAAAGGGCAAGGGGCCAGAGATCCTCCTGCCTTTTCTGTATCTTAGACCACATGACTAATAGCCCGTAGGTTTATAAATTCTATTTCAGCCAACTGGATCTTAAAACATATAAGTACACCACCATATAGAGTTTCCCAATTATGTTATTCTTGATGCCTATGTGTGGAAGAGACACACGTGAGCAGGGCAGGAAAAAGTCATAAAGACTTTCTGTGTCTGGGGAGATGAGTCAGTGGGTAAAGACTCTTGCTGCCAATCCTGACAACCTGAGTGTGACCCTCAGGACCCACATGGTGATGGACGAGAAATGACACACCCAAGTGTCCTCTGACCCGCACACACTATCTATGGAGAGCCCCCATCTGCCTACACAACAAATAAATTAACATGCAATTAACAAATAAACAGAACACCCTCTTCTAGTTCCATAAAACAAGATTCTGATCCAGTTGAGTTCATCGGTTGCCAGGAAAATATGAATAGATAGTGGCTGAAATTAGGGAAAAGGGTACTGTGCGGTCAGTACCAGACTACACCGTCATTATACACAAACCCTAGCACGGGCAAACACTTCCATTTCCAAAGCCCTTCTAGAGGGTACGATTCAACATGAGCTGAACTGATAGAGAATATCAGCGAGATGCCTCCACAACAGAAAAGTAACTCTTGGCTATGAAAAATGTAGACTATATAATAAAATGCACCCCCAAGCCATATCGAAGGCCTACTGTAAAACAGGCCTGGCGCAAGGGAGCCAACCTGTATCTAAGACAAGCCCAGGGACTCAACATTTGGCCTCCCGATGAGGGCAGAGCCCTGTTTACAAAGCGGGCCCAGCAGAGAGCGGGAATTTCAGAAGTGCTCAATACCACAAACCGAAATTTGACCCCAAGCGAAGGACTTCCTCAAAGCTGTTTTTGAAACTTTCAAATTTATAATTGATGGCCTGTGGCTTACGTTAATCTACCCTCTTGGCCTTTAATTCTATTCAACTTGGCTAGAGAGCAAGGCCTGCTACAACACTGATCTTTTTAACACTCCGCCTTGTTAGCCTTTGAGATGGCAGAGACCAAGGTGATATTTGTGAATGTCCCTTTGCGTCCCTAAAAGCACGTTACCCACCGCCTGCAGAGTTCTAGAACTCACGTACACATGTACACGCGCGCGCACACACACACACAATTCTGTCTTTGACTTACCAATTACTGAGAAAGGTAAATCAGACTCATGCACTGAAATGGGTTTGTTTGTTTCCCTCACCGTTGTTTATTAATTTTGAGGCTATGTTACTAGGTACATGTGTTTATCATCATTATGCCTTTCCCATGAATTCAATATTACATAATAAACCTCTGTCATCCCTAATAGGGCTTTTTGCCTAAAATCTTATTTGTCAATGTTTTATTTTAATTTTTTTAGATTCTTGTTAGCTTTTGATTAATATGTCTTATTCCAGCTGTTTACTATCAATTATTTCAGTGTGTGTGAAATATTTTATCAATATACATAATTGCTTGGGTGAGTTATTTTATTGCACCCTCTGGATTTCAGTCTTCCCATTGTTCTTGCTTTGCTGGCTCTGTTTTCACCTCCTTCCTAGGATCTAATTTAATTCATTTTATTCATTATGATTTTATGTGTATGGGTGCCCCTCCCACATGTCATGTGCCATGTGTGTGCAGTGCCAGTGGAGACCAGAAGAGGGCATCAGATCACTGGAGTTAAGAGCCACAAGCAGCTGTGAGCTGCCATGTGGTGCTGGGAATAGAACTTAGGTCATCTGCAAGAGCAGCCTGTGCTCTTAACCACTGTGAGCCACTGCTTTAACCCAAAGGTGATCTATTTTGTTTTTTTATGTCCATCCCCTCTCCTACTGCCATTTGGCCACTTCCATGCTATTTCTCCTACTTCTTGATATTCTTTAAAATAAATTTAAAGTTTTATCATCAAAGTTCTCTTTTTTCTCAAACAACAAAGGCAAAGCTTCACTTCCAATCCCTTCTCCTACACGACAGCACTGCCACACCACTGTTCCCTTTCCCCACCTAGGAGGCTTTGATGACTATTAACACAACCTAGAATCACCTGGGACGAGATTCCCAATGGAGGATTGTCTATGTTGGGCTGGTCCATGAGTGTATCGATGAGAAATTGCATTAATTACGCTGACTGATCTGAGAAGTCCCAGCCCCCTGCAGGCAGCACCATTCCCTAGGCAGAGTTCCTCAACTGTATACAAGTGGAGGAAGGGTGCTGAGGATAAGAAAGCAAATAAGCATGCTACACGCATGCAGTTCTCTGCTCCTGGCTGTGGGAGTG